>JAPPVO010000013.1:126709357-126889656 GCA_030407325.1 Camellia japonica | reverse complement strand
ACCACACTCCTCCAGCCACATTTGAAGAATAAGTCGGAGCGGCTCGGTTGTACGCCTGACATCGAGGTCTACCATGCTCCACCGTATTCTATTCCGGCCTCGCTTTCGCAATATGCTACCGATCTCCAAAGGCAATTTCTTGAGGGGTCTGGTGATGATGAAGATGATGATAATGATGATGATGATGAGGATGATGAGGATGAGGAGCCAACTCTTACCCCGACCGTCAATGAACAACCCAATAATCAAACAGTTCGGTTGGAGCCAATCGTTGAAGACCTAACTGACGAGCTGCTAACTGACAAAACGCAGCCAAATGAGACCGAGGTTCAAGCTGAAACTGAGCTCCCAGCTCAAACCGTGCTCCCAGGTGACACCGGACTCCGGACAAATGCTGATGATGAATTTGATGCCGAAATTGGTGACCTTTTCCGCTGATTTTTTTTCCTTTTCAATTTGAACTTGTAACCGGGCTGCGGCCCCTCAGTTGTACTTTGTTTTTCACTTTAATGAAAAAAATCTTCTTCTGTGCTCTAACTCTTATTCCGGTTTTACTTCCTGTTTAAGCATGCTTGCATTTGTAATGAATTTTTCATGAACTCATTTGCTCAGACTGTGATCTCGGTTTCTATGCTTGCTTTCTAACTGCTTTTTGAAATATTTCTGGGCCGATATACCATATTCCGTTTTTAGCTATCTAACTTACTAGCCAACCACTCTTTAGCCGAGATAACTACTTCGGCTGAAGAGTATCCAGTGTTGGTTTAATCCAGCCAACCACGCTTCAGCCATAAACTTACTTCGGCTGAAGAGCACAAAGAGTTGGTTTAATCCAGCCAACCACTCTTCAGCCATACCCATACTTCGGCTGAAGAGTAACAAGAGTTGGTTTAATCCAGCCAACCACTCTTCAGCCATACCCATACTTCGGCTGAAGAGTAACAAGAGTTGGTTTAATTCAGCCAACCACTCTTCAGCCATACCCATACTTCGGCTGAAGAGTAACAAGAGTTGGTTTAATCCATCCAACCACTCTTCAGCCATACCCATACTTCGGCTGAAGAGTAACAAGAGTTGGTTTAATCCAGCCAACCTCTAAGTTGGTTTTTCCAGCCAACTTAGAATAAAGTGTGGTGGTTATTCCGACCAAAACGTCCTGCAGCCTGGATCCTGATCCTGGGCTTAGGAAGGGTCATAGTTGGTTATTCCGGCCAACTATGTTTACAATGCCACGAACTTACTAAAGCTACTTTCTACTGAAAACAATTATGCTAAAAAAAGAATCAACTTGTTTTATTGAGAAAGTAAAAAATTACATATACTTAAAAGGAAAAAAAAAAAACTAGAAATAAAACAATTTGAGATTGGCAGTGTTCCATGGCCTGGGAATTGCTTTGCCGTCCTCATCTTCTAAGTGGTATGCCCCTTTGCCTGCTAATCCGACCACTTTGTAAGGTCCTTCCCAGTTAGGTCCTAGCTTGCCATCTCCTGGTACCAAGGTATTTCCCATCACTTTGCGCAGTACCCAATCTCCGATCTTGAATTGCCTTGGATGCATCGTTTTGTTATACTTTCTGGACAATTCTTGTTGGTAGGAGGCGATGTGAACCAATGCTCTATCTCTTCTTTCTTCCGCAAGGTCAAGCTCCAATGCTATGGCTTCGCCATTTAAGTCTGGATCAAAGTTTTCGCTTCGGATTGTGGGGAGGCCAACTTCTAATGGGATGACTGCTTCCATGCCATAAGCTAAGGAGAATGGTGTTTCTCCTGTTGATCGTCGAGGCGTGGTGCGGTAAGCCCATAAAACATGGGGAAGCTCTTCTGCCCATTTGCCTTTTGCTCTCTCTAACCTTTTCTTCAATCCATCCAAGACTACCTTGTTTGATGCCTCTGCCTGACCATTTGCTTGGGGATATGCCGGTGTAGAATTGTAGAACTCTATCTTGTACTCCTCACAAAAGCCTCTGAAAATTCTGCCGTCGAACTGAGTTCCGTTGTCTGAGATTAATGCCTTTGGTATGCCAAATTGAGTGATGATATTCTGCCAGACAAACTTCTTCACATCTTTTTCCTTGATTGACGCCAAGGCTTCTGCTTCCACCCACTTTGTGAAGTAGTCGGTTGCTGCGAGAAAGAACTTCCTGTTGCCGGGTGCTGTTGGAAGTGGCCCTACTATGTCCAATCCCCACATTGCGAAGGGCCATGGGCTAGTTAGGGGTAGAAGTTCTCTGGCAGGTTGGTGTATTTGATGTGCGAACTTTTGGCATTTTTCGCATTTTTTGACATATTTCTCCGAATCCGCTTGCATGTATGGCCACCAATATCCTTGCGAGATTGCTCTGTATGCCAGTGATCTTCCTCCTTGATGGCTGCCGCATACACCCTCATGTATTTCGAACAGGAATGCTTCCACTTTGCTGGGATGAACACACTTTAAGTAAGGTCCTGAGAACGACTTTTTGTACAATGCCAAGGATGGAGAGAGCCAAAATCGCTGCGACTTTGCTCTTATTCTGTTGGCTTCTTTTTCTCTTCTGGTAGGTGCCGTTTTTCAGGAATAATATGATGGGTCCATCCAAGAAGGGCCTAGATCGGCACAACATACCTCTTCTGCTTCTGGGTCTTCAATGCTTGGCCTAGGCAGATAGTCAATCAGTAGTGGATGAGGGATGGAGGTATCTGCCATTGAGGCGAAGCCTGCCAGTTCGTCTGCTCTGCTTTTCCTCTCTGCCGATTGCTCTATCCTGACTACTTCAAATTTTTTGATCTCTATTCTGACCAACTCTTGGTACTTGGCCATCCTGTCATCCTTTGCTTCGTAGTCGCCAGATATTTGGTTTACCACCAGCTGTGAGTCGCTGTAAACCATTAGCTCGGTGGCCTTCATGTAGAATGCTGACTTGAGACCTGCAAGAAGCGCTTCATACTCCGCTTCGTTGTTTGATGCTGGGAAGCCAAGGTTGATTGCCTGCTCCACTACTAGGCCGTCTGGAGAGATGAGGACTATGCCAAGCCCTGCTCCATGCCGGTTGGATGCTCCATCCACAAAGAGCTTCCACATCTCTCCCACGAACAACTTCCAGCAAGTAGTGGGATCAGATGATGCCTTGGGATCTTCCTTGTTGCTGGTGTCTTCTTTAAGGTCCATGCTTGCTGTCTGCCCCTTTCCCCCTGGTTGTACCAAGTCTTGTTTTGTTGGTGAGTCCTGACTTGGAGTAGCATGGTTTGCCTCTTCCTTCCCTGCTTCGTTTTGGGCTGCTTTGGCGTCTGGCTGAGTATTTTGTACCAGGGGTTGCGCTATTCCGGCGTCAACTTCCATCCCTAGTTCGGTTGTTTCAGTCAGGTCGACCTGGGCAGATGTGATGACTTCCTGGTGTGAATTCTGCGACAAAATCCGCCAATGCTTGAGCTTTTATTGCGGTTCTGGGTTGGAATTTGATGTCGTATTGCCCCAAGTCTACTGCCCATTTAAGATTCGCCCAGATCGCCCTTTCAAACAAAGCTTTTAATGGGAAGGCTGTGAGACAACTATGGTGTGGGCGTGAAAGTAGTGCGACAACTTCTTGAGGCCATCATCAAGGCCAATGCCAGTTTCTCCAGTGGCAAGTACCTTGTTTCGGCGCCCAGCAATGTCTTGCTGACATAGTAGATGGGCAAGTGTTGGATTCCTTCTGCGCGGACCAACACTGCGCTAATTGCATGCTGGGAAACTGCAGGTACAAGAACAGTTCTTCTCCAGGAATTGGGGTTACAAGTAGTGGTGGAGAAGACATGTATTCCTTCAAGCTTTCCAGAGCTGGTCGCATTCGTCGTCCCATTCAAACTTGGCTTTAGAGCATGAAAAAATGGTCGTAGTCTGTCTGACGACCGGCTTATGAATTGATTGAGCGCAGCGGCCATGCCGGTGAGATGCTGCACTTCTTTGACTGAGTTTGGTCTCTCCAGGTCCTGAATAGCCTTGATCTGGGATGGGTCTGCCTCAATACCCCGGTTGGTCACCAGGAAGCCCAGGAATTTGCCAGATCCTACTCCGAATGCACACTTCGACGCGTTGAGGCGCAACTTGTGCTTCTTTAGGATCTCAAACATCTCACCTAGGTCCTTGAGATGGTCATTCTCATCCTTGCTCTTGACCACCATATCGTCGATGTACGCCTCCATTGTTCTGCCTAACAATGGTCGAAACATCTTGGTGACATTCTCTGGAATGTCGCCCTGCGTTCTTTAGGCCAAAGGGCATGACCTTGTAGCAGTATAGTCCTTTGGAGTGGTGAAGGATGTGACCTCCTGTCTGGTTCGTGCATGGCAATTTGGATGGTAGCCTCTGTATGCGTCCAGAAAGCTAAGTCGGTTGTGCCCCGCCGTTAGGTCTACCAATTGATCTATCCGTGGTAGAGGAAAGCTGTCTTTTGGGCACGCCTTGTTGACTGTTTTGTAGTCGACGCAGACGCGCCACTTGCCATTCTTCTTTGGCACTACGACTGTGTTGGAGATCCATCTTGGGTAGTGCACCTCTCTGATTGCCCCAGCCTCCAACAGGTTTCCTACTTCTTCCGCCACTATCTCGGCGTGGTGGAGTGCCGATCTGCGTGCGCTGAATGATTGGTCTGGCGGATGGGTGGACATTGAGTTGGTGGCAGAGATGAAGTTGGGATCAATGCCTGGCATGTCGTATGGTGTCCAGGCGAACACTTCGATGTTGGAGGTCAAAAATTCCAAGACCTCCAATCTCTCAGTGCTGGACAACGACGAACCGAGCAAAAAGAACTTATCCGGGTTCTTTCTTCTCTATTCTGACCTCCACAAGTCTTCCACCGCTTTCTGACTGGCCGCTTTGCCAACATCTGCGAACAGTTCATTACTCTCTGGTTCTTCCACCGAATGAACGTATCCTTTGGCAGCGCGGCTGCCATTCACTGTGACAAAGCACTGCTTTGACATGATCTGGTCGCCATAGACCTCCTAATTACTCCGGCGTCGTTGGGAACCGCATCACTTGGTGGTAGGAGGACGCCACCGAGCGCATGGCATGCAGCCATGTCCTGCCCAAGATAATGTTGTAAGTGGAGGGGACCTTCAACACCCAGAACTCCACTTGTTTTGTCACACTCCCTGCTCTGACTGGGAGGATTATTTTGCCGACGGGCCATTCTGGCATGGAGTTGAATCCAATTAGGGGAGATACGGCAGGCGCCAAGTCTTTATCTTGCAACTTTAGTTGTTTGAAGGTTTCATAGTACATGATTTCACATGAACTACCCTGATCAATCAGAATCCGCTTGACGTCAAAATCTTTGACTCGGAGAGTGACGACCAGGGCATCATTGTGAGGGCAATATATCCTTGCCAAGTCTTTATCCGAAAAAGACATGACATTTGTGGCCTCTGTCTTCCCCTTCTTGATGGCTGGTTGGGCACTTAGCACCTCTCTTAAGTGCTCAGCCTTTTTGATTGATCCTCTGAGCTCGCATACACGCTCAGGTTCAAAAACTCCATGTATTACGTTGATAATGCCTTGAGGTGGGGCGTCGATCGGCATTCCGTTGGGGTTATTATGGTCCTGGGGGGCTGGCTGTGCCCCTCCCTCTATGTATTTATCCAGGTGGCCCGCCGCCACCAACTCCTCCAAGTGCTGTCTTAAGGGCGTGCAATTCTCAGTGCGGTGCCCCTTTTCTTTATGGAATGTGCACCGTGATCTGTCGTCGTAGTCCTTCTGAGCTTCGCCTAACTTGGCTGGCCACTTGACGAAAGGCTCGTCTCGAATCTCGCTAAGTATACGGTAGATCGGTTTCTTGAAGACCGTGGTTATGGCAGTGCGGACTCTCAGCCATCTCTTATCCTGGTCTTCTCCATTGTCTCTTTTGCCACGTCCGTTTCTGTTCGGACGGTCTACCGCGTTGACCTTTGCTGAGGCCTTCTTTTCTGGTGCTGCGGTCGTGCCAGATTTTGCTTTGGCACGTGCGCCATCCTCTTCTACCCTGATGTGCTGATGCACTCTCTCCATCAGGGCTTCCATGGTGAGGGGCGGTGTCATGGTGATAGAGTCCCTTAATCTGTTCCCGACTGGAAGGCCTCTTTTGTACTGTGCAATGGCGAGATTGGTGGGGGCAGTCCCCAATCTGGTTGAAGGTCTCCCAGTAACAACTGTTGTAGGATCTTAGGGTCTCCTTGTCGCCCATGTCGATGGAGAGTAATTGGTCGATCTCTACCGGTGTTTTGGTGTTTGTCCGGAACCTTGTTACAAACGCTTCCGCCAACTGTGCCTAGGAGGCTATGCTGCCTTCTGGAAGTTTCTCAAACCAAGTCAAGCCTAGGTCACCAAGGCTTGAGAGGAATAAGATGCACATCAAGGCCTCATTGCGCCGATATACCGCCATAACCTGGCGGAAGTGGCTTAAGTGTGAGTAAGGGTCCGTCTTCCCCTCGTACGTGGTGAATTTGGGCTGTAGGAAGCCTGAAGGTAGGGGTGCGTTCTCAATTGCTGGGACGAATGGTGAGGTCTGCAGCCTCGCTAACGCCTTGTCCGTTGGTTCGTAGGCGGGGTGCGGTATTGGCATTCCAACCTCGACGCTTCCATGCGTCCGAGGAGCCAACCGCTGTAAGGCAGAAACTCTGTGTGGATCACGTGCTCTGGTGTCCTCTTTCCACCGTGCTTTCTCTTCCAGCACGGTTCGTAGGTCGGACGATCTGGGCAACTCTGTCTGTCTGGATCTTGTTTGGTGCGTATGCGAGGGCCAATATATGCTTCCCTCGGTGTACGACCTGAAGTGACGAGTTCTGGAAGATCTGGATTGCGTATCGCTTGTCCTGAGGCTTTGCTCTCCGCTTGAAAGGGTGTAGTATTCCTACTACGACTTTCCGAGTGGCGAGGGGGCGTCTTGTTTGTGCGCCCCTCTCCTGTCGCCACTTCTTTTCCTTTCACCTGACGCTTAAGAGATTCTATGTCCGCCGCCATCCGACGTATTAATTCGTCTTGTTCCCTGACGCGATCCTCTAAAGCTTGGGGATCAACCCTGCGCCTTTGTCTTTCTGGGCTCTGCGAACGAGAGTGACGAGGGCTGTTAGTCCGCCTTCTTCCTCTTGTATCCCTCCTGGGATTCTGTCTCTGTGGTTCCAGGTTCGCCATGGAAGTGACCAAGGGTAGGCCTTCGCGCCTCGCACCTCCTTCTGGGGTTAGTCCATCAACGGCGGACTGTGGTAGTTCTTCGTTGTGCGCCATTGATTTTTCAGAGAAAAAGCTTGATCAAAAGGTTTTGTTCTTGTCTGTATGTTCCCACAGACGGCGCCAATTGTACGGGAAAGAAATACACCTTCTCGTATAATCCTGTTGATCAAGTCTGCGCTCCTCCGTACGACGTCGCTCTACTACCTGAAAACACAAACGTGAGCTAGCCGGCGGGTGTGTGCCGGAAACCTCTCCGATGACTAAGTCAGCCAACAAGACAAATAGGCAAAAGCTCTATGTATTCAGGGAGCAAAGTTGCATTACCTCTCCAAAGGTGATATGGGTGAGCTTTTATAGGTTTCGTGTGGCACAATCCTAGTAGGACTCTTACTCCTCCATGTAGAGTCCTCCTAGGATTCACATTCCTGAAAGATAATGCTTCTCTCAACACCCCCCTCACTGCTTAAACCAAGTGAGATGGTTTCACCACGACCGAACTTCCATACGGCCGACCTAAACTATACTTCGGCATTGCCTTCCTTTCTCTTACCCTCGGCTTTCATATGCTAAGACCGAGCTACCCATAAGAGAGTTAAGCCGAAAACTCTGACACCAAGTACTTAATAAAACTAAGCATACCTCGGTTCAAGACAGCGCGACCGAGAGCTAACAAAAACAATAGAAACCGGACTAAGCCTACTTACGCCGACAGCACCCTTTTACTTCGGCCCAGACTGCCGTATGGGCCATCTCTAGGCCTTCTCAATACGGCCCAAAGAGCGGCCCACTATCCTAGCTCGGCCCAATTTATCTGTATAAATTACCCTCTCAAATACATTTTTATAATATATATATATATATATTTGTGGCAATGGTGAAAGTCACTATTCAAGTGTTACATAGACAGTAAAATTTTATTGTTAACTATTTGTTCGGATTGTGTAATTTTACTGCATTCTCTTCAAAATTTCATATCCAACATAAGTTTTGTTTGATATATTTCAAGGAGAAAGTTCTAAATTCCAATTTTTTTTTTTTTTTTTTTTAAAACAAACGTCTAGATAAAAAGATGATACTTTAAATTTTGTAAAAGAAAATTAACCACAAGGAGTGTTTTCGTAATGGTGCATTGTCTAATGTGCACTATAAAATTAAACAAGAAAAAGAAAAAATGAATGCGACGTTAAAAGAAACTCATGCCTCTATTTCTATTGACAACAAAAACTTACTATGAGGATTTGTTACTAAAAATCCTTACGGTAAGTTTGGTTAGAATGAAAGTGTTGAAAGTTATAAAAAGAGTTAATTTTTTTTTTAATAATTCATGGTAGTGTAATAACTAAGCTTTTTGTTTTTTGCAAAAATAAATAAATAATACTCAATAAACAAATAAAAGTTTAAATTTGTTTATAAAAATAACAACAATGCTACAGACTCCCAAAAAATATAGCACCTACAATCCCCACTCACCTGTGATTAGTCTAAGAAGAAGAAGAAAAAAAAAAAAAAATACACATGATTGGTCCACATCATTTCAAAGGTCATGGGATCCCAAGCATTTTTCTAAAAATAATAATTAGAATTTCCAATTTATTTCTTTTTCCCTAAAATTTTCACCTAATCAATTTATACAAGAAAATATATTTTCATTTCACTTTCTACCATTTTTATTTTTTACCATTTAATTCTGTGTACTCAAACGGATCCTAAATAAATTCAAAATTCATGAACTTTGGGAAATGATTCATCGTTATGAGAAATTTTCTAGGCCCATTTTATTGGGCCGAACCATTTTACTTACGTAGTGGGGCTTCTTTTTATTTTTTTTTTGAGAGGAATGTAGTGGGCTTTGAATAGTGTAAAAAACAAAACAAAAATATACTTATTTAAGATTGCATTATAATTTGATGTTTTACAGGCACCACTTAGAGTTGCTTTGGAATTTGCTTATTTTTAGACTTTTTTTTTAATACTTATTTTTTGTTTTAGTAAATTTTTCTAAAAAAAAGAAATTCAAAAAACTTTAAGTTTTAGATCATCTCGACAAGACGAACTGAAAAATTAAATTTAAAAAAAAAATCAAAAAAAATCCAGAAAAGACAAAAAAAAAAAAAAATACAAATAAGCAAAAAAAAAAAAAAGTGGTTTTTTTGGGCTTATTTTGGCTTTTTAATTTTACGGAAAAAAATGCACTTTTTAGATTCATCTCAATAAGATGGATCAAAAGAATTTAAAATTTTGACATAATTTTTTAAAAAAAGTTACTAAACACAAAACAATTTGAAAAAAGAGATGACCATTTTAGATGTTACCAAAAGAGATCTTAGAATATGCCACATAAGCAAATTCAGCTTTCGGCAATGATTTTTTAGTTGGTTTTTTTTTTTTTTTATTTTTTTACTTTTTTAGACTGAGACTTTTTGTTCATTTGGTATTCTATTTTTGACTTTTTGTAATTTTTTGATTTTTTTTGTCCTGTTGTGATTATTTAGCCCAAAAAAAAAACCAAACAACCCCCACAATTAAATTTCCTTCTTCATCCCCTCTTGTTTGGTTCTTCAACAACACTACAAATTTACCTAATCAACCCATAATTTACCTAGAAAAATGAATGAATGGTACAAATTCATTTTACTCATAGACTTCATACTTCATCAATTTAATCTCCACTACACAAACACATTTGGAGTAAATTATGGGTTGATAAAGATGGTTCATAGCATTTTTGCTGGTTCTTTCCTCTTTTCTCTGTTTACATAGCCACAGCTCCCATTATGATAGAAACACTGCAAACAACAATCGTTCACACAAAATTTGCAGTGTCATAAACTAAACATCAACTCGTGCCCCTATTTTCTATTTCATACCAGAACCATTTTCTATTCTAGGTGACAAAAACGGGTTTTTTCCTCTCTTCCAAATCTCTATCATTGCTAGAAAACTCACTAAATTGGTCCAAAATCATCCCAGTAACCCTCATGGAATACCAGTGGCCCTCTTCTTTTTGAAAAAATCTCCAAAATTAATTAATTATATTAGGAAAAAAGACCCACTCACCTCAACAAGATCCACAATCACTGATTCATCACCTTGATTTACTGCTTGTATATGTCAATCACAATCCTTATTCTTAGGTTCTGTACAACTGACTTTTCTATTTCCAACTTGTATATCTTGTATAAATATCTGTTTACAGTATCAATGTAATTATTCATTTTTGACTCCATTATTTTATTCACAATTCTGCCTTGGTTCTTTATGGTATCAGAGCCTCATAAGCTCCGACGAGTCATCTAAAACGATCCTAAATCTGCCTTCTTCGTTGAAATTCTTCTCTCATCATGACAGGACAGAGCACAGCCACACATTCCCTCAGTCAACCAATTGTCAGTTCTTCAAAAACTGCTGCTGAGGCGTAGAATCGCCTTGCAAAATATTATGCTAATCTGTCATCCTCTCGGGATATGGGATTGATGGATCAACTCGACAAAAAATGAGAAACAAGACCTATCGCTAAATATCTCGGATTCATTCGTGGCATTGTTGATGAACTTGCAATCATTGGCTCACCAGTACCAAACCCCAACCTCATTCTTCATGTCTTGAATGGGGTTGGATCCGAGTTTAAGGAACTCGGAGCGTGAGACACTGTCATAGGCTTTGAGGAGCTTCATGACAAGCTTGTGGAATACGAATCATTCCTCAAACGTAACGAGAGCATACCCGTTGTTACGACTACTAATGCTGTTCGTTTTAATCAACAGTGACAGGGAATTCAATCTCACAAGAAATACTCTCAAAACTGCAATAACCACGGTGGTCCGTGTCATAATAACACCAACAATAATCAGGGACACAACTCCAACAAAGGCTCTACAATGATTTAGTCAATACTGTGACAACAGATGTCACAATGCTCGTGAATGCTACTCCTTGAAATGGCAACTCGGACCGCCCATGCCACCTAGAGCAAATCACACAACCATGGGTAGTGGTCGTGGGTCAAGCTATAATTGGCTTCTTGACACATGTGCTTCTCACCATGTCACCGCTCATTTCAACAGCCTCTCGCCTCGTCAGCCTTACGAAGGACCCAACGATATTATCATTGGTGACGGCACAGGTTTGCATATTACACACACTAGAAACACCACCCTTACCACTCCTCCTTATTCCTTTGCACTTTCCAATGTTTTATGTGTTCCATCCATGAAACAGAATCTAATTTCTGTATCTCAATTTTGCAAAACAAATAATGCCTCAGTTGAATTTTACCCTTCTTCCTTTTGTGTTAAGGATCTAGCCACGGGGGCACCACTCGCTCAAGGACAGAACAAGAATGAAGTGTATGAGTGGCCAAAGCACCAGGGAGACCCATCCGATGATAAAGCTTGTTACGGTGTCAAGACTTCTCTTGATCATTGGCATAATCGCCTTGGTCACCCGTCATCCAAAGTCCTTAGTGAAATTGTGCCCGGCCCTAACATTTAGGGGGCCCAAGGTGACACTTCAGAAATGGGGCCTTCTTAAATTGAAAAAAAAAAAAAAAATCATGGATAAAACGATAAGTTACAACTTTTTTATTTGTTTGTAGTTAAAAAAAATATTTACTTGCACATATAATCATTAAAACTATAAATAAAAATTTATTTTCATATATTAAGATATGAAGCAATCATTACAAATACTTAAAAAAAATAAAAATCTAGCCTTATTACTTTTTTTGGGGCTTCATGTTCAATTGAACCTATAATATTTGGGCATTTTTTTTTTTCTTATATCTAAAATACAAAATTATATTTAGGGACTCCTATTTTTCGCCCAAATTTAAGGGCCCAGGGTGCAGGTCTTTTTGCCTGCCCTTAGGGCTGGCCCTGCTCCTTGTGCAATCAAGTCAACATATATCAAAACTGTCTTTTTGTGATTCTTGTCGTTGTAACAAAAGTCACAAATTACCTTTTGGTGTGTCCAGTTTAAAAAGTTGACGTCCTTTGTATACAAATGTTTGGATCTTCTCCTATTTGTTCAATGAATAGTTATTCTGACTATGTCTTTTTGGTCGATCACTATACAAAATATTCATGGTTATTTTCTATGGCAAATAAATCTAATATCTTTTCTTTATTTCCTAAGTTTAAAACTATGATTGAAAATTTTTTTTAACACCTCCATAAAAAAAATTTATTCTGATGGTGGCAAAGATACCAAGGTTTAAAAACTTTGTTTGAAACTTCTGGCATTCAACATTTGTTCTCTCCACCATACACACCATAATATATAGCTTCGGCTAAACGTCGTCACTGTCATATTATTGAGATCGGTCTTACACTTTTACATCGGGCATCTCTCCCTTTATCTCTTTGGTCTTATGCTTTCAATGCTACGGTTTAGCTTATTAATCGACTTCCTATGTCGATTCTTGATAATAAATCCCTATTTGAATGTCTATTTCATCATTTGCCCAATTATTCTAACTTGAGAGTTTTTGATTGTCTCTGTTATCCATGGCTTTAACCCTACACTCATCGTAAGCTTCAACAATGGTCGAAGCTTGTATTTTCTTGAGTTAGTCCAATGTTCACAATTCTTATATTTGTTTTGAACCCACAAATCACAAAATCTATTTTTCCTAGCATGTTCATTTTATTGAATTTTCCTTCTTTGTTTCCACTCCACAAGCGTGACCAAGTAAATGATTTTACTTTTTCCAAATGGGTTGCGATTTCTCCTTCCCTTACATGCATTCAATTTGACAACCCTTCTACACTTGTGTCACCAAATTTCCCTCATTCTTTTTCCCCAACTTCACCCCCTTCTTTTCTAATTCTACACTTTCTTGCTCTTCTCCACCAACCCCATTCCTCGATCTAGCCACTATTATCCCCCTTCCTTCTCTCCCATCAATTCAGCGTCAACATGGTATCTCGTTCCCCACTCTAGCTCATGCTTCGTCCAATCACTCCACACTTTTTCCCACGCCTCATGATTCTTCTCAATCCCTTACTAGATCACATCATTCTATTCCTGACACCGTCCACGTGGCGAGCCATCATTGGTTACGGATCTCAACTTGGACACTTCTCCAAATGACTCTTCCTTTATGCATGCTGGTGCTCCAAGGTCTACTACCTCTCCTCGTTCCTCCCCTCATCCCGCCCAAGCAACCACCCCTCCCAACACCCATTCCATGACCATACGCTCCAAAAACAATATTTTCAAACCATCAACCAAGTTTTCCTATGTAGTTTCTAAACATCCGCTTCCCCAAACCCTCGAACCTACCTCCATTTCTCAAGCCCTCAACCATCTCCAAATGGAGAGAAACCATGTGTGATGAGCTCACTGTTAGGCCTATCGGACACCAGAAATCAATACCACACAAGAACACAACATATTTACGTGGTTCGGCAATTGCCTACGTCCACGGAGAGTAATGTATTATCCGGAGAAAAATGATTACAGAACACTTTCTCACATACACTCTCACTCTCTCAATTCTCTCTGTGTTTTTTCTCTTTTTTTGCTACAGCTTGTTTGTTGTATATCTCCTCTCAGCCTCTCCATATATATACACCTATAAATGTAGTAGGTGAAGCCCAGCCAGCTTGCAATCTTCATTTCGGTGGTGATCCGTCCACCTTTGCGGCTTGCAGCCGCTTTCCTTGACAAGCTCGGCAATGTGTTCACATGAGGAGAAGCTTCTTCCTCCTCATGAGCTGGAGCCACAATTCTCCCTCCACGCCATAAGGATAGCTGACTTCTCACTTGAAGTCCATCCGGTCAGAATCTTGCAAACTTCCAGTTTGTCTCTGGTGACACTTTGGTCATCATGTCAGAAGGATTCTTGTCTGTGTGAATCTTCACTAGCTTCATCAGCTGCTTTTCCATCACTTCTCGTATCCATGATACCGGACATCAATGTGTTTTGTACGTGAATGATACATGGAATTCTTGCTCAAGTCAATTGCACTTTGACTATCACAATGTACCTTGTAATCTTCTTGCTGTAGACCCAATTCTTGGAGAAACCGCATTAACCACAACATTTCCTTCCAGCATCGGCGACAGCAATGTACTCTGCCTCTGTTGTAGATAAAGCAACACACTTTTGTAGTTTGGACTGCCATGAAACAGCTCCCCTGCAAAGGTGAATAGAAAATCTGATGTAGACTTTCTACCATCAAGATCACCTGCCACATCGGCATCTGTAAAACTCCAAAATTGGTTCAGCTCCCCCGAAACATAAACACATCCTTGAAGTTCCTTCAAGTACCGAAGAATCCATTTGACCGCTCCAATTTTCCTGGATTGGCGAGGAATCTGCTCACATACGCCAACTGCGTGAGCTATATCTGGCCGGGTACACACCATTGCATACATCAAACTTCCTACTGCGGAAGAATAAGGGATTGCCTCCATTTCTTTCCTTTCAGAGCTGGTTGTAGGACACAAACGCTTTGACACATTGAAATGATTGGCCAGTGGTGTGCTGACTGGCTTGGCATCTTTCATGTTGAACCTTTCAATTACCTGTTCAACATATTTCTCTTGTGACAGCCATATCTTCTTGGCTTTCCTGTCACGAACAATCTTCATGCCCAAAATTTGCTGTGCTGGGCTTAAATTCTTCATATCAAAATACTGCGACAAGTCCTTTTTCAACTTGTTGATCATAGTAGTATCCTGTCCGATGATCAGCATATCATCGACATACAACAGTAGGATAATGAAGTTTCCATCCGAAAACCTGCGGAAATATACACATTGGTCTGCCACCGTTCTTGTGTACTCGTGATCCACCATAAATGAATCAAACTTATTGTACCATTGTCTCGGCGCCTGTTTCAGGCCGTAGAGACTCTTCTTCAGTTTGTAGACTAGATTCTGTTTTCCTTTAACTTCAAATCCTTCTGGTTGCTCCATGTAGATCTCTTCCTCCAACTCACCATGGAGAAAGGCAGTCTTGACATCCATTTGTTCTACTTCCAGATTCAAGCGAGCTGCTAATCCCAGAGCTACTCGAATAGAAGTCATCTTTACAACTGGGGAGAAGATCTCATCAAAATCAATTCCTTTCTTCTGCCCAAATCCTTTGACCACCAAACGAGCTTTATGCTGCAATAGTTTACCGTTTCCATCTTTCTTCAACTTATACACCCATTTGTTCTTCAAGGCTCTCCTGTCTCTTGGAAGTGGAACAAGCTCATAAGTGTGGTTCTTCTGCAAAGAACTCATTTCCTCCTCTTCATGGCTTGCATCCAATAGTCTTTCTCTGTATGACTCTTGGCTTCCGAAAAACTCTCGGGCTCCCCCTCATCAGTAATCAGAATATACTGAAAACGGGATATTTGGTTGATGGCACGGCAGCTCTTCCAGATCTCCGCAACTGAGACCCAGTTGCCTCTGTTTGAGGAGGTTGCTCCCCCTGCTCAACACCCTCTTCATCCGGGTCTTCATCTCTTTCCTCCTTGATCCTCAATTTCTGGCATAGGATCCTGCAACTCTGGCACTTCTTGTTGCACATCATCACATCTAGCATTTTGTGATGGCTTGGGAGATGGAAACAAGTCTGGAGTGATGACATCTCTAGACTTTGCAGATTTCTCAAAATCTGCTACTGTCTGGTCTTCTTGGAACACAACATCTCTGCTCCTGAATATCTTCTTGTTCACTGGGTCCCACATCCTGTACCCAAATGCTGCATCTGAATAGCCCACAATATGCATGGAGTGGACTTGTCATTAAGCTTCTGTTTGTTTTCCTTGGAGATGTGTGCAAAGGCCTTACACCCGAAGACTCTCAAGTGAGAATATGATACCTTTCTTCTGGACCAGACTTCCTGAGGTATCGCAAAATTCAACGGGACTGAAGGCGACCTGTTGATGAGGTAACAGGCTGTACTGGCGGCTTCAGCCCAAAATGACTTTGGCAACTTTGCCATTTTGAGCATACATCTGACTCTTTCCATAATAGTACGGTTCATTCTTTCTGCCACACCATTGTGTTGTGGGGTGCCGGGAACTGTTGTCTCGTGCCGGATACCTCTGCTGGCATAATATGCTGCAAAAGCATTTGAAGTGTACTCGCCTCCATTGTCTGTGCGAAGACACTTCAACTTCTTCCCGGTCTCTCTTTCCACCATTGCATGGAACTCCTGAAAGTGCTAAAATACCTCATCCTTTGTCTTCAGGAAATACACCCACAACTTCCTTGATGAATCATCAATGAAAGTCAGAAAATACTTGCGGCCGCCATATGACTCCACATCAATTGAGTCACAAACATCTGAGTATACCATATTGAGCACTTCTGTTTTCCTCTTGCTCGTTGAACTGAATGATACTCGATGTTGCTTGCCATAAAGGCAATGATCACAGGGCTTCAAGACACTCCCTTTGGCTAAGGGTATCCTGGATTGCTTTGCCAATAGATGCAATCCCTTCTCACTCATGTGAGCCAGTCTTCTGTGCCATAAGTCCGGTGACTCCTTGTCTTCTGCTGCAATAAGACTGTCCAGACAGATCTTCGTTTGAGTCTTATACAGTGTTGAAGACATCTCTCCTCTGGCGATTGTCAAAGCTCCTCTTGTTAGCTTCCAACGACCATTTCTGAATGTACTTGTATAGCCCTGTCGGTCCAGGGCGCTTCCGGAGATAAGATTGAGGCGCAAATCTGGAACATGCCTCACATCTTTGAGAACCAGCTTGTTCCCGACATTAGTTTGAATACTAATGTCTCCAATACCCACAATCTTCGAATAGCTAGAATTCCCCATTCGAACAGTGCCAAAATCTCCAGCGTTGTACGAACTGAAGAGTTCTCTGTGGGAAGTGGCGTGATAGGATGCAGCTGTGTCTATCACTCATTCTGTGTAGCTGTGGTCAACCACGTGAAGGCAATCTTCCTCTTCACCAACTGCAAGAAGGATTTCATCAGTTGTTGTGGCTGTTGTGTTCTCATCTCCTTTTGACTTACTGCTTTGGCCTTTCTCTTTTCGGCTTGGGCAGTTTCTCTTTATGTGACCCTCCTGGCCACAGTGATAGCAAGTGAAGCTGGAGTTACCTCGACCTTTGTTGTCTCTGGATTTACTCCTGCTGTTCCAGCTGCCTCTACTCTTACTTCTTCCTCTACCTCTTCCTTTACCTCTATCTCTGCCTCTATCTTCTGTGACAAGAGCATGGGACTGATTACCTCCCATGTCTTTCCTTCTTCTCTCTTCATTGTATATGGCGTCTGTGACCATACTCATGGTCAGTTTCCCTTCTGGTGCAGAGGTGCTAAGAGAAACCACCAATGTCTCCTAGCTGTCCGGTAAAGAACTGAGCAGTAATACGGCTTGCATTTCATCATCCAATCGCATCTTGACGGTTGCAAGCTGATTTACCAGATTTTTGAATTCACTGGTGTGCTCAGCAATAGACACACCATTCTTCAACTTCAAATTTACTAGCCTTCTCATCACCAAGGCTTTGTTTCGGGCGGTCTTTGACTGGTATATGTCGTTTAACATTGTCCAAAGAACATATGCATCTGTCTCTTCGGCGACATGATGGAGCACACTGTGGTCTATCCATTGTCTGATACAAGCGATAGTCTTGCGGTTTATCTTTATCCAGTCATCATCTTTCACTCTTTTAGGTTTAACCCCCTTTATAAAAATGGGGTCATGCAAGTCTTTTAAAAATAGGATGTCTTCCATCCGTGACCTCCAAATTGCATAATTGGAAGGAGTTAACTTGAACATAGAATCTGAAGTGGATGTAGAAGCCTCCATCGTGTTCTATCTTTTTACAGAAAATTTCAAATGCAAAATCTGACCGTACGGATGTGTCCGAAATATTCCAAATAGTCGAGAACCACTATTGGATCGTCAAAAAGGGACTCAGAATGGCTCAGATCGGGCCAAAACAGTTTCGACGGTTCAGATCTGCGGAATCAGGTGCGCCTGCGAAGCACCGGATGATTTCCCCAGTCAACGGCGCAGGCGGCTTAGTCAGCGGCGGCGCGGCGGCTTGGTCAACGGCGGCGCGGGTCAACATGCCACGTGTATGACACGTGTCTGCCACGTGTCTGTCTGCCTGCCACGTGTCACTGACGTGGCGTCGATGTGTCACTGACGTGGCGCTGACGTGGCGTGACGTAGCGTGACATGTCTGCCACGCAGTCGTCTTCTTCCTGCGGATAGCGCGTGACGGCGCGTGGCGCGTGTGGTCCTGACGCGCAGGGTGTTGATCGGCGCGTGGAGGCGCGTGGGGGCGCGTGGGCTTACGTGCTTTGTTTGGAACGCGCGTGGGGGCGCGTGTGTGCTCGTCTGGAACTCTTCTTTGCAGTTCTGGACTCCTCTCCTCGAGCCCTTCCTCCTGGTATGCTCAAAATTAGATTTTGAGCAACTCGATTTCTGAACAGTTTCGAAGAACACTCTGTTTGTGTTCCGAAACGCACCCGAAATGGCTCTGATACCACTTGTTAGGCCTATCGGACACAGAAATCAATACCACACAAGAACACAACAATATTTTCGTGGTTCGGCAATTGCCTACATCCACGGAGAGTAATGTATTATCCGGAGAAAAATGATTACAGAACACTTTCTCACATACACTCTCACTCTCTCAATTCTCTCTGTGTTTTTTCTCTTTTTGCTCACAGCTTGTTGTTGTTATATTCTCCTCTCAGCCTCTCCATATATATACACCTATAAATGGTAGTAGGTGAAGCCCAGCCAGCTTGCAATCTTCATTTCGGTGGTGATCCATCCACCTTTGCGGCTTGCAGCCGCTTTCCTTGACAAGCTCGGCAATGCGTTCACATGAGGAGAAGCTTCTTCCTCCTTATGAGCTGGAGCCAACACTCACTACTCTCATTCACAATCAAACCGGGGAATTTGTTCCCCAACAACCGAATCAGAATATCGTTGGGTGCAAGGGGGTTTTTCGAGTTAAGCGACGCCCTGATAGTAGCATTGATCGCTACAAAGCTCGACTTGTTGAAAAAGGTTTCAACCAACGTCCTGGTATTGACTATCATTAGAGCTTCAACCCCGTTATCAAGCCTACTACTATTCGTGTTGTTCTCACACTTGCATTTTCTCATGGCTGGCCAATTCATCAGTTGGATGTAGACAATGTTTTTCTTCATGGGCACTTATCTGAGGAGGTATTTATGTCTCAACCCTCCAGTTTTGTCGATAGCACCTGGCCTCATCATGTTTGTTTGCTTCACCGTTCTTTTACGGTCTTAAGCATGCACCTTGTGCTTGGTTTCAAGAACTAAAGCAGCTCATCATCTCTCTTGGTTTTTCCAACTCCAAGAGCGACACTTCTCCATCTTTATCTATTCTAACAGCCATCTCACTATGTATCTTCTTGCTTATGTTGATGATTTATTAATTACAAGGAATTCTTCCAACTTCATCATTACAATTATTGGCTCTCTCTCGAACCAATTCTCCATCAAAGATCTGTGTTTTCTTTACTATTTTTTTTTAGGGTTGAAGTCATTCCTAATGACCATGGATTATTTCTGTCCAAACATAAATACATTTGTGATCTTCTCAAACATTTCAACATGGATGGTCTGAAGGAGTCTGTGACGCCAATTAGCTCCTCTACCCACTTGATTATTTCAGATGGTACACCTGCTGCTGATGCCACTAGCTACTGCAGCTTGATTGGTGGTATGCAATATCTTTCACTGTCTCGACCCGATATTGCTTACATTGTAAACGAGCTAGCTCAATTCGTGCATACCCCTACACAAACCCACTGGGCTGCTGCCAAGCGTCTTCTTCGCTACCTAAAACACACCATCTCATTCAGGTTGTCTCTCCGCTGTTTCCACCCACTCCACCTCACTGCTTATTCTTGTCAAAAATGTTTTTAGAAAAAACAGATTTTTTTCTCAACTTTGGTCTATTTTTTAGGTAGGACCCACGCGCGAAAGTTGGTGGGTCTAAGTGGTAATGCGTTCTATGCCGCGTTGTGATTCACATAGTATATTTGGTAGCTCAAAACCATTATCGGGTGAATGGGAAATTGAGGCCAAAATGAGCTCTATGGAAATGGAGTTTTTGGTGGAAATTCCTTTAGGTTTGAATTAAAGGCTTGTCCCACATTGGTTTGGTGGGAAAACTTTTATGGGTTTATAAGGCTTGAGATTGTAACTTGAGGAGGGCCTCAAGGGGCACCCCCAGTTTGTAGAAGGGGGAGGTTATAGGCAAAGTGGGTTAGACCCATTGGACCCAAAAATAAACACATGCTCGGCCGCCGTCCGTCTAGTCGGGAGGGCTAGGCTTGGGCGGGGTATGTGGTGTGAGGTTGGGTTGGGCTTGTCCGACCCAATACTAATTTTTTTGGTCCAAAACATTTGAATTTAATTTATTTTTTGGTAAAATAAAATATGACTAGTTTTAATTTCAAATTTTCATTGGAAAAAATTCAAATTTGTTTGCACTTCTTCAGAATTTCGGTACAGGTTCCAAACAGATTTATATCTGTTTAAATTTCTTCCACACAGATTTAAATCTATTTAAATTCAAAACCCAAACAGTGCCATATCTATTAGATTCAAACCGAACAGGTCTTGTACCTGCTCAAACAAGTTTGGTACCTGTTTAATTCAAATCGAATAACCACCTTTCCATCTATAAATAGGCAATCCCTTATTTGGATTTAGCATTCAATTTTCATTCTTCTGTGCTGCCATTAATTTCTGTAATGTGTTGCATTAATTTTCTAACAGAAAGAGTGTATACACAAAGTGTGTTCGCTGTGCGAATAATTTGTAGTGCTGCAATTATTCGTTGATGATCATTTTATCCTAAGAGATAGACGTCCACAATCTAAAAGCACAGCGAAGAGGACGAATCTGTCTTAAGGACACAATGTTAAACACTGGACTTGATCAAAAATTTGTTCGACAAATTAATAAGGTAAGTAATTAATTTACTTTTCTTCTTCTTTCTTTTTTTTTTTTGTAACAAAATAAAAATCTGTTTTTATTTATTTATTTTATATTCTGATTTGATTTTTGTAATTAAACAATCTCTCTCATTTCCTTTATTTCTTTTGTGTTCTGTTTGTTGTTGAGTACATAAACATAATTTATTCATAATACATTAAAGATTGTCCAACAATCTTAAGATATAATATTTTTTGGTGTCTTCATTATATTTATTTTATGTACTTTTTACAATGTGGCATTCTAGTTAAAAAAATACAAATAGTAGTTATATACTGTTTGACAAATAGTAGTAATATACTATTTATTTTCTTTGACAACTAGTAGTAATATACTGGTGTCATTAACAATTTCAGAATATTAATTTGTGCAGTAGTGTTACAGAAAATTATTGTGTAGTATTTTATTTTCCTGGTTTTAATAACTAGAAAAATAAAATTATTTTGTGTTATAATTTATTTTCTGGTTTGAGTAACTAAAAAATTAATTTGTGTTTTGGTTTTTCTGATTTTTTTAATCAGATATTATGGCTGCTGAAAGTAGTACTCCAAATCCGACTGTTACAACTACTCCGATCCCTATCCAGAACCATGCTCAAGTTCCAGAAAAATCGAAAAAATTTAATGGCATCGAGTTTAAGAGATGGCAGCAGAAAATGCTGTTCTATCTTACAACTCTAAATTTGGCCCGGTTTCTCCGTGAAGAGGCTCCAGTACTGAAAGAGGATGAAAGTGATCGACAAGTTGTTGCCACTGTAGACACTTGGAAACATTTTGATTTTCTGTGCAGAAACTACATCCTCAATGACCTTGACAACATGCTGTATAATGTTTGCAGCCCTTTGAAAACAGAAAAAGAATTGTGGGATTCTTTGGAGAAAAAATACAAGACAGAGGATGCCGGTACAAAGAAATTTGTTGCCGGTAAATTTCTGCACTTCGTTATGGTAGACTCCCAAACGGTAATTTCTCAAGTTCAAAATTTTGAATTAATTTTGCTTGATATTCATGCTGAGGATATGTATCTGAGCGAGTCTTTCCAAGTCGCTACGTTGGTGGAAAAATTATCACCGGCTTGGAAAGATTTAAAAAATTATTTAAAACATAAACGCATGGAGATGACCATGGATGAATTAATTGTAAGACTACGAATTGAGGAAGATAATCGTAAGGCTGAAAAGAGGGATTGTAAAAATCCCATTGAGTCCAAGACTAATGTGATTGAACATGTACCCAAACCGCATAACAAAAAGAGGAGGTTTGCTGGAGATGATTCTAAACAAGACGACAACAATGGCAATAAAAAGTTCAAAGGTAAATGCTATAATTGTGGCAAGACCGGACATCGAGCCTTTGATTGCCGCCGCCCTAAGAAGGATCACGGAAGTACAAGCAAGAAGACTACCAATCAAGCCAATGTGACAGAACTTGATTACATCTCTGACGGGGTAAATGATATCAATCTCTCTGCTGTGGTGTCTGAGGCTAATTTGGTTGGAAATCCCAAGAAATGGTGGGTTGACACTGGGACAACTCGATACATTTGCACGAACAAGAAGATGTTCACTACTTATAATGAGGCTGCAAATGGTAAGCAACTATTCATGGAAAATTCATCTACTTCTGCTGTGGCTGGACAAGGGAAAGTAGTCTTGAAGATGACATCGGGGAAGGAACTAACCCTCAACGTCGTGCTGCATGTACTAGACATCCGAAAGAATTTAGTTTCTGATTCTTTGTTAAGTAAAAATGGTTTTAGGCTTGTATTTGAGTCTGATAAATTTGTATTAATAAAGAGTGGTATGTATGTTGGTAAGGGATACATGAGTGATGGTCTCTTCAAGTTGAATGTAACGATGGTCGTACCAAAACTTGCTATTAATAAGAATAACACATCTTTTGCTTATATTCTTGAGTCAAATTTATGGCATAGTAGATTAGGACATGTAAATTTTGATGCTTTGTATAGATTAATTGGTTGGATTATATACCAAAGTTTGAAATTGATCCTACTCACAAATGTGAGATTTGTGTAGAAGCGAAACTAACTAAAGCTCCATTTAAATCGGTTGAAAGGAAAACCGAACCTCTAGAATTAATTCATACTGATGTGTGTGATCTTAAATTTATTTAAACTAGAGGAGGCAAGAAGTATTTCAAAACATTTATCGATGATTGCACAAGATATTGTTATGTATACTTACTTAGAAGTAAAGATAAAGCCTTGGAAATGTTTAAACTCTACAAAACTGAAGTTGAAAATCAACTTGGTAAAACCATTAAAATGGTTAAAAGTGATAGGGATGGTGAATATGATGCACCTTTAAATGAATTTTTTGTACAATATGGCATTATTCACCAAACTACAGCACCCTATTCTCCACAACAAAATGGAATTGCTGAAAGGAAGAATAGAACCTTTAAAGAAATGATGAATGCCATGTTACTAAGTTTAAGCTTATCGCAAAACTTGTAGGGGGAAGCAATATTGTCTGCTAATTATGTTCTTAAGATAATACCCCACAAGAAAACCAACAGCACTCCTTATGAATTGTGAAAAGGTCGACCATCTTCCTACAAATATTTAAAAGTGTGGGGGTGTTTGGCAAAAGTAGAAGTTTCTGTTCCGAAAAAGACTAAGGACCAAAAACAGTAGATTGTGTGTTTATTGGTTATACTCAGAATAGTAGTGCATATCGGTTTTTGACTTATAAATCAGAAATACCTGATATAAATGTGAATACTATTATAGAGTCAAGGAATGCTGTGTTTTTTTAACATGTTTTTCCTTACCTGAAAGGACAGGAATTAAGTTCACTAAAAAGAACTTATGATTGTACACAAAGTCAAGAAACTAATGACAATTAAACAAAAGAGACTAGTAATGGTCTCGACCAACAATATTTAACTGATGATGAACTAAAACGAAGTAAGAGAGCGAGAACATTAAAATCCTTTGGTCTTGATTTTTGAAATACGTGTTAGAAAATGAACCTCAAAGCTTTAAGGAAGCAATGACAGGTCTTGAAGCATCTTTGTGGAAAGAGGCTATTAATAATGAAATTGAATCCATTATGCAAAATCATACTTGGGAATTGGTGGATCTTCCACCTGGTTCTAAACCTCTTGGATATAAATGGATATTCAAGAGAAAAATGAAAGAAGATGGTTCAATAGACAAGTATAAAGCAAGACTTGTGGTAAAAGGTTACAGACAAAAGGAAGGACTTGACTATTTTAACACATATTCTCCCGTGACAAGAATAACATCCATCCGCATGCTTATTGCAATAGCAGCGTTGTATAATTTAGAAATAGATCAAATGGATGTTAAGACAGCTTTCTTAAACGGTGATCTAAATGAAGAAATCTATATGGAGCAACTCGAAGGGGTTATAGTGCCAGGGCAAGCAAAGAAAGTTTGTCGGCTTATAAAATCTCTTTATGGATTAAAACAAGCTCCTAAAAAATTTGATCATGCTATGCTCACTAATGGGTTTAAGATAAACGAATGTGACAAGTGTGTCTATGTTAAAAACACTGACAAAGGTTATGTCATCATTTGTCTTTATGTGGATAACATGCTTATCATTAGAAGCAGTCAAAACATGATCAAATCAACTAAGCAAATGCTAAACAAAAGATTTAATATGAAAGATATGGGGGTCGTAGATGTTATATTAGGAATGAAAATTACTAAAACATCTAATGGGTATGCATTATCTCAATCTCATTATATTGAAAAAAATCTTGGTAAATTTGTCAAGGATGATATGAATGTAGCTAAAACACCTGTAGATATCAATCTTTATTTATCAAAAAATAAAGGTGATGCGGTATCTCAGTTAAAATATTCTCAAATCATTGGAAGCTTAATGTACCTAATGAATTGTACTCATCCTGATATAGCTTATGATGTCAGTAAATTGAGTAGGTACACTAGTAACCCAGGAGAAGACCATTGGAAAGCAATCATTCGGGTTTTTAGATATCTAAGGTTTACCCGTGATCATGGTTTGAACTTTACTCGATATCCAGCAGTACTCGAAGGTTATTTTGATGCCAATTGGATATCGGATACTAAAGATTCAAAATCCACTAGTGGATATGTCTTTACTCTGGGAGGCGCTGCTGTTTCTTGGAAATCCACGAAACAAACATGCATCGCACGATCCACAATGGAATCTGAGTTTATTGCTTTAGACAAAGCAGAAGAAGAAGCATAATGACTTTGCCACTTCCTAGAAGACATTCCAATGTGGTCAAAACTTATGCCAACTATTTGTATTCATTGTGATAGCCAATCTGCAATAAGCAGGGCACAGAGTCATATATACAATGGTAAGTCACAATATATTTGTTGTTGACATAATACCGTAAGGCAATTGCTCTCAAATGGAATAATCTCAATAGATTATATAAAATCTAAAGAGAATATTGCAGATCCGTTAACAAAAGGTTTGACTAAAGAGCAAATGTATAGTTCATCGAAAGGGATGAGATTAAAGCCTATTACATAAGAGTCATCATAATGGTAACCCTACTTAGATGACTGGAGATCCCAAAAACTAAGTTCAAAAGGACAACTAAGTGATTAAAATTCCCTACCCATTCCTATGGTGAGAGTGATATCTGTAACATGTGTTGTATGTAGGGGTTTAAGGATAAACTTTGCTTTTAATGATTACTTATATCTTGATTTAGGTATAAAAATCAAGATGAGTATAAGAGATACTCACAATGAGAATCATCTATATGAGTGTTAAACTGGGGCCGATTCTGTGAGAATGAATAGGCTAAATTCTCTAGAAGCACCCTGTAGACCGCCCCTAACTCCGCTCTGCGCGCGAGGGCGCGAATTGTAGTTCTAGCTACTATAATTCGGACTCGTGTCACGGTTCTGAATCTAATCTCACAAAGTGCAATGTGAGACTGATAAATCACCAAAGAGTCTAAATCTGGCAAATCGTTTTGGAAAATCGATTTTAATAAAGAAGTGCCAAACATGGACTGCTTTGCCAGATACAGAGTCGCCACCTAAATGTTTTATTTTGGAAAATTTAGGAAACCCTGACTCGTGCCTAAGGCCACGTGTCCGTCATCACCAAAGTTGCCTCGGTTCGGGAACTTGGGTACGAGAGGGGAAGGTCATGCAATAAGCACCCCCGCTTACCCGATCAAAGATCGGCCTTTACTAACATGATATATTGTTTTTGAAAACACATGTGTTCTTATTCCGGTTATTAACCTAGAATTACTATGTGATGCGCACAGCATACAAGTATAGACTCAATCACGCGGATTGGAACAAAACATCTCATGTTTGTTTTTTAAAATGGTTTGAAGTCGCTACCCTCAAGTAGGCTAAAATGCGGATTTGCCACCCTTAAGTGGGCTTAAAACATGATTTGCCACAAACAAGTGGGCTTAAAACTCACATTTTGATGAATTGTTGCAATTCAAGCAATGAAGCCTTTATCCACAAGCATTCAAGCAGTTATAGCAGTTAAGCACATAGCCTCATGGCAAGCATGCTGAACATGGCAACACTTATACGCATGCAAGGATGCTAAAGCATAAAGGCTTACCTAGTACTCCGAGCCAAAATAGAAGCTAGTTTGTAATCAATGCATGATCCTAGCTATGTTAAGATGCCTAATGTAACACATGTGAAAATGCAACTAAAGTAGGCTCGGTTATCTAGATGGCATATGAATACAATACTTGATAACATGCTTTGAAACACGTATTCAAGAAAGTGCATTGAAATACAATGCAGTTTGTATGATGCGCCGAGCCCGGTGCATGCAAGACAAATGAATGGATGCACGTATACAAACATAAGGATGCTAATCGAAACATGCCCTAAAACTAACCATCGAAAGCAGTTAAGTAAAAGGGAGAAAGACGTGGGGTTGGAAGACATTTACACACCCACGCACACTTATTACAACAATACGCGCTCTCGACGGAGGGTCCGAATAATGGGCTAACTAGCTAATTTAAGCTAATTAAACTAATTATTACAAATCAAATTAATTAACTAACTTAGCTAATTAATTATTACACAACTGAATTGAAACAAATAGCTACACTAAGCTAGTTGAGATATTACGCAACAGATCAAATGATTAAATTACACGAACTAATCATGAATACTGAAATGGCCTCGCGGGCGATGAAGAGATGCATGCTCGGTCGGCTTTGCTTGGAAATCCACTACCGTGCCTCGTGTTGCCTCTGTTTGCACTCTTCTGAACTTCTAAAAATTGTGCCAACTTCCAAGGTACTTCTGACCCACCTTATGTACAATCTGAGGGGTGATCGGCCAAGTGTAATAGTCATCGGCCAAATTTGAGGCTATCGGCCAATTATTGATAGCCGATCGGCATACTAAGTGGTCGATCGGCCACTTCTTCCTGCAAACTTCTCCTTTTTGCTGCAACAGAGCACAAACAGAGGCATGGCAATGTATTTGCAAGAAAATGTGTGTGCCACCACACTCCTTATCATGTTCAAAGCTCAAAGGAGTGTAATGCTCGACTCTCAAGCCATCAATCATGCATTTCAATGCATGATGGCCAAAGAGGCCGAGTTGCACAAATTAATGCCAAATGAATGCACAAAAACACATAAATGCCTTAACCTCTATCATGCATGATCAAGAGGGTCGGCGACCGAGAAATGAGGCACGTTTCGTCACTTCAAGTATGAAGCGTCCTTCGTTTCCCGTGTTTGGACTAACTCCCTATCCAAACACAATGCAAAGCACACAATATGGAAATGCAATGCAACTCAACATAAGCATGCCAAATGCAATGTAACTTAAGCATGCAAATGTCATGCAATGCAACAAGCATGCAACAACATGCTAGATGGACTTAAACCGGATATGGACAGACCTCAATTATGTCCAAAACAGTGACCATTAACACCAAAACTAAGGCACCAAAAGGCAAAACATGTATGCACACATATTGGCCCATAAGCTAGGCAACAATGCACAATCCTTAGAGGCACTCAAAGGATGAAAGAAGTGGGAGCATGACAAGTCTATATGCTTTGAAATGTCATGGTAAATGATGCCAAATCATATACATGTCACAAATTAAGCATGTTATGGTGCTCAAAACTCAAAGCTAACAAGGCCAATTGCACTACAACTATGCAAAACATGGAGCATATGGCCAAGGCAACCCAAAATCACTACAACAAAAAAGGGTTTTTACGACGCGCAATGCACGCCGTAAAAACCCTTCTACGACGTGCAGGCGCACGTCATATTATGACCAGTCATGGAAAGTCATTCACTTTCAACGACATGCTTCGTACGCCGTTAAAAACTATTTAACGACAGATTTTGTGCGTCGTCGTTACTTTTTCTACGACATGCTATAGTACGCCGTTAAAAACTATTTAACGGCAAATTTTGTGCGTCGTCGTTATTTCTTTTACGACTACTTTTGCACGCCGTTAATTGGTGAGACAAATAACGACGCTAATTGCGCGCCGTAAAATATATAATACAACGACTTGTTATGCTTGCCGTAGAATATAAATTTTTTTTTTTTAAATTCAGGAGGTTCTATTTGACCAATTTTGTACAAGTAACAAATATTACAAACAAGCATCACAAAACATCAATCAACAACCAAAATATTGTTTGAAACATCAAAAAGAAACTATATCCATAAATTATAAACATTTAACAATTGTCTATACATTTCAAACATTCGAAAACATATCCTTAAGTTCTAAACTGTACAAAAAGTGTAAACCATCCAAAACTATGCATATCGACCTGCCTTCAACATGCTTCCAAAAGCCACCTATTATTAATAAAGCTAAGAAAAAAAAATTACCTAAAAACTATGGATCTTTCTTTTATGATTTACCAACTTCTTTTCACTTCTGTGGTTTATGGTGAGACATTATAATTACAGAATGAGATATGAACGAAGGATCGATCATGATTTCCTCATAAAATACCCCATCAGAATGCCAATCAAGCCAACAAGCACAATATACAGGAGATTTACTCCGCCGCTGCTTTTTGCATGTCCACGCCTCAAAAGTTCCTGCATAAACCATCAAATCCTTCTTGGTTTCAAATTGAATGAAGAATTTCTTTAAAAGAGAGAATTGAAAAAGATTGGTAGCTATGAAACGAATAAAATATTTTCTTCCATTTGCCTCCAAAAAAAAAAATGCTAGATGTATCACACAAATTTAAAAAGTTCCTTCACTTCTAAACTGATTGCTTAAGTGAAAAATCTAACTACAAATTCTTAGCATCTTTTAGAACAAGTCATCCAAACAAAAGGAAGAAGGGGCAATTATCTACCAGTACAAAGGGCGCTACTCATGGAAAATAATTATCTTAGTTTGAAGAGAAGGAAGGATGTGATATAATAAACAGTTCTAATAACAACTACTCACCAAGCTATCCCCAAAAGGCCAAATAGGTAGAATACAGATTCCCAACCAAAATTTTGGATCAAGGGAGGAGCCAAAAGAAGCCTGCAAATTTCTCCAAGTTAGAAATGGCTAACAAATAAACAACGAGCACTACAAATAAATTTATGCACTAAACTTGGCAGACAGTACTTATACTGAGACCCAAAACATTTATATAACAGGAGATATTTTTCGAATCGATATAACAGGAGATATTGATTCATGGATTACATCACTAATGATGAGAAATTAGGCATTGCAGTAATCATCTTCTGAGAAAAACTCCAAGAACAAAAGAGAGCAACCAACAATGACAATTCACTTGACCAGATCAAGACTCCAATCTCAAGAACTTTTCTACAACAAGAAGACAACTAGTTAATCTAATATCTAGATCACACTACCAAAATTAACCCCAAAAAACAAAGACAGAATGCTTCAAGTATGTCTGTGCATGTACTGTTGTTGCAGTCATTTCTGACTCTTTACAAAATTAAGTTCAGGACATAACTCCCCAACAAACTTGAGTTACTTCAGTTGTGTAATTGTCTGCTTAATCCCATATAAATATATGTGGGAAATCCTTGTGATTTATCATAATCGAGTTGTGGGAATTGACTATAAGAGGATCTGATTCCTGTGGACCAACCACTTGTGCAATCTGAACAAATACCTTAACATTGGATAGTTGGGGGGGGGGGGAAGTGACAAAAATCAGAGTTCAGGGAAAAAGAAAGCTCAATAAGCACAATATCTATGAGTGATGATGAGTTTGCAACATTTGCCTCTACTAGCATAACCTGGGCAACGATTTGGTGACAAAAGAAATTAAGCAAGAGTGGAATGTGATGGATAGATGGAAAAGATTGAACATAAAGAGAGTTCTCAGGTTCTTTTTTTCTTTTTTCTTCTTGGCCACTTCTGATAAATGTTTTTATGTTACATTGAACCACATAAAAAATTGCAGATTGTCACTGATGCTTGCCCATTGAAGTGATTATTGGCCTTTTTAGCTAATCACTTTGAGCAGAACTAGGAAAATCTAAATTAAATTTCTGTAGCCTTTGAATCCATCAACATAACTGACAGTAAGTAAACTTCCGGATTAGTATTTGATTGTTGTTGATAAGTAGCATTACCCTTATGCAGCCAGTATGAGAACAAAAAATAAAAAAAATAAAAAATAAAAAAAACAGAAAAGCAAAGTTTCACCCATTATGAAATCTCTCTCTCTCTCTCTCTCTCTCTCTCTCTCTCTCTCTCTCACACACACACACACACACACACACACACACACGCACGCATGCACGCACACAATTTTTAACAGGAAGTAGTGACATAATTTTTCCATTTGACTCCTACACAAACTATTGTTTTGTATCACTTTGCTTTGATAATATGTGTACCTATGTTAGGTAATACATTGCATAGAATGCATGAGCTTCTTTGAGTTCACTACACTTGTATAGTGGCAATAACTCGGCTTCATTGAGTTCATTAAATTTCTATAATGGAAAGAACTCATAACGTGCGTCTCTCAGTATTTTCAATAGATAATATCTGATAATCTGAGAAAGGTCCTCAACAACAGCTGGCAAGCAAAATTCAGAGTAGTCAAGCTAGACATCCAATACATGTAATCAAATTACAAATAACTTGGAACTTGAATAACTAACCTCCCACCAAATGTCTTTGCAAGCCATCCCCCAGGCAACTGACTTAATGTGTAACCCCAAAAGAAAGACGACTGCACCAATCCAGCAACAGATGAACTCCATCCAAACTGGTGTGACATTGGAATTATTGCAATACTCAAGTTCACCTACCCATCAGACATTGATACAAACAAATTAACTCAATCTGAAATTGAAAATAAATAAATAAATAACCCAACAAACAATCCTTTACATATATTTTTTCCATACATTTTTGCTATCATGTCTCTCAACAAATTTAAACCAATCACAACACAAATTATTCAATAATCAATGTTATCATTACACAACCCTTCTTCACTTTTCCCAAAATGCACTTAGGGCATCTCCAACCCTTACTGAAATCTAGATTCAAAATTAAATTTGAGTAAAAAGCCATTAAAATCCTCTCCTTCACTCAAACCTATACCAAATTGAGTTTCACTCAAACTTTTACTCAAATCAAGGGAATCCATTTCCTTTTCTCAAATTTCTATCCAATCCAAACTTGACACTTGGGCATTGTGGGAGCCTTCATTTTCACACAACAAATTTCCTCAGTTCTCATTTTTTTTGGTTCTGATATCAACTTCCAAACAAAACCTTATGATTCCAAAGTAAAATGCCCAAACATATCTTAAGGTCTCATTTGGTAATCGGCTTACTTGAAACAAGTAAAATGAGTTAATAGCAATTAAGGACCAGGTTGGACTAAACCACAAGCTTTTTCTCTCAATAGCTAAATGCAAACAGATTGTGAATAAAAATTTAAAATTATGAAATAATCTTCTAAACTCTAAATCTACTAAGACCTGACAGCTACTTCAATCCCCAGCCCAACCCATCCAACCAACCACTATTGCTTAGACTTTTTTATTATTAAGAAAAAAAATAGAATTATAGGAAAAGAACAGAGAGAAGTACTAATAGCTCTCCCTACACACATCAATTTAATGTGCTTTATTGTTTTGACAAAAGGAAAATTGTGATTTCTATTAGAGATTGTAAATTCTCCTTTTTCTTTTATTGTGATTGGTAATGAATCCTCCATATTGTTACTGCACTCCTATTCATTACATAATAAACAATTGAAACTCAAAAAATTACAGTACAATCTTATTCCTAGGAAAAGCTTTCCATGTGCACTGACCCTTTTTGGAACCAGATTGCTACATGACTATATATTTCTAAAAGAAGATCAAACAAACAACAATTTCTTAGTAACAATCTTTGGATTCTTAATAAAGTAACGACATGGAATTTAATATAATAAAAATGACATTGATAGATAAACTAATTATATTGATTGCAACTTCCAACCAAAAACAAAAGAAATACAAGGATAAAGTAACAGCCATGCTGTGTTCATGAAATGAATATAAAAAGTCTTTGTATGATTGAGCATTTTTACCAATAACAACAAAGAATAAGAAGAAACAACAAAGGAGTGAGAACAAATAAAACTTGAAGCCTCAATTCAAATGTGATAGGAAGACGGAAAAAAATAATTAAAAACAATGTGCCTGTTAGCTAATTCCAACCATTTGTCCAAGCTGAGCTCATTCTTTCATCATTTAGAAACCAATAATAACACATAAAACACAGCATCAAATAATTTTAATTTCCTATTTCTCCCTCTCTCTCTCTCTCTCTCTCTCTATCCCTCTCTCTCTCTCTCTCCCCAACTCTTGGGATGACAACAATAGCCATTTGATTTTAATGATACCATTATTTAAGTATTCCACCAATAGGTTCAAGGCAAGACAGAGTAATCATATTGACTTTCGACTGTGGTTCCTATATGCAGTATGTAGGAAGATTGAATCAGGAAACATCTCAGCTTGGTGATGCTTCTCTCCCTTTTCTTCCATTCTAGGATTTCACTCTATTTAGTTGCTGAAGAGAAAAAAAGAATTCCAAAATTATAACATATATTCTCAGCAACCAAACTAAGCACAAAAGAATAATTGAAGAAAAAAAAGTTCTCCCCAATGAAATAAATGGAAAGCTGAACAAAGAAATTTTACCGGAAAAGTGTGTGAATATCAGCTGTTGTGGAAATCATTTGGCCTGAAAAGTGGAAACCTCACAGTTTAAATCCTTTCATCTACAACCATTTGGCCCTTCCAATCTACACATTTGTACCTTACTCCCCAATTAATTTTTATATCACGTGGTGTCAGATAGTCAATTTCAAATCTCTTTTCACATTTCAACAGTATTACTCACATGCTCAAGCATATGATACAAACCATAAAGTATGGGTGTCGCACTTCAATACTAGTAGTGTATCACAAACTTATCATGTGCAGAATAAGATCAATTTAAAGAACAACATGAGAACAAGAAAAAAGATACCAAGAACTCAACATGTATCAAAACTTAATAAATTCAAAGTACCCACCACATATGCGTTGGGCATACGTCAATGAAAACCAGTTTTCAGCTTGTTCAGTGTCAGTGACTTCTTTCTCACTTTCTTAATATACATAAAAGGGAAGAATCCAATGTCAGCTTCTATAAATGTGCAGGAACAAAATTACATTTCAATGCTTCTTACATCATACATAATTGAGTTAAAACCAACTCAATAATTGTGATTGATACAAAGCAAAAACAAGTTTTATACAGATTATTTACTTGAATTAATGGTGGAAAGTTTTCTTTTAAGATCAACACAAATTATTTACTACCAATTTTATACAGTCTGAAAGAAGCAAGCCAATGACAGCAATAGCTGTTTGTAGATAGTCTTGCAGGTATAGCATTGCAGCAAACATTTAGAAATCTAAATTTTAATCATTTCATCAAGACAGAAACTATAAAATTCCACATTGTGAGTTGAACTTTTCTCAACTCACAATAGCAGCAATATAAGAGTTCTAATGTGGAACTATTACCACCAATGGAACCACGGCAAGGTGGGGAATAATATATGGAAATGATCATCCTTTAAAAGTCTATAACAAATCAGTTCATGGTAATCCTGCAAAGTTACAAAGAGAACAATACTTTCGAAGTTAAAGATTAACAAATTCCTGCAAAGTAATAGAGAGACAGGCACTAAGTAGAATCTTCTTTATGCATGCCTTTCCTGTGAGAAGCAAGAGCTACCAACCTTGATAATGATCAATTGTCAAACTATGTGCCTGTAGACTTGCAAAATGGAGGCATACAAATTACTGGAAAAAAAAAAAAAAACTACACATAAACCTTTATCTACGGCTATGTGTAACGGCTTAGAAAAAACAAATAGATAAGTATAGTACATAATTAGTCACTAATGAACACTCAAAATTTACCTAATATTGCTCTTGCAACCATAAAAACATCATGTATAAAAGAAGGGCTTGAATATGGGTATATGAAAAAAAAAAATTTGATAAGTCATAACGTGCCACCAGCAGTAGCATGGAGAAACAAGTACGAAAACAAAAATAAAAAAAAAAAGGGAAAAATGCAAAACATTTGTTCAAATTTAAAAGCTGGGTAGTTACTGATCTTATTTCGTATCAGAATCTTTTTATATATGCATGGTGTTTCTTAAAAAAACTAACGCTACTTTTGTCCTCCCCATTTCTTTTTTTCCATCCACAGGCATATGAAGAATCTAAGTTGCAACTATAAATATTATGGGGGTGAATGTTATTACAAGAGCAGATGCATAAATGTGAATGATATAGTTTGTTGTAATGTCTTTCTAGTGTTGTTGAATCAGTCCAATAAATGCAATTTAGAAGAAGCACTAAGCCTATGTAACTGAGTATGCCCTTTCAAATTGCCCCTATTGTAATGGAAATTCTTTAATTTAAGATGTAATTTATATAGTTTGTACTCTTCATCAGCTGGGTATTTAGATTTATTACTCTTAATTTTATTTGTTCAGTTAAAATAATTGAATAACCAAATAGAGTGGAAAAGTAAACCAAAAGACGAAAAGAAAAGGCAAAATGTTAATTTCCTTCCAAGTACCAAAAAGCCTATTAAAGAACAGAATGAGAGAAAAACTTTGCTCTGACCAAAACCTAATCCCAAATTCTCATTATGCATGATCAGAGTGTGCTAAAGAAATAAATGAAAGATAATCAAATTAAATGAAATTTAAACACCATAAATAACAACAAAAAAAAATATTATAATTACAAAAAATCGATAGTCATGGAGGTTGGTGACAGACCGTAATTTATCAAAATGTAGGGTACATATAGGCATTGTAATTTCAGATTGATCATAACACTTCTAATTAGCAAAGAATGAAACAAAAAAGCTAATTAGAATCAAATTCATAACAGCAAATACAAATCAAATCAAGCACAACATTACTTTAATTACCTAACATTGAGAATGCGAGGCTCGAGAAAATCATGGATGATTGGAGGCAATCGAATAGGGGATCCAGATCATGAGGTCGGTGATTGGAATTTGCACCATGGACAACTAATAATCACTAAAAAAAAAAAAAAAAAAAAAAAAAAAAAAAAAAAAAAACACTCAAAACTCTAATAATGGCAGAGGATTTTAGTCCATGTCTCTGATACAATAGCCTAGAGATTTTACTAGCTAATCTAGCCAGAACCATCAATGTCATTTTCTGATTTTGTATGCAATGAACCTTACACATGATAGATGCCAAATACTTATCACAATGACACCCTTGCTAATAACGAAGTATCCTTCATTATATAAATAAGTTAAGAATCTGGTAAGCCTAAGGACAAAAACATTCACAATGAATCCAATGACCCTTAAATTTCTATGGTTGGGATCAATGTGTCAAACTCTGACTTGTTCAAGACACCTCTCTCATGGAAAGGATTTCATTTGTAAGAATACCCCCAGTCAATGTCTCATTCAAGAATAATTTGAATACAAATTTGCATCAGAAAAATTTTAAACGCAATTTCAACAACTACCTTGTGTGTGGAGTTTCCAAAAGTAACAAAACTAACAATGAAACTTTAACGCTTTCCCCACTAATAATACGCACATTGCTACATAAATGTTCACATACAGAGCATGTCAAATTTGGCTCAATAACACAAGGAACAAGATTAGCAAAATGATGTTCAAGCTTCTATTTCACAAAAATTTTAACTCTAAGAACTCAAGCAATTCATTTATATCCTATAAGAAAAAAGGAATTGAAAAAAAAAAAAAACAAAACAAAACAAAAAAGCAAAACAAAACAAAATTTAAGGGAAAAAAAAAACAAAATTTGGGTTCAAACAATAATTGAAGATAAGACCTAACAATTATAAAACCAAAAACCCATCAAAGAAAATAAAAAAAATTAAACCGTTGAATCAACACAAAAAGAACATGTTGACAGCTAGCTAAACTACGAAGACCCAATCCTACAATAGCACACAATTAAACTCCACCAAAACTCAAACCCAACATAGTAATTCCTAAAAACATAGAACACTGTTAATAAAGAAAAAGATTAACATTACATTATGTTTGGCTGAATCACATAAAGAACAAGAATAACATTAAGATGTTCAAGCTTCTATTTTCACAATAACTTTCTCATCCCAACAATTTTAACTAAGCCCATTCCGAGAGAACTGACCAGTGAACTTTTTTATTGCAATCATGAGGGAAAGAACTCGAAAGTATTATTCACATAAATTTGGTTGGATCTCTCACCTTTTGTTCAAATTCTCAACTTTTTCATCTATAACCTGACCTCCGAACACTACCTTACTGATCTCATCCGATGGCTAACATTTTCCCCCAAAAAATTTAAAGAAAAAAAATCAAAAATACTGAAATCAAAGTCAATCACTGAAATCTAAAGACAATATATATATATATATATATATTTAAATTAAAACAAAATAGTGAAATGCTTGTTTGAAGGGAAACGAGATATACCTAGTTAGAACAAGCAACAGAGGCGATTGAGGGGGAATAAGAGGGAGGAATTTCAGACCAGCTGAGTAGATCTACAGTGGATGTGTAAGACTTCCTCACCGGTGTACTTCTCTCCATTGTTCCTTCATTCTCGAAGAAATCAAAATGCTTGAACCGCAAAAAAGAAATCAAACAGAGAACGAGAATGGCTTATTCAAGAGAGAAAATGAAGTGAATAGAATCTGAAGTAAACTATATGGAGAAACCCAAAAAAAAAAAATGATAAACTTCAATCTAATGAAAGACGTATTGAAGCTTTACCTTTGATCGCAATGAGAGAGAGAGAGTTCGATCCTATCGAAAGGAGGAGAAGAGTGTCTCTAGAATGAACCAAATTTAAGTGCCCAAAATCTGTCTTCGAACCCTCTCTCTTCTCCCTCTCTTCTCGACTTTGAACCGTCTCTAGAATGAACTAGATCAAAGTGTCTCTTTATGGTTTTGCTAGCAAGCCTTTAGGGTTTTGCTTCTGCCTCTTCGAATCAACAAAGAGAATAAAATGTAACAATTTTTTTCCAAAAGAGAAACCCTAAAACTTAAAAAAAAATAAAAAAAAATTACTTTTGTCTTTGGTTTAACAAGTAAAAAAATTAAAAACTTGGTTACCTTCCTCTCAGTTGATGTATATGTTTTTTTTCTAATATATATATTTTTTGGGTGAATTGGCGCCAGAAAATTTCATTTTGGCGCCCTTGTTTTTTAATATACAATTCACGACATGCATTGTGCGTCGTAAAAACGCAATACTTTTAACGGCATGTGATTTGTGTGTCGTAAAAAGTGCAATACTTTTAACGGCAGGCGTTACGTGTGCCGTGAAAAGAATTCACTTTTCACAGCTAGCGTATGTGCGTCGTTTATAATTAATGTATTAACGGCATGCCATATGCATGTCGTAGAAATTTTTATTATTTACAGCGTGCATTGCAAGCCGTAAAAAAATCATCGTTATTACCATTCACGGCCTACACAATAGACGAGCCGTGGTTGGAAAAGTATTTATGACGTGCAAAAAAAGCAAGTCGTAAAAGTGAGAAACTACGGCGTGCATTTATTGTATGCCGTTAATGTGGTGCCGTAAAAAATCAGTTTTGTTGTAGTGAATAGTCCTAGAACATGTCAAAATGAGACTAAAACATGCATGGACCAAAGCTAAAACATGCTAGCATAAAGGGCATGAAGCATGAATTTGCAAGGCTAATAAGGAGTATTACACTACACCTATCAAAACCAAGCATGATGTGACTATACCAGCAAAAATCAGAGTATGTCCAAATAACACCAAAAATGCACTGATATGGCAGCCCACAAGCTTAGGCAAAAAGGCATGCATATAGGTTCATACTTAAGGCATAAAGCATGACTCATCAAAAGCATTGAAATAGTGAAGCATGAGAGATTATGGCCACACCATATGCACTGAAATCATATACCAAGTGATGCCAAATCATGCAAATAGCCCAAGCAATGCATGCTAGTGGCTTGGAAACTCAAAGCTAACAAGCTATAATGCACTATGGTTATACAAAACAAATCATGCATGACCAAAACAACTTTAAACAGAGCTTAAGCATGCTGAAATATGAGTAAAAGCTTCTTTGAATTGAGCCAAAATCATGCTAAAACCATGGCTTAAAGCACAAAGCATGTTAGGCTAGTGAGAAGATTTGCACTACAAGTGCAAGGAGCATGCATGATGTGATCAAACCAAGCCAAAACAGTGTTATATTAGGTCTAAGAAGTCACAAAAATGAGCCTAAACAAAGCCATAAAGAAGTAAAAACACATGCTCATTTGGTTGGCCATCAACACTAGCAAGCAAGACAAGAGGAGAGGGGGCCACCCTCTTCTATATGGGCCCTCAAAATAGGGTTTTTACCAGTGAAAATCCTTTGGATTTCAGTGGTTAAAAGGCCACAAAAATTTGTTTTGAAAGGCCTTAGAAGATGGCTCAAAAGCTATACAAGCTAAGGAACAAAAGGGAGAGACAACCCCCTAACACAAAATAGGCCTAAACCATCATTTTTAGGACTGAAAAACAGAGTTTTCTTTAGTTCAAACCACCCCAAAAATAGCCCCAAAGTAGTTGAAAACTATGGCAAAGCTAGTATGCAAAATAAGCTAAAAGGGAGAGAGATGTACCTCTTGATGCACAGCAGCAAAACAGCCACTTTGTTGGCTCAAATGACCTTCCAACATCCCAAAAATAAGTTCCTAGGGACCTCAACCCATAGATATGCAACTTTGATGAAGGATGCCTAGGCAAACTAGTTGTATTTCTCTACTTCTATGCACTTCTATGCACAAAAGGGGAAGAGAGAGTGAACTATAGAGAGAGAGACAGAGATTTAGGTCTGAAAGTTTTGTAGAGAGAGAGGGAGTTTAGTGAGAGAAGCTCTCAAACTTTTCCAAGAAGTTCTAGCTCTTTGAATATGAGATATAAGGCTTCATATATAGCAAAATATCAATCTTGGGTCGAAATATCTGATTTGGGACAGGTGGCACAAGTTGGAAACAGCTGGAGGACAAAATATCTTCAAAAAAAATGAGTTTGGGTCATTTCTGGCCGATCGGCCATCTTTGGTGCCGATCTGCTACTTGTGATGGCCAATCTGCTACTTTTTTGGCCGATTGGCACATTTGTAGCCGATAGGAAATTCTGCTCTGCAGGTCTAACTTCAAACGGGCATAACTCCTTCATATGAACTCCTTTTCAGGTCATTCTTGTGTCCAAATTGAAGCCCCAGAAGTAATATTTCCAATGGTGGAAGCCTTGCATCAAAATTCTAACTGTGAAAAAAGTTATGCCTCTTTTAGTGAAGACTACTTAGTTTCGGTCCAACCGGAATAATGCCCAACTTCAACCAATCATATCTCCTCCATCCGGACTCGTCTGTAGGAGATTCTTGAGTGAAAAATGAAGCCCCAGAAGTCTTCTTTCCAAAGGTGGTGGCCTCATAGCTTAAATCCAAGTATAAAAAATGATAGGCCTGATTTAGCGAGGACCAATCGACTTTCTCTTAACGATTCATGCCCAACTTCTTCCTCAACTAGGTTTCTTCTCTCCACTCTTCTTTTCTTCAACTCCAAACCCCCGAACAAGGTGTTTTGAAATATTTTCAAAAATTTCATCTCTCTTTCATTCATTTCCACTTTGTCCTTGCTCGGTTTATCGAAAAGCGCAACATTTAACGAAATGTGAGCCTCAGAGCATCGCAGAAACCTTTATTTCAAAAATATTTTGAAAGATAAGGTTTTAAGGTCTAAAAACCATCCAAAATAACTTTGGTCCAAAATGGGGTGTGAGGTTAGGATTTGACTCTCCTCTTGCCGAAGAAATCGAACATTTGCCCTGCACATCTTTCATCATCAAGTAAACCATCAGTAGCGCCCAAGTCTTAAGGTCGGTCAAAAATGGGGTGTCTACACACTCATGAACATCCAGGAGCGTTCAAGGCCAAAATGAACACAACCGTAAGAACCATGATGTGTTAGAAGATATTTCGTGTGAAATCTATTGTCTTGACTTACACAAACGGCTGAACAATTCAAGGCATCGCGTCCATTGGTTAGCTAGTAAGTCCGATAGGTTATCACTAGAGAAGGTTCAAGGCCAAAAGCTATCTATCCTGATGCAAGATATTTTCAATTTATACTCTTTCGACAAATTCCGCATATTGTTGCATTTTCGTTGTCATCAAATTCCATTCATGTGGGGGATTGTTAGAAATGGTTTTGGAAAAAATAATTTTTTTTTTAACTTTGGTCTATTTTTTAGGTGGGACCCGTGCGCCAAAGTTGGCGGGTCTAAGTGGTAACGCGTTCTATGTCGCGTTGTGATTCACGTAGTATATTTGGTTGCTCAAAACCATTATCGGGTAACCAAAGTGAGCTCTACGGAAATGGAGTTTTTGGTGAAAATTCTTTAAAGTTTAAATTAAAGGCTTGTCCTACATTGGTTTAGTGGGAAAACTTTTATGAGTTTATAAAGCTTGAGTTTGCAACTTGGGGAGAGCCTCAAGGGGCACCCTAAGTTTGCAGAAGAGAGATGTTATGAGCAAAATGGGCTGGACCAATTGGACCCAAAAATAAACACACAAGCGTGCGCTGCCGCCGCCGCTGTCTGTCCGGTTGGTCGGGCGGGCTGGGCTGGGCTGGACCTGGGCTTGGGCGCGGGTGCATGGTGTGAGGTTGGGTTGGGCTTGTCCGGCACAATACTAATTATTTTTGGGCCAAAAACATTTGAATTTAATTTTATTTTTTAGTAAAATAAAATCTATTCAGTTTTAATTTCAAATTTTGATTGGAAAAAATTCAAATTTGTTTGCACCTCTTCAAAATTTCGGTACAGGTTCCAAACAGATTTATATCTGTTTAAATTCTATCCATACAGATTCAAATTTGTTTAAATTCAAAACCCAAACAGTGCCATATCTGTTGGATTCAAACCGAACAGGTCTTGTACCTATTCAAACAGGTTTGGTACCTGTTTAATTCAAAACGAACAGCTACCTTTTGCATCTATAAATAGGCAGTCCCTCATTTGGATTTAGCATTCAATTTTCATTCTTCTTTATTGCCATTAATTTCTGCATTTTGTTGCATTAATTTTTTAATAGAAAGAGTGTATACACAAAGTGTATTCGTTGTGCGAATAATTTGTAGTGCTGCAATTATTCGTTGTTGATCATTTTATCCTGGGAGATAGACGTCCGCAATTTGAAAGCACCGTGGAAGGAACGAATCTGTCTTAAGGATACAGTGTTAAACATTGGACTTGATCAAAAATTTGTTCAACAAATTAATAAGGTAAGTAATTAATTTACTTTTCTATTTTATTTTATTTTTTTTGTTTAAGATTTTGATTTTGTTTTTGTAACAAAATAAAAATCTGTTTTTATTTATTTATTTTATATTCTGGTTTGATTTTTGTAATTAAAATAATATCTCTCATTTCCTTTATTTCTTTTGTGTTTTGTTTGTTGTTAAGTACACAAACAGAATTTATTCATAATACAATGAAAATTGTCCAACAAATCCGATTCCGATTGGGCTGGCAATTGTAATGATTGCATCTCAATCTCTGCTTATGTGATTTTTCTAGGGTCCAACCTTGTTTTGTGGTGCTCAAAGAAGCAGAGAACGGTAGCCCAATCTTCCGTTGAAGGCGAATATTGCTCTGTCGCCTTCACCGATATAGAGCTCGCTTGGATCACTAATCTCCTTGGTGAACTTGGTATTTATCCTACTCGATCTCCCCGTCTCCTATATATGACAATCTTGGTGCTACATACCTGTGCGCCAATCCCGTTTTCCACTCTTGGATGAAGCACATTGCTCTTGACTACCATTTTGTCTGTGATAAAGTATCCAATGGCTCTCTAACTGTTGCTCATGTCTCCACTCACTATCAACTTGCTGATTTCTTACAAAGCCATTGGCCAAGTCACGGTTCAGACTTCTTCGTTCCAAGATCGATGTTTCCGATGGAAGCACGTTGTTGCAGAGGCATATTAGGAAAGAAAACCCACTTACCTCAACAAGATCCACAATCACTGATTCATCACCTTAATTTACTGCTTATATATGTCAATCACAATCCTTATTCTTAGACTCTGTACAATTGACTTTTCTATTTCCAACTTGTATATCTTGTATAAATATCTGTTTACAATGTCAAAGTAATTATTCATTTTTGACTCCATTATTTTATTCACAATTCTACCTTGGTTCTTTAAATTCATTGAGTTATACACCAGCAACAACGACAAAAAAAATTAAAAAGCACCCAAAAACACCACCAATAGGAATTTGTAGAAACCAACACTGATTCTTCATTTGGGTTTCTTTGAACTAGATTTCTATTTGCAACTATAATGGTGATGATAGGTTCAAATAGGAAGATTCTTTCTAAGTGTCGGCGGCCAAGAGTTCTTTCATCTTATCAGCGTTCATTGACGACCATAGGTTTTAAAGGCTAGGGCGTCTGTTGAATAGTGTGATAAGTGAGATTGCAATGAAGAATGGTGGCATGAACTTGGTGATGCAGTGCGAGTCGTAAAATAGTAACAATCTTAAAAATCCTTTGATTCAAACAAGAATACCGGAAATAAGATTCTTCCCTAGACCCGTTGATTCACAAAGAATACTGAGTTTAAAGGCTCAACAATAGTTGATTCACACAGAATAACCAAAGTTGGGCCAAAAGAGTATAAAACTCAAAATATACTAATGATCAAAAAACTAAAGAGCCCTAAGGCTTTACACCCATTATTTATAAGAAAAACAGAGTCCTAACTTAACGAAGCAACAACCAGTTTTGGAAAGAGAAGAAAATAAAATATAAGGCAATTACCAAAAGTGAACATATGGCAACTAAAGCAATAAAATACGGAAACTACTAATGTGGTCACGGGTTGCTTGCTACATCATCCTCTCCTGGATGGAGAGAATTCGCCGTTGAATTCACAGCCTCATCGTTGGTGTTGTCACCGTGATAAGGAATGAGGTATCTCATGTTGAACACATCGGAAGTACGAATATGACTAGGCAACTTCAAACGGTAGGCATTTGAATTGATCTTCTCCAAAATTGCAAGGGGCTTAATTTTTCGTGCTGCCAACTTGTTATATTCACCTGCTGAAAACCTGTCTTTTGTAAGAACTGCCCACACTAAATCGCCAACTTGAAATTCGACCAATCGACGTTTCTTGTCGGCAGTCAACTTATACTTGGCGACTGATTGTTGTAAGTTAGACTGGGTTAATTTGTGCACCTCCTGAAGGTTGTGAATCAACTCTTCTGCCTTCCCATTTATGAGCTCTAAATCTAGCATAGGGACTAAATCCAGCGGGGCCCGTGGTTGGTAGCCATAATTGATATAGAAAGGGCTAAAACCAGAACTCCGATTTACAAAGCGATTGTAAGCAAACTCTGCTTGGTGCAATTTGTGATCCCATGATTTCAAATGATCCGTTACTAAACACCGTAACAGGTTGCCCAAAGAACGATTGACAACTTCTATCTGGCCATCAGTTTGAGGGTGATAGGCGCTACTGAAATCAAGCTTGGTATTAGCCAAGCGCCACAGACATCTCCAAAAATGACTAAGAAATCGAGTGTCTCTGTCAGATACAATGGACTGAGGAAGCCCATGCAAACAATAGATTTCTCGAAAATATAATTGGGCCACATTTACAGCATCCGTCGTCTTTTTGCAAGCAATGAAATGGGCCATTTTTGAGAACTTGTCCACGAATACGTAGATGGAGTCACAACCTCGCTGAGTGCGCGGGAGTCCCAAAACAAAGTCCATACTAACGTCAGTCCATGGCTGATTGGGCACGGGTAACGGCATGTATAAGCCTGCGTTTGTTGCGGATCCTTTGGATACTTGGCAGATGCGACATCCGTACACAAGCTTGAAAATTTCTTTCCTCATAGAAGGCCAAAAATAAGAACCAGCCACAAGCTGTAGAGTTTTGTCACGCCCAACAAGGCCTTCTTCATGCAACTCCTAAATAATTCTCAATCGAAGACTTGATATAGGCACACACAATTGGTTGCCTTTGAAGAGGAATCCGTCATGGAGAAGAAAGTCCGACCTCTGACCTGATTTAACTTCCGCCACAATACAAGAGAAATAGGGATCAACAGATAGTAATTCTTGAAAGGAATCAAACCCAAGGACCGTATTTCTCATAGTAGTAAGCAGCAATGAACGCTGGCTAAGTGCATCAGCCACTTTGTTTAAGGTCCCGGATTTGTGTTTAATAACAAAGGTGAATTGCTGCAGATATGCTGCCCAATTGGCATGCCTCGAGGAAAGCTTGTCTTGGCTGTTGATGTGCTTCAAAGCATCATGGTCAGAAAATAAAATGAATTCACTTTGGGACAGATAAGAGTACCAATGCTTCAGGGCTTGGACAATGGAGTAAAATTCCACATCATAAGTGTTGTAGTTGCTTTTGGAACTGCTAAGCTTCTCACTAAAGTAGACAATCGGTCGACCCTTTTTGCTTAAAACAGCCCCAAATAAGCCCACTTTAGATGCGTCACAGTGTAGCTCAAAGGGTTTAGAAAAATCTGGTAATATGAGGATTGGTGCTGAAGTCAATTTCTGTTTAATTTGCTGGAATGTTTCTGTCGCTGCCTCTGTCCAACAGAATTGGCCAGCTTTCATGCAGTCCGTAATTGGTGCCATAATGCTACTGAAATGGGGAATGAACCTCCGATAGAACGAAGCCAACCCATGAAAGCTTCGTACGTCGTGAATGTTTTTTGGTATTGGCCAGTCACAAACTGCATTTACCTTGCTTTCATTAACAGAGAGGCCATCTTTAGATACGACATAACCGAGGAACACAACAGTATCTGTTAAGAAGGAACACTTGTTGGTACCAACATAAAATTTTGCTTCTTGCAGTACTGATAGAACTTAGCGCAAGTGTTGGAGGTGCAATTCATTATTAGCGCTATAAACCAAAATATCATCAAAATAAACAACAACAAACTTCCCGATAAAAGGCCAAAATAGTTGGTTCATCACACGCATAAAAGTACTGGGAGCGTTTGATAAACCAAATGGCATGACTAGCCACTTGTAAAGCCCCTCTCGCATTTTGAAGGCTGTCTTCCATTCATCACCTTCCCGAATCCTAATCTGGTGGTAACCACTTTTCAAATCCAATTTGCTAAACACGGTTGCTCCACTTAACTGATCTAATAAGTCATCCAACTGAGATATGGGGAACCTATATCAGATAGTGATCTCATTAATTGTTCTACTATCGACGCACATGCGCCACGAGCCATCTTTCTTGGGGGTTAATAGTGCAGGTACGACACATAGACTGAGGCTTTCTCGGATGTGTCCCTTGGCTAGCAATTCCTCCACTTGTCGGTGAAGTTCCTCATGCTCTTTTGGACTCATGCGGTAGTGGGGTCTATTTGGCAAAGTCGATCCTGGAATCAAATCAATTTGATGTTGTATGTCTCGCATGGGCGGTAACATTGGGGGTAACTCCTTGGGAAATACATCATGGAACTCTGCAATTAGAGCCTTCACAAGCTCAGGGATCTTACTCTCTATAGCACTGTCTTTTCCTACTAGTACGAACACCATTCCTGTTTCAGCCACTTCCTCCAAGAACCGATGCATAGACAATAAGCTAGAACTCTTCTCAGTGGCTAGCTTTGGTGCTTCTTCTCTATGAGGTTCAAGAACAATACGGATCTTGTTAAATACAAAGGAGTAAGTGTTCTTTCGTCCATCGTGTAACACGTCGCGGTCAAATTGCCAAGGCCTTCCTAATCAAATATGACAAGCATCCATCTAAACCACATCACACCATATCTTGTCCCTGTAATTAGAACCAATAGATAATGGGACTAAACAACGCTTGGAAACCGTTACCTCCTTGCCTTGCTGAAGCCATGACAGTTTGTATGGGTTGGGATGGTGGCTTGTACTTATTCCCAATTTTGCTACAGCGTCCTCCGCAATGACATTCTCATAACTTCCGGAGTCAATTACGAACTTGCACACCTTCCTACTAATGTTACACATGGATTGGAAGATGTTGTTTCGTAACCACCCATTCCCTTTAACCTCTCGAGGTGTAAAGCAAGCCCTGCGCATAACCAATAGAGGACCATCATCGTCGGCAACTCGTTCTTCCTGGTCATAAATACTAGCCTCGAGATCGTTGGTAGGATATTGCAGACTTTCATTAGTCCCATCTTCGGCAATCTCTTCGCTATCTGTAAATAGGCCTTTGCCAACCCGGTCACTTTTTCTGCAATCTGCAGCGCGATGACCAACTTCTCCGCACTTGAAGCAACGTATACCACTACTAGTAACAGGGTTCCTGTTTGACTGTCCTCCTAAAGGTGTACCAATCGTGTCAGATTGTGTGGTGCTCCACCGTGTCCCTGGTAGGTTCGTACTCGTATTTCGGTTTATTGGGGGTAGATTACGGTTGCCACTAGTGTTTCCACTTGACCATCCAGTACCTCTTGAGCGACGCTTTGACCTTTTCTCTAATTGTATAGCCTTCTGGTGTGCTTCAGAAATAGAATAGGGATCAAATAAATTCAGGGTATCTTGATATTGTTCTTGCAATCCCCCGATATACCTGGAAACAAGTTGATCTTCGTTTTCAGCAAGGTCATCAGTTGGTATCAGAGCATAGGCTACGATGGCGCCAAGGAAGCGGCCCATGGACGACGTTTATGAAGCTGACACCGCGAGGATGCAACAACAGATTGATGCCCTGACTTAGCAACTCGCGGCGTTGCAACAACAGCAACAGCGCCAGCCACATCCAAACCCATGGTCTATGGAGGACGAAGAAAGTATGGAGGATATTGACGACAACCCTTTTGCTGGAAATTTCCGTAGGGAAAGAGCTCGACAAGGTATGGAAGCAAATTCACGTCGGTGGGAAGCAGGTATGAAAATTGACATTCTTGAATTTCAAGGCAGTGTTCAACCCGAAGACTTCTTGGATTGGCTTTTTGGTGTCGAAGAGGTTCTTGACTTCAAGGAGGTTCCAGAAAACAAACGAGTTTCCTTGGTGGCCACACGATTCAGGGGAAGAGCAGCGGCTTGGTGGCAACAAATAAAGTTAACTCGAACTAGATAGGGAAAGAGTTGTCGTCAATCAGCCACTTATGATGACACCAAGGAGGCGGCCCATGGACGACGTTTATGAAGCTGACACCGCAAGGATGCAACAACAAATTAATGCCCTAACTGAGCAACTCGCGGTGTTGCAACAACAACAGCAGCGCCAGCCACATCCAAACCCACGGTCTATGGAGGACAAAGAAAGTATGGAGGAGATTGACGACAACCCTTTTGCTGGAAATTTCTGTTGGGAAAGAGTTAACTTTATTTCTCATAGTAGTAAGCAGCAACGAACGGCGGCTAAGTGCATCAGCCACTTTGTTGAAGGTCTCGGATTTGTGTTTAATAACAAAGGTGAATAGCTGCAGATATGTTGCCCAATTGGCGTGCCTCGAGGAAAGCTTGTCTTGGCTGTTGATGTGCTTCAAAGCATCATGGTTAGAAAATAAAATGAATTCACTTTGGGACAGATAAGAGTACCAATGCTTCAGGGCTTGGACAATGGAGTAAAATTCCACATCATAAGTGTTGTAGTTGCTTTTGGAACTGCTAAGCTTCTCACTAAAGTAGGCAATCGGTCGACCCCTTTTGCTCAAAACAGCCCCAAATAAGCCCACTTTAGATGCGTCACAGTGTAGCTCAAAGGGTTTAGAAAAATCTGGTAATATGAGGACTGGTGCTGAAGTCAATTTCTGTTTAATTTGTTGGAATGCTTCTGTCGCTGCCTCTATTCAACAGAATTGGCCAGCTTTCATGCAGTCCGTAATTGGTGCCATAATGCTACTGAAATGGGGAATGAACCTCCGATAGAATGAAGCCAACCCATGAAAGCTTCGTACGTCGTGAATGTTTTTCGGTATTGGCCAGTCACAAACTGCATTTACCTTGCTTTGATCAACAGAGAGGCCATCTTTAGATACGACATAACCGAGGAACACAACAGTATCTGTTAAGAAGGAACACTTGTTGGTACCAACATAAAATTTTGCTTCTTGCAGCACTGATAGAACCTGGCGCAAGTGCTGGAGGTGCAATTCACTATTAGCGTTATAAACCAAAATATCATCAAAATAAACAACAACAAACTTCCCGATAAAAGACCGAAATAGTTTGTTCATCACACGCATAAAAGTACTGGGAGCGTTTGATAAACCAAATGGCATGACTAGCCACTCGTAAAGCCCCTCTCGCATTTTGAAGGCTATCTTCCATTCATCACCTTCCTGAATCCGAATCTGGTGGTAACCACTTTTGAAATCCAATTTGCTAAACACGGTTGCTCCACTTAACTGATCTAATAAGTCATCCAACCGAGGTATGGGGAACCTATATCGGATAGTGATCTCATTAATTGCTCCACTATCGACGCACATGCGCCACGAGCCATCTTTCTTGGGGGTTAATAGTGCAGGTACGGCACATAGACTGAGGCTTTCTCGGATGTGTCCCTTGGCTAGCAAGTCCTTCACTTGTCGGCGAAGTTCCTCATGCTCTTTTGGACTCATGCGGTAGTGGGGTCTATTTGGCAAAGTCGATCTTGGAATCAAATCAATTTGATGTTGTATGTCTCGCATAGGCGGTTACATTGGGGGTAACTCCTTGGGAAATACATCATGGAACTCTGCAATTAGAGCCTTCACAGGCTCAGGGATCTTACTCTCTATAGCACTGTCTTTTCCTACTAGTACGAACACCATTCCTGTTTCAGCCACCTCCTCTAAGAACCGATGCATAGACAATAAGCTAGAACTCTTCTCAGTGGCTAGCTTTGGTGCTTCTTCTCTATGAGGTTCAAGAACAATGCGGATCTTGTTAAATACAAAGGAGTAAGTGTTCCTTCGTCCATCGTGTAACACGTCGCGGTCAAATTGCCAAGGCCTTCCTAATCAAATATGACAAGCATCCATCTGAACCACATGACACCATATCTTGTCCCTGTAATTAGAACCAATAGATAATGGGACTAAACAACACTTGGAAACCGTTACCTCCTTGCCTTGCTAAAGCATGACAGTTTGTATGGGTTGGGATGTTGGCTTCTACTTATTCCCAATTTTGCTACAGCGTCCTCCGCAATGACATTCTCACAACTTCCGAAGTCAATTACGAACTTGCACACCTTCCTACTAATGGTACACATGGATTGGAAGATGTTGTTTCGTAACCACCCATTCCTTTCAACCTCTCGAAGTGTAAAGCAAGCCCTGCGCACAATCAATAGAGGACCATCATCGCCGGCAACTTGTTCTTCCTTGTCATAAATACTAGCCTCGGGATCGCTGGTAGGATATTACAGACTTTCATTAGTCCCATCGTCGGCAATCTCTTCACTATCTGTAAATAGGCCTTTGCCAACCTGATCACTTTTTCTGCAATCTGCAGCGCGATGACCAACTTCGTCGCACTTGAAGCAACGCATACCACTACTAGTAATAGGGTTCCTGTTTGACTGTCCTCCTAAAGGTGTACCAACCGTATCAGATTGTGTGGTGCTCCACCGTGCCCCTGGTAGGTTCGTACTCGTATTTCGGTTCATTGGGGGTAGATTACGGTTGCCACTAGTGTTTCCACTTGACCATCCAGTACCTCCTAAGCGACGCTTTGACGTTTTCTCTAATTGTATAGCCCTCTGGTGTGCTTCAGAAATAGAATAGGGATCAAATAAATTCAGGGTATCTTGATATTGTTCTTGCAATCCCCCGATGTACCTGGAAACAAGTTGATCTTCGTTTTCAACCAGGTCATTACGTGACACCAATTGATAGAATTCAGTGGTATATTCATCGATCGTCTTTGTCCCTTGCCGTAAATTCTGTAATTGTTGGTACACCATGCGTGTATAGTTATGAGGAAGGAACGCCATACGCATTTGTTTCTTCATCTTCTCCCAAGAAGCAATTTTACTCTTTCCCTGTCTGGTTCGAGTTGACTTTATTTGTTGCCACCAAGCCGCTGTTCTTCCCTTGAATCGTGTGGCCACCAAGGAAACTCGTTTGTTTTCTAGAACCTCCTTGAAGTCAAGAACCTCTTCGACAGCAAAAAGCCAATCCAAGAAGTCTTCGGGTGGAACACTGCCTTGAAATTCAGGGATGTTAATTTTCAGACCTGCTTCCCACCGACGTGAATTTGCTTCCGTACCTTGTCGAGCTCTTTTCCTACGAAAATTTCCAGCAAAAGGGTTGTCGTCAATCTCCTCCATACTTTCTTCGTCCTCCATAGACTGTGGGTTTGGATGTGGCTGGCGCTACTGCTGTTGTTGCAACGCCGCGAGTTGCTCAGTCGGGGCATCAATTTGTTGTTGCATCCTCGCGGTGTCAGCTTCATAAACGTCGTCCATGGGCCGCCTCCTTGGTGCCATCGTAGCATATGCTCTGATACCAACTGATGCAGTGCGAGTGGTAAAATAGTAACAATCTTAAAAATCCGTTGATTCAAACAAGAATACCGGAAATAAGATTCTTCTCTAGACTTGTTGATTCACAAAGAATACCGAGTTTAAAGGCTCAACAATAGTTGATTCACACAGAATAACCAAAGTTGGGACAAAAGAACATAAAACTCAAAATATACTAATGATCAAAAAACTAAAGAGTCCTAAGGCTTTACACCCATTATTTATAAGAAAAAACGAGTCCTAACTTAACGAAGCAACAATCAGCTTTGGAAAGAGAAGGAAATAAAATATAATATAAGGCGAATAAAATATAAGACAATTACCAAAAGTAAACATATGACAACTAAAGCAATAACATACGAAAACTACTAATGTGGTCACGGGTTGCTTGCTACGTCACTTGGCCAAGAGAATGGCAATGGAAAACACCGATAGAAGAAGTGGGAGTGGGAGAGGGAAAATAAAAAATAAAAATTGGAAGTCTCAGTTTTTATGCTCACATGGCACATTTGTATTGGATATTCGTAAAACACCAGTACATCTATGAACAATTTAATATATTACAAATCAACAATTCAATATCTCTTTCTTTTTTTTTTTGCTGGGGAACAATTCAATGTCTGTTGCGTGTAAATATTGAATCTCCTTTAATTAAGAAAAAAAATATTGTCATATTTTATTATTATTTGATATTATTGGCTTTTAATTACGGGTATAGCTTCTTTCAAGTTGTCATCTCAACTTAAGAGAGCGTTTGAAATTTATAGGCTTATTTTTGTGACCAATTTCGATGATCTAGACGTTCACTTTTTAATACTTATTTAGTATAATATTTATGCAAAAATTAAGACGATTGAACATCCATAACTATATGTTTAAATCATATTTGTTTTTAAAAAATGAACGTTAAATATAATTTCAAAAATAATCAAAAAAATTTTATAATATAAATTGATTGAAATATACCGATATCTGATTATCTTATTTTTATTAAAATATTCTACTCGACGAATTTCAAAAAGTGAATAATTCGAATCATTAAAATCGATTGCAAAATAGGCCCAACTTGAGAGAAGCCAAATCCTTTAATTATATATCCACATGTATTTTCTTAATCGTTAAATATAAATAGCACTCATGCTCATTATGAGCTAGAATAATACTATATGTATCAATTAGTATAGTAACTAATATACTAACAGATGATGTGACATAATTTTAGAGATTTTTGATATTTATAATTTGTATAATGAGTGGGATCTATAATAATATCATAACACTAATTGATATACTAATTGATACATGTAGCACCACCGAGTATGAGCTATTGTATCTTATAATTAATTCAACATTTCACGATCTTTAGCATGTTGATCTACATTCTTGTTAGTCCCGCTACTTAAATTTACATTTATTGAATTTATTACGTCAAGATGAGCATAATTGCTTATTATGGTGATTTGATTATGTGGATATACAGAATATGAATAATATTATATGTACTAATTACTATACTAACGAGTATACCAACAGATAATGTGGCATAATTTTAAAAATTTTACATATTTATAATTTTCATAATAAATAAGATTAGTAATAATGGCATAACATTAATTAATATACTAATATGTACATTAATTAATCTTGTAACACCACCCACAACATATATTGGTGTGATATTGGTTTTAAATTCTAGCATTAATGTGGTGCATGTCTACAATCCAATATCACCTATTATCAGGTAGGGTGTGTTATTTGATTGTCAAAAAAAATAATGGTATTTATTTAGATTTTGAATAATAGTTTTTTAATTGTTGCGAACTCATGCTCACCATGAGATATTATATCTAATTATGAATTCAATATTTTTTTTACCATTTAACATGTTTAGGGGAAAATACATTATAATAATTTAATTTATTTTCATCTCTTCAAAACTTTCTATATTTCCAAGAAAGGGAATGCAAAGGAAAATTAATTATAATTTAATTTTTCATCAATTATTCTTAAAGTCATTAACTATTGAAATAAAATGTCAAAAGCTCCTTTTATAGTGATTTGAAAATATGGAATATATTGGATCATACTTAAAAATTAACAAAATCAAAATCTATTTTAAACCCTAATAACTGTGATTCTAGAAAAAAAAAATATATATATATATATATATATATGCATATCGGTAAGTTTTCTTCAAATTATGCAGAAAAAAAAAATTACATTTTTAGTTACCGCAACCGTTACGCTACGGCCTTTATACCTCGCAACTGCGCCACCGCAGCCGTTACGGCGACGACAACCGCTTTTTGAAACCTTGGGTATGCTATATTATTAAACAAGCCATGTTTGTTGAATAAGTTGAATTGAGTTGGATAATTTGGGTAGATATTCTAATGTTTTTTTTGAAGATGGTTCACTTCGAAATGGGGGTAACAATGCAGATAACAATTTAGATGAATCATACCCTATTGTTCAGATTGTCAAATTTGATAAGCACTAACAAATAATCTTTGACATCTATGCGTACTTTAATATATACATGAGGTTTGGGAAGAACACTTGACTGCATCTTCAGTGACCAATTGTTGAGTAGTCTTTATTGCATTTAAGATCACCAGCTTTCACATTTTTCTGGATGAATGAATGTTGTAGTAGTGTTTGATAGGTTCCCAAAAAGAAGGGTTAAAGTTCTTCAGGACCATATCACTACTAAAAAAAATACTTTTTGCGACCGCCACAAGCTGTCGCAAATAATAAAAAAACAGTCGCAAAAGACTTTTTGCGACAGCCTATGCGACCGCAAATGGGGGACGCAAATGTGGGGGTGGCAAATACTTTTTGCGACGGCAAAACAACGGTCGCAAATTATTTGCGACCACCTAAACTATTTTTTGCGACAGCTATTTTGCCGTCGCAAAAAAAAATTAAAAAATAAAAAATACTTGTAGCGACCATTGTTTTACTGTCGCAAATAATTATTTCTTAAAAACAAAATCATATACGGGTTTGCTACAACAAAAAAATCAATTACAAGCACCAAACAATTTTTGTTAATGAAAAATAACAAAATTAACAAATTAATTAAATTTATAATAGACATTATCCATTAACCATCCTTAAATACACTGTACTAAAAAATTCAAGTCTTCAAAAAAAAAAAAAAAAAAAGAGCAACATAATCTTTGGCTCCCAACATCACCTGCTCGATCATATCAACTATTCCCTCAACAAAATCTGCAAAAACATATATTAAACTCAACCAGGTGCCTTCATATTATAAAATGCTATGTAGTTAAACACAATATAAATTCAAAGAGACGGCCATTCTTCAAAGAGTGAAATCCCAACTACTGAAATTTTGAAAATAAAATAATATATGAGTTAAGAGTTTATTGGGGCCAACTGAAAATAAAAAGTTACTAAATCTTTTGAAACCAAACAGACTCGTCAAAAAATGTAATAACATAATTAAATATATATTTTTTAAATACAAACTTCATGCATTGCAAATTTTAGGTATGGTTTCTATTTTCAGTGTATCCATACTCCAGAGGACAACCTGATGCATGTAACAGGAATAATTAACCATAACGCCTTTTGGATCAGCGCTTCTTATCTATGCTAACATTACTTTTACTCTAAGGTATGCTTATTGAAACATTAGTTCAATCAGTGGCTGGAACTAGCAGACACACGCACCACAAATACATACACGTAACTAAATTATTGACATAGATCTTAAAGGAGAATATCCTTTGTCAAAATGCCAACTTTATACATGTCATATATCACTAAAGTGAACCATTGTGTCCAGCCTGGCAACTGTAGTCTTCAGGTATTATATTTATTTTTTAATGTATGTATTTTACCTTCTTGTCATGTCCAGCACTAGCTAGCAACTTCCCATCCGAAGAAAAATGACAGCAGGTAACTTTATTCCTTGTCCTTATACAACCAACTTCCCCAAAGGAAAAACCTGAAATGGAGAATTTGACCATTTCTTAGTACTATTCAAACAGTTAGGTCAAACATAGCACACACAAAATACAACAATTGATTACCCTTAGAAGACTTTGTTTTATGCTCAGTAAGACCTGGTTTTAAGGTGCCATACAGATCTCTTCCCTCTCCTCCATCATGCGACAGAAATGAATCCATATTATCATCCAGAGAACTGACATCTCCAAAATGTTCTATGTCTTCCTGCACTAATAATCAATGTTTAGCTTCATGTTACACAAAAACTTCATCCATGAGACAGATTCATTCAATACAGACTTCATGTCAATGTCAATGCTAACAGATCAATCAACTAGAAAATCCAATCAGCATGATCAATGAACTAAAAAATCTTTGTTCGTAATTTAACAGTACAACATAAGAGACACAATAATAGATTAAAGTTAACTAACTAATTAGATGAGAAATTAGATCATTAAAAGTAAAACAGTGTTCTTTGACATTACCAGATTTGGGATGGCAAAGTGACAGTAATTGTCCCACACAATTTCCAGTTGCACTAGGTTCTGTAATTTTAAGGGCAGGAAAAAATATATAATCATAATTAGCAACCAAAACTAATAGTAATATCTCATAGTTAATATCATGCCTCATCAATGTATAATAAGATCATTTCTAATAATGACCAACACCAATCACACCATGTGATTTTGATGTATGAAATCAAAGGTCAAGTAATAGACAAGATCAAACAGGTAAGGAGTTACCTGGTGCAATGAGAAGACGAGTTTCATCAACACCTTCCCACCAAGCCATGTTGTTGGAGGAAACTTGGAACTTCAGAAAATTGATAGTGAAGTAGCATACACATAAAATAAAATGTTCAATGGTAAAACATAAAATCACTAGTAACAAAGATGAAGCCAAGTGTATTATTTGGAAGAAGTCTTTCACATTAATGCATTTGTATAATACTTTCAAGACATACAAGATACATCTTAATATACGGTAAAGCATTCAACTCAAAACCAATTGGCAATATGGAAGTGACAAGAAGATAAGAGACTTGAGCAGAGATTTGACACACTGGAGACCACCCAAGAACCAGCTCTATGACATGTTAAAGTATCCAACTCAAAACCAATTGGTTATAAATGGAGGAGCCTTTTGAGTATATTAACCAAGTCTGTGTAGCTCATCGAGACGATGTGGGACAATCCTAACAATATGTATTTTTTTCCTTTCATTTTCTTCTTTGACATCTAAAATTTTTAATTTTTGGCCTCTTTTTGTGAAAGCATATGACAATAGAAAAATGTATCGAGAAGGTACTTGGTTGAGGACTAATTATCTACTATGCCAGCCCAATAGAAGTGGGTTATGTCCTTACACGGCCACAAAAATAGGAATAAAATGAGAAAATCACGAAACACTGTTGGATGTGCAAACAGTTCGTGATGTTTCCGGAAGAGTATATAATTTCTGCTTGGTTCAGGAATTTTATCAAACACTTGTCGTTGGATAAGAGAAGGTTTTTAACATTTTCCGATAAGTACATGCATTTTCCGATAAGAGAACGTTTTGCAGATAGTCATAGGAATCCATCAACTGTTCATAACACTAGTAAAAAAAATAATAATTTAAATTAAATTATTTAATCGCATGAATGAACTACAGAGTCACATCTGACTTGTACATTCAAACACAAGAACTAAAAAATAGCATAGAACAAGGGGGAAATAGAGAACAAATTCAAAATTGCCGATAATAAATGAAATCTTGATTTCAAGTTAAAAACAATAATGTACTACTCACTATAATGTATTGAATAAGAAATTGAGAGATATACACTAATAGATATGGAAAATGCAAGAAAATAGGGCAAGAATAAGATGAGTTGAACCAGTACATACCTGTATGAGGATGAGACGAATTAGTCGAACCAGAGCCTCCTCGTATGATATGTATGTGTAGCTAGAGATAGATAGATAGAGAGAGAGAGAGAGGGATTGGGGGCGAGATTGAGAGAGAGATTCATACCGCTGGAGATCTTCAGACGACGATGGCGAGCGAGAGAGCAGAGCTGTACAGGTCTGTTAAACGCGTGCGAGAGAGAGAGAGAGAGAGAGAGAGAGAGAGAGAGATCTGCCATAGATCTTTAGAGCTATTTGTCAATTCTCTCTCTAGAATCATCTAGAACACAAGCTATCAGAGATATATACACAAATATATCCATGTATATAAAGAGAGAGAAAGAGACCTGGAAGAGGTTGAGGAGGGCAGGGGCGAAGGCGAGGCAGCCGAAGAAGAGAGAAACGTTAATGGCGACCTGAGAACTGAGAGCTTCGACGATTGATTTAAGACATAGAGAGAGAGGGAGAGAGAGAGGGAGGGGGGCGGGGGAACGATATCAATGTTTGTGAAATGGGTAGGGCAATTATAAGGAAAAAATGAAGAAAAAATAAATATAAGGAATAAATAGATTATTTGCGACTGATAATTAGAGGGTCGCAAATTGTATAGTAGCAAAAGGTCATTTTTCTAGTAGTGATAACAGATAGATTAGACTTTGGACACTTTGATACATACATGTACATCACCATGACCACTCCCTTAATGGACAAAAAAGGTTTTATTTTATGGCATTTTGTTAGTGCTTTTCTATTGTCATATTTGAGCTTGCCAATACTATATTTCAAATTCATGATATTGTCTCCCAATTGATATTCACAATCTCAAGATTATTTGACAAATCCACCTTCTTAGGCCTCTCAGATGGACATGACCTCTGGTTCTTCATTTTCTTATTAGTTTGTATTATTATTTCATGGCAACATGGGTTATTTAAATAACAATAGTTATGCCTGATCTACTTATACTTTGTGAGTCAGATAATTTCAAAGAACACTAAATCATGCTGGACCATTGCAGTGGCTGTTTCTTGTGGATTTGGATATTTTACATTCTACATAGAGCAAGCTGTTGATGATCCTTTGGCTCATGGAATCGATATCGAATTTGCTGGAGCAACTTTATGAATTATAAGTTTTGTTGTTCTATTAAGATGTTTGTTTGCTATTGGGTCGAGATTTTTGTTATTCTATTAAGATCCTTGTTTGTTGTTGGATTAATTCCTCTCGCATAACTTTGGATGTGGTTTCTCATCTTATATTTTCCGTTATTTAATTTGTTATGAAAGTAGTGAGAGAAGAGAAAAAAGAAACTCTATATTGAATAAATAATCAAATACAAGAAGCCTGTATTTATAGGCTAAGAAGAAACCTAGATAGGTGTAGAAAAGAAGATAGAGATACATCAAAGATAGGTATAGAAAAGAGATGAGATACAACTACAATACAGATAGATAAATATTAAATAATAATATATATATCTAACACCCCCCCTCAAGCTCAAGGTGGTAAGTCAGATATCAACTTGAGCTTGGAGAGGAGATCAGAGAAGCGTCCTGGAAGAGGTCGGCAGTCTGATTAGCAGAGGTAACAAAGAGAAGACGAACAAGGCCACTAGTAACATGCTATCCTATGAAGTGGCAATCGATCTCATATGCTTGGTGCGATCATGGAAGACATCATTATGTGCAATCTAAATAGCACTTTGATTGTCACAATAAAGATTGGTGGCAGCAGAATGAGAAACACCCATGTCAGAGAGAAGCCAATGAAGCCACACAAGCTCCTGAGTAGTGTCAGCAAGAGCACGATACTCAGCCTCGGTACTAGAATGAGTAACAAGGGTTTGCTTCTTGCTCTGCCAGGAAATGATGAGAGAGTTGCCCAAGAAGAAGTAGAACCCAGTAGTGGAACAACGATCAATAGGATCCCTAGCCTAATCGGCATCAGAAAAGGCATGCAGCTGTAGAGAATAGTGAGAGGAGTAGTGAAGACCATGAAACAGAGTTCCTTTGAGATAGCGCAAAATGCGAACCAGAGCAGCATAGTGTGGAGAGCAAGTGTAGCACGTCCGCGGGGGACCTCAGCTACAGCTCGGACTCGATTTGTGTCGCGGTTCTAAATCTGAACCAAAGAGTCCAAATCCGGCAAATCGTTTTGAAGAAAACAGATTTTTGAAAAAGTAGTGCCAAACATGGACTGCTTTGCCAGATTACAGAGTCGCCACCTAAATATTTTTTAATGGGGAATTTAGGAAACCCTGACTCGGTGCCGAAGGCCACGTGTCCGTCATCACCAAAGTGACCTTGGCTCGGGAGCTTGGGTACGATCGGGGAAGGTCAGCTATGAGCACCCCCTTTCGCCGGTTCGAAGACCGGCCTCTACTAACCGTGATATCCGATTTTGAAAACATTATGCGTTCTTATTCCGGTTATTAGCCTAGAATCACTATGTGATGCGCACAGCACAAAAGTATAGACTAGATTGCCTAACTTGGAAATAAACATTGCATATCCGTTTTGTCTCGAAAAACGTGTTGGATTTTGCTACCCGCTAGTAGGCTAAAATGCGGATTTCAATGAGTTGTTCCAACTTACGCAATCCAACCTCCACCCACAGGCATTCAAACAGTTTTATCTCATGTAAGCATTTAGCCGCATGGCAATCCTATTGTCATGGCAACATTCACACGCATGTGATTATGCTAAAGCAAAACACTTACATCGTACTCCGTGCCAAACAAGAAACCGGGTTAGCAAACATGCATGACCTAGTTCATGTTAAGTGGCTAGTGCATCGCATACAGGGATGTAATCTAAACAGGCTCGGCTAACCCTAAACATGGCACGTGAAATGTTACAACTATCACGTATTCAAATTGGAATTGAAAACACGATGCAGTTTGTATGATGTGCCGAGCCCGATGCATGTAAACAAATGCATGAATGCACGCATGCATTGCATAAGGTATGCTAATTTAAAATGCCCTAGTTTACCATTGTAAGCGGATAAATAAAAGGGTTAGAAAGAAATGAGGATTGGAAGACATACATGCCCACGCACCCACACTTATTACATTTTTGCCCTCACTCAGAGGGACCGAATGAATAAATAATACAGACCCGAAAGAAATAAACGAATAAATTAATTATTACAAAATTCTAAATATTGAAATCGAAGCAAATAAATAAATGCATAGGGGCCTCAGCCCTGCCTTGGGGTGCGCGAATGATGCGTGCTCGATCCGTCTTGCCCGGAAAACCCGTGCCATGGCACTGTTGCTTCTGCTTTTGCTGCCCTGCCCTCCAAAAATTCCCAAAGTTCCATAGTACCTTCCTTGCATGCCATTGAATGTCACCGGCTGGAGAGAGAGTTCACCGGCTGTCTATAAATTCCACCGGCCACTTTCATGGTTTATCGGCACAAAAATAGTGGTCGGCACTATTTACTGCCGGCCGGCAGAAAGTCCCTGCAGCAGACAGATTGACAGCAGCAAGACAGCAATGCATGCATGGGTTTTGGGGGACATGTAAGCATGGTCATTGCCTCCTATCATGCTTGGGGACTCAAGGAGGTATGACCCTTGGTTCTAGGGCCATCAATGATGCATTTGATGCATGATAGCCTAAGGAACCAAGTTGCATGTTTTAATTGAAATGCATGCAACACAGAAGATGAAGACTAAGTCCCTATCATGTGGAGGTCAAGGGCCTTAGTGACATGGGAGTTGAGGTGTGTTTAGTCACTTGGAGTACAAACACCCTCAACTTCCATACTTGGTTTGACACCCCAAACCAAGTGATGAAATGCAACTATGCAAACATGCAAACATGCAAACATGCAAACTAGGATGTTAGCAAATTAAGTACCACACAACTAACACATTAATCATGCAAAATGTTAGAATGTAAAAGAGGCTAGTGTGATACAAAAATGAGCTAAGTGCAATGGGATCAACCAAGTATGCAACTAGCATGATGAGCATATAATGATGGTCTTAACCACCATGGGGGAGGCCTCAAACTCCCCAAAACAGTGGCAAAGTGTACCCCAAAACATAAATAAAATGCTATGCAAGCATGCTAGTCAATGGACCTAAGTCTAAGGCACCGAAGAGAGTAACTTGACACCACTTACACAACCACTCATGGCATGCATCTAACAACCAAAACAGGCTTTTAGCATGTGAAATGACACCCAAACCCCATATAGGGCAGCCCCAAAAATGCATCAAACATAGAAGCATGCACAATGCTCATTCCTAGACATACTAGAGCACACCCTTATGGCATGAAATAGGCTACACATGCATATATACAAGCATGATTTATGGACTGAAAAATGACCCTAGATGATGCCAAATCATGGGATCAAGACAAGTTAAGCATGCTAGGAGCCAAAACATACAAGGCTTACAAGCCTAAAGTACAAAAAACAACCATGTGAAGCACACCAAATGGGACTAAACAGTGGCTCACAGCCCTCTAACATGGCAAATAATGCTAGCATCTCCATGAAACTAAGCTAAAAACATACTAAAATCAGGTCTCAAAGTATGGCATGCTTTTGAGCATAAGAAGGCATTCAAAGCAAGTATGAGAGACATATTAGAGGTGACAAATCCGACCAAAAACAGAATTTAGACATGCTCCAAAACACTCAAAAAAACTCTTAAATGAAGCCAAACAAGACTATGCATACATGCTATTCTTTGAACCCAAAACAAAGGCAAACAAGGGATCAAGGGGAGAGGGGTGTCTCTCCCTTAAATGAGGCTCGAAAATAACATCCTCACCACTGAAAACCCACTGGTTTTCAGTGGTGAGAAGGCCAAGAACACCAAGCAAGCAAGGCCTCCAAGAAAAGGCACAAAAGGACCAAAACAAAGCCTACAAGAGTGAGGCTTCACTCAAATGGACAAATGACCTTAATGAATGTTCTTGAGCTAGTAAAAACAAGACTTTTTTTTATCTTAAACACAAACTCAAAAACACAAAGCAAAGAGGGTAAAAAAAGGTTGCAAGAATGGGGAATATAAAGTGATGTTCTTACCCTTGAAGATCCCTTGAAGATCAAGTGGTGCAGCTACTCCTTAGTGCTCAAAACCAGTCTAAAACCAACACAAATAAACTTCCAAGTCTCTCAAACTCAAGCTAAGGTGTAATGGTGTGTGTAACGGAGCAAAACTAAGACAAAATCACACTTTTTTGGCCTTAAATCACACACACAAGGGGAGGGAGATGATGATATAGATATATGACAGAGATATATGCCTCTAAGCTCTGGTTTTTTGATTCTCAAGAGCTAACCCCCCATCCAAGAGGAGAAGCTCTCCTCTTATAAGCATTGCAAAGCTTGTCAAACAAGCTTGGAAGGAGTGCATCCCCTCCATACACGTGTATGGAGGGGAGAAAAAGCTACAAAGTTGTCTGAAAATATCTCAGAAAGCAAGTGCACAGTAGTCGGCAGGGCAAAGTGGTCATTTCGCCAAAAAGAGTGCCGACCGGCACAAAATAGTGCCGACCGGCACAATATAGTGCCGATTAAAACTCTAGCCAGCCGGTGGCCTCTAGCCCCAGCCGGTGGTGTGTAGGATGCCTCACAAAGATTCCCTCCCCTTCCAAGGCAAAACACAAGTGTTTGGTGCAAAACCAAACACAACGGTCGAGTCCGGAGGTCCTGAGGCACGGCGCGCGCAGCCGAGAACTCCGGGAACTCCAAACGAACAAAACATGGAAATCACCGAGTGTTCCAACGGTGACGTCCAAGTCTTGAGGACGGTCAAAAATGGGTGTCTACAGCAAGGAGCAATCATAAATTGACTGACAATGTGAACAGCATAAGCAATATATGGACGAGTAATTGTGAGATAAACAAGACTACCAACTAGCTGCTGATATAAAGTGGCATCAGACAATAGGGGGCCGTCAAGAGGTGTAAGACAAGTCTGAGGATCAACGGGAGTAATGATAATCTTGCAATCGGTAAGGCTAGCACGAACCAAGAGATCAAAAGTATACTTGGCCTAGGTAAGAAAATAACCGGAGGAATCTTAAGAAATTTCCAAGCCAAGGAAGTAGCTAAGTGAACCCAAATCTTTCATCTCAAACTGGCGATGGAGAAACTGTTTGAGACTAGAAATACCTACTGTGTCATCTCCAGTGATAATCATATCATCCACATAGTGGAGAAGAAAAATAGTACCGCGCTCCGTTTTACGGATAAATAAGGCAGAATCATGGGCACTAGAAAAAACCAAAGTCACGAATAGTAAGCTGAACTTGGCAACCAGACACGCAGAGCTTGTTTCAAACCATACAAAGCACGGCGAGTTTGCAAAACCTTATTTGATGGAACAGAAGAACCAGGAGGGGGTTGCATATAAACTTCCTCAGTGAGATCCATTGAGAAATGCATTCTTGACATCCATCTGATAAAGACTCCAGTGGCGAGCAGCAACAACGGCAAGTAAGCTGCGAACTGAAATAAGACGGGCAACAGGAGCAAATGTTTCCTCATAGTCAATCCCATATTCTTGACTAAACCCCCGGGCGACAAGGTGAGCTTTGTAACACTCAATGGAACCATCAGAATGAGTTTTGATCTTGTAAACCCATTTGCAACTAACAGTACACTTTCCAGGAGGAAGATCAACCACATCTCAGGTATGTGTTTGATCGAAAGCCTGCAGTTCATCAGTCATAGCTTGTTGCCAAAGAGGGTTAGAAGAAGCTTCTTGATAAGAAGTAGGTTCATGAGAGCAAAAGGCAGTGGAACCAACAATATAATCATGGAGAAGAATAAAAAGGTTGCCTTACCCGTGTAGAATGACGCTCAGGTGGTGAAAGAGGAACCTCAATGGAAGTAGGTACCTCCACCGGATCTGGAGAAGGCGTAGAGCCATTAGCAGACACAAGATCCTTAGGATGGACGATAGACGTAGGCGGCTGTGGAAGCATGGGGCCAGAATCTACATCAAAGTCATTAGAAAACAGATCTATAGAACTATCAGTGAAGACCGGTGAGTGGGTGGACTGTGGTAGGTGAAATTTGGAAAGAGTGGAGAACATTTTGTGTTCCCAAAAGACCACATGACGGGAAATACGCAGACGCCTGGAGATAGGATACCAACAATGATACCCTTTATGTTATATCCATACCCTAGAAAGCAACAAAGACGAGAACAAGGTTCTAGTTTAGTGTGTTCATGAGGCTGAAGAAGAACAAAACAAGCAGAACCAAAACTTTAAGAGTGGTATAATTAGGAGGAGAACCATACAAGCGCTCGTAAAGAGAAGTGTTAGCTATTACAGGGGTAGGGACTCGATTAATGGTGTGGATGGCAGTGAGAGTAGCTTCCCTCCAAAATTTTTCAGGACAAAAAGAAGAGAGAAGAAGAGCATGAGTAGTGTCTAGAATATGACGGTGCTTTCTTTCGGCTCGTCCATTTTGTTGGGAAGTGCTTGCACAAGATCGATGAGAAAGAGTACCATGAGCCCGAAGAAAAGAAAGAAATCAGAATCCAAGTACTCCTTAGCATTATCAGAACGAAAAAGCTTAATAGTACGAGAAAATTGAGTGCGGACCATAGCAGAGAAATCATAGTAAATCTGTTTAAGTTTAGAGCTATTTTTTAGAAGAAAAAGCCAACTATAGCGAGAAAAATCATCAACAAAAATCACAAAATATCTGGACCCATCCATGGTAGGTATGGGGGAAGGTCCCCAAATATCTAAATGCACAAGATCAAAAGGAGCAGTAGAAATAGATTTACTGTTATTAAAAGGTAAGGCAGGTTGTTTAGCAATTTGACAAGATAAACAATCGACATCTTCAAGACGGACACGACCTAACTGACCACCACCTGGTGGATAATGGACTGAACATCATCCATAGAGAATGAGGGAGCAGAAAAACCCTCAGAGGCAACAACAATAGAGCGAGAACCGTGGCCAAATTTGGATTGAGACCTAGAATGAGAAGCCCCCTTCTTAGATGAAGTAGTGGAGGGATCTCGAGGACAATTGCTTTGGAGATGGCCTGGAGCAGTCTTGTGACAAGTCAAGCAGTCGCGAACCTGGTAGTGAACAAGAGAATGATTGGCTGGCAGGCTCGGTTGCGACAATAACTACATATGATTGGCTATGAAGATGAGGAACTCTGAGAAGACGGCGTAGCAAGAACATAATCCATGTCTTGAGATCTGAGACTCCCAAAACGAGTCTCCTCTGATAGGAGCTCAGTAATGGCTTGCTCTAAAGTGGGCAAGGGCAAACAATGAAGCAAAGAAGCACGCACGGGCTCAAAAGTGCTATGAAGAGCTATAAGAAACTGTAATAGTCGTTGATGATTCCGATAAGTAATAAATAGCTGTGCATCATTAGAATGAGCCCATGGAGGTTCAAAAAGAGCGAGCTGGTCCCAAACAGACGACATTTGGGAGAGGAAGTCATTGAGAGACTAACCGGGTGTCTGGCGCATGTGATGAAGAGTCTACAACAGTTGATACTGATGAGCATGTCCAGTGGTCTGATAACGTTCCTTCAAGAAATCCCAAATTGCTTTGGCAGGAGAACCAAGGGAGTTATCATCCTGAAAGCATCCAAATTAAAGGTAGATAGAGGGAATTGAGGTAGCCCGGAACCATGTGATAATTTGATAATTCTTACTTTCCCATTCATCAAGACGGTCATCAAATGCAAAGTCCGTCTCATCATCTTTCTGGTTGGGTTTGGGAAGAGCACCAGTAATGATCTGCCAAAGGCGTTTGCCTTTGATGAAACTAGAGAGAGCTTGAGCCCAACTAACATAATTGGACCCATCAAGGATAACAGAAACAGATTGGATGTTCTTTGTACGATCCATAATTGCCAAAACAGAGGTCACCAACAGATTTAGAAGGCTGGAAAATCTTAGAGACAAGTAGGGCTGATGTCAGCCCTATGGCTGGATGATGTCAGCAGCTAGGCAGTGGCTGATTAGGGCTGACGTCAGGGACTGAGGAGAGCTGACGTCAGCTTCTCTTCAGTCGTTGAGAAAGAAAGCAAACGGCTGGGCAAGCCGGGCGGAAGCAGCACGCGGCTAAGAGAAGCCGGGCGGAAGCCGATGGGGAATCGGCTGGGGTTGAAGCCGAAGATGAATCAGCTGAGGCGAAAGTCGATGGCTAGTCGAGGGCGAATCGGCTGAAGCGGAAGCCGAGGGGCTGAGGCCGACGGAGGCCAGCTGAGACGACGCGTGCGGAGCATGGTGAGAGTGGGAACGAGGTTAACCGACGCGCCACTCGTTTGGAAGCGCGTGACGGCGCGTGCAAGTTCCTATGGAGGCGAGTTTGGTGGCATTGGCTTCGTCTTGAAGAGACGAAGAGGTTGGTATAGTCCAAACGTGGAAATACGGATGAACTAGATACGCACAAGCCAGCTGAAACAAACAAGGGACAGAAGCAATCTGCCAAAAAAAAACCTGAGGAAAAAAAAAAGGCTAGGAAAGAATCCTAAGCTCTGATACCATGTTATGAAAGTAGTGAGAGAAGAGAAAGAAGAAACTCTATATTGAATAAATAATCAAATACAAGAAGCCTGTATTTATAAGCTGAGAAGAAACCTAGATAAGTGTAGAAAAGAAGATAGAGTTACATCAGAGATATGTATAGAAAAAGAGATGAGATACAACTACAATACAGATAGATAAATATTAAATAATAATATATATATTTAACATAATTAATTAAGTTATTTTTATTTTTTTATGCCACTCTTAGTTTTAGTTTTTGGCATATAATTTGTAAATTGGACTAAATATAATTCGTGGTTGTGGTTGTTATGGAACTTTTATACATTGAATGAATTATGTAAATGCACCATATTATATAAACACCACTACTAATAAGTAACTCGGGTTTAAGATTTTGGATTATGTTGATAAATCTAAGGGCAAATTACAGCAATGGTCCCTATAGTTTACTCGTGTTCATTTTGGTCCCTATGTTTCTAATTGCATCAATTTTGCCCCTATAGTTTGGTTTTTGGCTCTATATGGTCAAATAGTTAACACCCGTTGGCTTTTTGGACGGAAACCCACGCATGCCTTGCACACATGGGATGAAACCGACTGATAACTTCTCCAAAACAAGGCACTGTTTGTTTGTGTGCTGCTGACATGGCGCAACAAAGAGATTATTTGCTTCTAGAAGATTTATCGCTCCTCCTTGGCTTAGGCTCCATTTGGTTGAGTTTTTAATTATTATTTTTTAAATATTAAAATTAATTTAATATAATAAATATCAAAAATAAATTTTAAAAAAATTAAAATTATTTCCTACCCAAAAATAAAAATCAAATGAAAATAATATATATTTTTATTTTTTTACCAAACTAATTTTTAAAATTTTAATATTTTTTAAAACATAATTTCTAAAACTCAACCAAATAGAGGTGTAATAAAGTAGCCTGTCTATTTGCTAAAATATAGTTTTCATTGGAATTTTAGCTAAAACATAATTTATTGACTCAAAATCAACTTATAAAATTTAATTCTAAGAAAACTATTATTTGATACATTGTTAATTTTTTTACTCGTGCAATGTTTGGAAATTTTTTCAATTTATATATTTTTATGTAAAATTACCAAATTACCCATGAATAAGAAAAGTTCATAAGAATGAAAGATAGAGACAAAGTAGGGAAATTACAAAAAGTTGAGTTTTTATTTTTTTGTTTTTATACAAAATAACACTTCAATGTATACTCACAAAAATATTTTTAGATTAATAGCATTCATTATAAACATTAATATGCAGAATTATAAACAACTTCATAATTTTATAATTAATTTTTGAAAGAATAAAATTATACACACTAATTAGTATATCAATTACACACACTAATTATAAAAAAAAATGTGCATTAAAAAAAAATGTAGTTTGGTAATTTAATGCTTCAAAATCGTGCACTAATTAGTGTGTATTTGTAGCATTCATTTTTTTAAATTTTTTAAATAATTTTTGGTAATTTAATGCTTCAAAATCGTGCATTAAAAAAAAAGAAAAAAAAAAGGGTAGTTTCTTTAGACCATTATAAATAGGAGTGGACCATCCATTTTTACGTTGCTCATTCTTACATTCTCTCCTTCTCTCCAACCTCCATTTTCTCTCTATCCTCCATCTATCCCTTCTCTGTATTACAAACATAGAAAATGTTTTCCAAAGTCTTTCCTATGTTTTTCATAGTGCTTCACTTCACTTGCGAGGTTTTCAAGGAATTGAAGTTAAAAATATTTAACTAGTTTTTCAAAGTTTGTCGCTTCACCTGCAAAGTTTTTGAGAAAATGAAACCCACAGTGTTTCACATGGTTTTCATAGTGTTATGCTTCACTAACAAAGTTTTCGGGAAAATGAAGTTCAAAGTGTTTAAGTTTTTTAAGGAACAACAATTAGATTTTTACTGTGCTGCCTTCAATGTCCTGCTAGAATTTACAAGTGCCACAATGGAACAAGTTGGAAATGAAAAAAAATATAATATACTCTTATGTGGGGCTTGGTTTTGCGGTGGTTGCATTTACTTTTACAATTGTAGAAGTTGTATGGCTAGGGAAAAACAAAAAGCCTATTGCATTTCTAGAAGTTTTTGGTCTTATTTCTACTTTAGGTCAGCTTATGGCATCTATTTTGAAAATAATACTTATTCTATTTAAAAAATAGTGGAGTCTTAAGTTTTCCATCTTCTCAACTATGTTTGCCATGTCTACACTTGCTTTCAAGGTTTTCTCGAAAATAACTGTTTCTTATTTTGTAAATTGCAATTATTATAATAAAATGCGGATCATGGAGGTGGAACTAAAGAATATGAAGTCAAGGGAGAAGGTATTTCGCCGTCATGTCTACGCTCTTCATGACCATCCCAACCACTGGAATTCCTATTGGCTCAATAATTCTACCGACGATGATCGGAAGCTTTTTAACGGTGCTGGAGCTGCTAATGATCAAGAAGTTTCTATCAGTCTGGCTCTCTTGCCTTGTCATCCTGCTTCATACTATGAGATATGAGTGAAGAAACTCCATACCATGAAATATGAAGGAAGAAACGTATACACTTTTGCAAACTCGTATTTACTTGGATCTTGCCATGTATATGCTACTTATAGGTAAAAAAAAATAAAAAATTGTGCATTAAAAAAAAAAAAAAGGTAGTTTGGTAATTTAATGCTTCAAAATCGTGCTATTAATCAATATACTAATTTAATGCTTCAAAATCGTGCACTAATTAGTGTGTATTTATAGCATTCATTTTTAAATTTTTTTTTATAATGTTTGCCAATTTAATGCTTCAAAATCGTGCATTAAATATATATATATATAAAAAATAGTTTCTTTACACCATTATAAATAGGAGTGGACCATCCATTCTTACGTTGCTCATTCTTACATTCTCTCCCTCTCCCCAACCTCCATTTTCTCTCTATCCTCCACCTATCCCTTCTCTGTATTACAAACATAGAAAATGTTTTCCAAAGTCTTTCCTATGTTTTTCATAGTGCTTCACTTCACTTGCAAGGTTTTCAAGGAAGTGAAGTCCAAAGTATTTAACCTGTTTTTCAGAGTGTGTCACTTCACCTGCAAAGTTTTTGAGAAAATGAAACCCACAGTGTTTCACATGGTTTTCATAGTGTTATGCTTCACCAACAAAGTTTTCAGGAAATTGAAGTTCAAAGTGTTTAAGTTTTTTATGGAACAACAATTAGATTTTTGCTGTGCTGCCTTCATTGTCCTGCTAGAATTTGCAAGTGCCATAATGGAACAAGTTGGAAATGAAAAAATATAATATACTCTTACATGGGCCTTGGTTTTGTGGTGGTTGCATTTACTTTTGCAATTCTAGAAGCTGTATGGCTGAAGAAAAACAAAAAGCCTATTACATTTATAGAAGTTTTTGGTCTTATTTCTACTTTAGGCCAGCTTATGGCAACTATTTTGAAAATAATACTTATTCAATATAAAAAAGAGTGGAGGCTTAAGTTTTCCATCTTCTCAGCTATGTTTGCCATGTCTACACTAGCTTCAAAGGTTTTCTCGAAAATGAATGTTTCGTATTTTGTAAATTGCGATTATTACGGTAAAATGCGGATAACAGAGGTGGAACTGAAGAATATGAAGTCAAAGGAGAAGGTATTTTGTTGTCATGTCTGCGCTCTCCATGACCATCCCAACCACTGGAATTCCTATCGGCTCGATAGTGCTGCCGATGATGATCATAAGCTTTTTTACGGTGCAAGTGCTGCTCATGATCAAGAAGTTTCTATCGGTCTGCCTCTCTTGCCTTGTCATCCTGCTTCATATCGTGAGATATGAGTGAAGAACTCCATACCACGAAATATGAAGTAAGAATATATACTTTTACAAACTCGTAGTTACTTGGATCTTGCCATGTATATGGTACTTATAGGTAAAACAATCGTGCATTAAAAAAACAAAAAGAAGGTGGTTTGGTAATTTAATGCTTCTAAATCATGCTATTAATTGGTATACTAATTTAATGCTTCAAAATCGTACACTATTTAGTCTGTATTTATAGGATTCATTTTTTTAAAAAATGTTTGGTAATTTAATGCTTCAAAATCGAGCATTAAGAAGAAGAAAAAAAAGGTGGCTTCTTTAGACCATTATAAATAGGAGTGGACCATCCATTCTTACGTTGGTCATTTCTACATTCTCTCCCTCTCTCCAACCTCCATTTTCTCTCTATCCTCTACCTATCCCTTCTTGGTATTACAGACATAGAAAATGTTTTCCAAAGTCTTTCATATGTTTTTCGGAGTGCTTCAATTCACTTGCGAGGTTTTGAAGGAAGTGAAGTCCAAAGTATTTAACCTGTTTTTCAAAGTGTGTCACTTCACCAGCAAAGTTTTTGAGGAAACGAAACCCACAGTGTTTCACACGGTTTTCATAGTGTTATGCTTCACCAACAAAGTTTTCAGGAAATTGAAGTTCAAAGTGTTTAAGTTTTTTATGGAACAACAATTAGATTTTTACTGTGCAGCCTTCCATGTCTTGCTAGAATTTGCAAGTGCCACGATGGAACAAATTGGAAATGAAAAAAATATAATATACTCTTACGTGGGGCTTGGTTTTGTGGTGGTTGCATTTACTTTTGCAATTGTAGAAGTTATATGGATGAAGAAAAACAAAAAGCCTATTGCATTGCTAGAAGTTTTTGGTCTTAATTCTACTTTAGGCCAACTTATGGCATTTATTTTGGAAATAAAACTTATTCAATATAAAAAAGAGTGTTTGCTTAAGTTTTCCATCTTCTCAGCTATTTTTGCCATGTCTACACTTGCTTTCAAGGTTTTCTCAAAAATGACTATTTCGTATTTCGTAAATTGCGATTATTAAGGTAAAATGCGAATGACGGAGGTGGGATTGAATAAGTAAAGGGAGAAAGTATTTCCTTGTCATGTCTGCGCTCTTCATGGCCATCGCAAACACTGGAATTCCTATTTGCTCGATAGTGCTGCCCATGATGATCAGAAGCTTTTAAACGGTGCAGGTGCTTCTCATGATCAAGAAGTTTCTATCGGTCTGCCTCTCTTGCCTCGTTATCCTACTCCATACTATGAGATATGAGTGGGGAAACTCCATACCACGAATATGAAGTAAGAAAATATACTTTTACAAACTCGTAGTTACTTGGATCTTGCCATGTATATGGTACTTATAGGTATAAAAAAAAATTGTGCATTTTAAAAAAAAAAGAAAAAAAAAAGGTAGTTTGGTAATTGGGAGCTTTTTCCATAAATCCATCTTTAATTACTTATGTTCCATTCAACCCATATTCTTTTTGACTATTCCATTAGGTCCTATTTGAGATAAGAAGACCAAAATACCATTTTCATCTACTTATGTTCTATTTAGTTCATATTATTTTCTTATGTTTCAATAAGTCCTATGGGTGACATAATTACCAAAATACCCCTAATGTATCTACTTATATTCTATTTAGTTCATATATTTTCTTATGTTTCAATAAGTCCTATGGGTGACATAATTACCAAAATACCCCTAATGTGAATGTTCACACCGTCAATGTGAATGTTCATATCGTCAATGTGTAGGGGCCCGGCCCATGTACAATGTGAATATTCACATTGACATGTTAACATTCACATTGATAGGAGTGTAAAATTAGCCCGCGGCCCGGGGCGAGCCCGGTCCGGCCCGTGACAATGTGAAATATTCACATTGACATATTAACATTCACATTGAGAAGACTGTAAAATTGGCCCGCGGCCCGTGGGCGGCCCGGGGCGAGCCCGACCCGGCCCGTGACAATGTGAATATTCACATTGACATATTAACATTCACATTGATAAGACTGTAAAATTGGCCTGCAGCCCGTGGGCGGCCCGAAGACCGTGGGCGGCCCGGGGCGAGCCCGGCCCGGCCGCAGCCCGTGCAATGTGAATATTCACATTGACATATTAACATTCACATTGATAGGAGTGTAAAATTAGCCCGCGGCCCGTGGGAGGCCCGAAGCCCGCCGCTACCGGGCGAGGCCCGGCCCGCGGCCCGCCCGTGACAATGTGAATATTCACATTAACATGTTAACATTCACATTGATAAGAGTGTAAAATTGACTCGTGTCCCATGGGCGGCCCAAGCCCGTGGCCGCCCGGGGCGAGCCCCGGCTCGGCCCGTGACAATGTGAATATCACATTGGCATATTAACATTCACATTGATAGGATGTAAAATTAGCCCGCGCGCCGTGGGAGGTCCGAAGCCGCCCGTGCCCGGGCGGGCCCGGGCAGCCCGTGACAATGTGAATATTCACATTGACATATTAATATTCACATTGATAGAGTGTAAAATGCCCGCCGGACCGAAGACGACAGCCTCGGGTTCGGCCAGTGGGCCTGGGCTTAGGCTCGCTTAGGCCGGGCTTGGGCGGCCTGGCCATTTTTTTTTAATTCTTTTTAATTTTTTCTACCAAAATTTTATTATTTTTCACAAAAAAAGACATAGTGCCTCAGGTGGGCTGGGCCTCGGACCGAGCCTTGAATGAGCCTCAAGTGGGCCGATGGCCGGGCCGGGCTTCAAAGTGATGGCCTAGGCCCTAGCCTAGGGTCTCGGACATGCTCGGGCCCGGACCCAAACGAGCCTGCCCTGCCGTGGGCGGGCTTCGAGTAGCCACGGGCCGCGGGCCAATTCTACATTCCTATCAATGTGCATGTTAACATGTCAATGTGAATATTCACAATGTCAACGGGCCGAGCCAGGCCTACCCCAGGCCGAGGGCGAGCTTCGGGCAGCGGACAAATTTTACACTCCTATCAATGTTATGTTAACATGTCAATGTGATATTCACATTGTCACGGGTCGGGCCAAGCCCGCCTCGGGCTGCGGTCGGGCTTCGGGCCGCCCACGGGCTGCGAGCCAATTTTACACTCTTATCAATGTGAATGTTAACATGTTAATGTGAATATTCACATTTCACATTGTCAACGGCCGGGCCGAGCTCGCCCCGGGCCGCGGCGGGTTTTTGGCCGCCCATGGGCCGCGAGCCAATTTTATACTCTTTCAATGTGAATGTTAACATGTCAATGTGAATATTCACATTGTCAACAGGCCGTCGGGCCCCCCCGGGCCGCCCACGGGCCGTGGGAGGGTTTCTGGCAGTCACGGGGTGCGGGCTAATTTTATACTCTTATTAATGTGAATGTTAACATGTCAATGTGAATATTTACATTGTCAACAGGCCGGGCCGGGCCACCCCGGGTTTGCCCACGGGCCGTGGGCGGGTTTTGGGTAGCCACGGGGCGCGGGCCAATTTTATACTCTTATCAATGTGAATTTCACATTATCAACGGGCCGGGCCCGCCACGGCCCGGGGCGGGTTTCGGGCAGCCACGGGGCACGGGCTAATTTTACACTCCTATCAATGTGAATGTTAACATGTCAATGTGAATATTCACATTGTTAACGGGCCGGGTCGGGGCCGCCCCGGGCCACGGGCAGGCTTTTGGCCGCCCACAGGACGCTGGCCAATTTTATACTCTTATCAATGTGAATGTTAACATGTCAATGTGAATATTCACATTGTCAACAGGCCGGGTCAGGCCCGCCCCGGCCGCCCACGGGCCGTGGAGGGTTTCGGGCAGTCACGGGGCGCGGGGCTAATTTTATACTCTTATTAATGTGAATGTTAACATGTCAATGTGAATATTTACATTGTCAACAGGCCGGGCCGGGCCCGCCCCGGTTGCCCACGGGCCGTGGGCGGGTTTGGGTAGCCACGGGGCGCGGGCCAATTTTATACTCTTATCAATGTGAATATTCACATTATCAACGGGCCGGGCCCGCCCACGGCTCGTGGGTGGGTTTCGGGCAGCCACGGGGCGCGGGCTAATTTTACACTCCTATCAATGTGAATGTTAACATGTCAATGTGAATATTCACATTGTTAACGGGCCGGGTCGGGGCCGCCCCGGGCCATGGGCAGGCTTTTGGCCGCCCACAGGACGCTGGCCAATTTATACTCTTATCAATGTGAATGTTAACATGTCAATGTGAATATTCACATTGTCAACGGCCGCGGGCGGGCTTTTGGCCGCCCATGGGCCGCGGACCAATTTTTATACTCTTATCAATGTGAATGTTAACATGTCAACGTGAATATTCACATTGTCAACGGCCCGGACCGGGCCCGCCCCGGGCCGCCCATGGACTGCGGGCGGGTTTCGCACCGCCACGGGATGCGGGCCAATTTTACACTCCTATTAATGTGAATGTTAACATGTCAACGTGAATATTCACATTGTCAACGGGCCGGGCCCGCCCCGGCTCGCTGACGGGTTTCGGGCCGTCCACGGGCCAATTTTACATTCCTACCAATGTCAATTTTAAAATATGAATGTTCACATCATAAATTGCTGACCGTTCAAAAAATATTTATAAGGGTATCAAAATTAAATATAAGGGCATAAGTGTCCAAGAAAATAGTGTAAATCAAGAAAAATGACTTTATGGAATAAAACTATACATACATGGGACTAAATGGGTTAAAAAATTCCTTCATGGACTTCTTGGGCTAAAGCAATTCTAAATAGGATTTATCAATAATTTTCCCTTGGTAATTTAATGCTTCAAAATCGTGCATTAAAAAAGAATAAGAAAAAAAAAAGGTAGTTTCTTTAGACCACTATAAATAGGAATGAACCATCCATTCTTACGTTGTTCATTCTTACATCTCTCTACCTCTCTCCAACCACCATTTTCTCTCTATCCTCCACCAATCCCTTCTCTGTATTACAGACATAGAAAATGTTTTCCAAAGTCTTTCATATGTTTTTCATAGTGCTTCACTTCACTTGCGAGGCTTTGAAGGAAGTGAAGTGCAAAGTATTTAACTTGTTTTTCAAAGTGTGTCACTTCACAAGCAAAGTTTTTGAGGAAACGAAACCCACAGTGTTTCACAAGGTTTTCATAGTGTTATGCTTCACCAACAAAGTTTTCAGGAAATTGAAGTTCAAAGTGTTTGAGTTTTTTAAGGAACAACAATTAGATTTTTACTGTGTAGCCTTCAATGTCTTGCTAGAATTTGCAAGTGCCACAATGGAACAAATTAGAAATGAAAAAAATACAATATACTCTTACATGGGGCTTGGTTTTGCAGTGGTTGCATTTACTTTTGTAATTGTAGAAGTTATATGGATGAAGAAAAACAAAAAGCCTATTGCATTGCTAGAAGTTTTTGGTCCTAATTCTACTTTAGGCCAGCTTATGGCATCTATTTTCGAAATAAAACTTATTCTATACAAAAAATAGTGGTTGCTTAAGTTTTCCATATTCTCAGCTATGTTTGCCATGTCTACACTTGCTTTCAAGGTTTTCTCAAAAATGACTATTTCGTATTTTGTAAATTGCGATTATTAAGGTAAAATGCGGATGATGGAGATGGGACTGAAGACTATGAAGTCAAGAGAGAAGGTATTTCGTTGTCATGTCTGTGCTCTTCATGGCCATCACAAACATTGGAATTCCTATTGGCTCGATAGTGCTGCCGATGATGGTCAGAAGATTTTTAATGGTGCTGGTGCTACTCATGATCAAGAAGTATCTATCGGTTTGCCTCTCTTGCCATGTCATCTTGCTCCATATTGTGAGATATGAGTGAAGAAATTCCATACCACGAATACGCAGGAAGAAATGTATATACTTTTACAAACTCGTAGTTACTTGGATCTTGCCATGTATATGGTACTTACATGTAAAAAAAAAAATCGTGCATTAAAAAAAAAGGTAGTTTGGTAATTTAATGCTTCAAAATCGTGCTATTAATCGATATACTAATTTAATGCTTTAAAATTGTGCACTAATTAGTGTGTATTTATAGCATTCATTTTATTTTATTTTTATAATGTTTGGTAATTTAATGCTTCAAAATCGTGCATTAAAAAAAGCAAAAAAGAATAGGTAGTTTCTTTAGACCATTATAAATAGGAGTGGACCATCCATTCTTACGTTGCTCATTTTTACATTCTCTTCCTCTCCCCGTCCTCCATTTTCTCCTTATCCTCCACCTATCCCTTCTCTGTATTACAGACATATAAAACGTTTTCCAATGTCTTTCCTATGTTTTTCATAGTGCTTCATTTCACTTGAGAGGTTTTCAAGGAAGTGAAGTCCAAAGTATTTAACCTGTTTTTCAAAGTGTGTCACTTCACTTGCAAAGTTTTTGAGAAAATGAAACTCGCAGTGTTTCACATGGTTTTCATAGTGTTATGTTTCACCAACAAAGTTTTCATGAAATTGAAGTTCAAAGTGTTTAAGTTTTTTAAGGAACAACAATTAGATTTTTATTGTGCTACTTTCATTGTCCTACTAGAATTTGCAAGTGCCACAATGGAACAAGATGGAAATGAAAAATTATAATATACTCTTATGTGGGGCTTGGTTTTGCGTTGGTTGCATTTACTTTTGCAATTGTAGAAGTTGTATGGCTAAAGAAAAACAAAAAGCCTATTGCATTTCTAGATGTTTTTGGTCTTATTTCTACTTTAAGCTAGCTTATGGCATCTATTTTGGAAATAATACTTATTCTATACAAAAAAGAGTGGAGGCTTAAGTTTTCCATCTTCTCAGCTATGTTTGCCATTGTCTACACTTGCTTTCAAGGTTTTCTCGAAATTGACTGTTTCGTATTTTTTAAATTGCGATTATTACGATAAAATGTGGAATATGGAGGTGGAACTGAAGAATAAAATGCGGAATATGGAGGTGGAACTGAAGAATATGAAGTCAAGGGAGATAGTATTTCGTTGTCATGTCTGCGCTCTTCATGACTATCCCAACCACTAGAATTCCTATTGGCTCGATAGTGCTGCCAATGATGATCAGAAGATTTTTAACGGTGCTGGTGCTGCTCATGATCTAGAAGTTTCTATCGGTCTGCCTCTCTTGCCTTGTCATCCTGTTCCATACTATGAGATATGAGTGAAGAAACTCCGTACCACGAAATATGAAGGAAGAAACCGATATACTTTTACAAACTCGTAGTTTCTTGGATCTTACCATGTATATGGTACTTATAGGTAAAAAAAAAATCATGCATTACAAAAGAAAAAAGGTAGCTTGGTAATTTAATGCTTCAAAATCGTGCTATTAATCGATATACTAATTTAATGTTTCAAAATCGTGCACTAATTAGTGTGTATTTATAGCATTCATTTTTTTAAAATTTTTTATTTATTTATAATGTTTGGTAATTTAATGCTTCGAAATCGTGCATTAAAAAAAAAAAAAAAGGTAGTTTCTTTAGACCATTATAAATAGGAATGGACCATCCATTCTTATGTTGCTCATTCTTACATTCTCTTCCTCTCTCCAACCTCCATTTTCTCTCTATCCTCCACCTATCCCTTCTCTGTTTTACAAACATAGAAAATGTTTTCCAAAGTCTTTCCTATGTTTTTCATGGTGCTTCACTTTACTTACGAGGTTTTCAAGCAAGTGAAGTCCAAAGTTATTAACCTGTTTTTCAAAGTGTGTCACTTCACCTGCAAAGTTTTTGAGAAAATGAAACCCACAGTGTTTCACATGGTTTTCATAGTGTTATGCTTCACCAAAAAAGTTTGTTATGGAACAACAATTAGATTTTTACTGTGCTGCGTTCAATGTCCTGCTAGAATTTGCAAGTGCCACAATGGAACAAGTTGGAAATGAAAAAAAATATAATATACTCTTATGTGGGGCTTGGTTTTGCGATGGTTGCATTTACTTTTGCAATTGTAAAAATTGTATGGCTGAAGAAAAACTAAAAGCCTACTGCATTTCTAAAAGTTTTTGGTCTTATTTCTACTTTAGGTCAGCTTATGGTATCTATTTTGGAAATAATACTTATTCTATATAAAAAAAGAGTGGAGGCTTAAGTTTTCCATCTTCTACACTTGCTTTTAAGGTTTTCTCAAAAATAACTGTTTCATATTTTGTAAATTGCGATTATTACGGTAAAATGCAGATGATGGAGTTAGAACTGAAGAATATGAAGTCAAGGGAGAAGGTATTTCATTGTCATGTCTGTGCTCTTCATGACCATCCCAACCACTAGAATTCCTGTTGGCTTGATAGTGCTGCCGATGATGATCAGAAGCTTTTTAACGGTGCTGGTGCTGTTCTTGATCAGGAAGTTTCTATCGGTGTACCTCTCTTGCCTTGTCATCCTGCTCCATACTGTGAGATATGAGTGAAGAAACTCCATACCATTAAATATGAAGGAAGAAACGTATATACTTTTACAAACTCGTTGTTACTTGGATCTTGCCATGTATATGGTACTTATAGGATTTTGAACATGTATATAGAGTATAGGATTTCAGAAGTATATATATTACATTGGATGTATGGTTATAGGATTTTGAACATATATGTGGTGTATAGGATTTGAAAAGTATATATTACATTGGATTTATGGTTTTATTGATAAGATTCACATATACTGTTCTTTTTATGTATTAGTTGCACTCTTGTTTTTTTTGTTATTTTGTGATTTATGGAAGATGATTGTGTATGTCAATTTCCGACCACACTGCCAACTTAGTACTCAACTGGAGAATACCGACAGAATAGATGGCACCTGTCTGACCTACAACAGAAAGAAGAGTCTCCGGTGGTGGCTCGTCCACCCGGGGGTACTCCGACAATCAAGTCAGTACTCCATATCTCTCAAAGATAACCAATATTGCTTAACTCACTAGACAGAATATCAAAAGCATACCTTAGACCCATGGGGGTGCCTCCCTTTTATAGCCAACATAATCCTAGTCTCAAATAGAAGCCTAACTCTAATGGACTTAGGATTGCTGCTAACTTGGACTCCCAGTAGGATTAAGATAAGCTCTCTAAGAGTCTTATCTTTACCCAAATTGAAGTCTTCTCCATTTTAGGACTCTTGTCCCTTATCCGCTTATCTCGGATTCCGGTATTCTCAGCAGATAACCTCGGCCTAGCCGAGATCATTCGGCATCATGACCAGAGAAAGACAGACGTGACCTCGGCTGACACTTTCGTTCACCTCGGCCACGTGTTGTCATTCAAAAATTATGTGCCCACAACTGTCCCCTAGGTTTTATTACTTCGGCATCCTGAGGTGATGGAACCTATATTATTTATTCCACTTAACACGTCGGCTAAGCTCGCTTCATCATCTATTGTCGAAGTCAGAACTCGTTGACTCAATATGACCAAGACCTATAGTCTGCTTTCATCAATGCCTTAGAACCAACGACCAAGTTCATTCAAGTTTCTCAGCCGAAACCGTCCTCCTTTGCAACTGTCTCGGGGTGACACACCTCGGTTATACAAACTGATGATTTACCTCGGCAAGTACCCAAGTACCTTTTTTGGCATAGCCTTGGTTTCACCTTGTAAATTTTTTCATAAAATTTCAACAAGGGTTTAACCTCGGCTTAACTTTAACTTGTAAATTGTCCACAAATTTCAACAAGTGTTAAGCAATGATTTCGGTTTAACTTCAACTTGTAAATTGTCCACAAATTTCAAAAGTGTTAAACAATGATTTCGGTTTAACTTCTACTTGTAAATTGTCCACAAATTTCAACAAGTATTAAACATTATCTCGGTAAGCTCTTCTCTTCTCGGACTTAATCATCTTAGGTCGAGATCTTGTCTTCTGGGATCTGGGATCCTAGATTTGGAATCCGGGATCTGCTTACTTGGGCTGAGCTCTTGTTTTCTCATATCCAGTGTTATCTCGGCTTTGCTACGACGAACCATTTCTCTTCTCTGGTTTGGACGCCTTTGTCCCCGGCGTGTCCTCCTCGGCTCTGGCATACTTTTCTATCCTGGCCATCAGCTCCTCCATGCTTTTCGGCAATGTATTTGCCAGTGATTTTCGAAGCAGGCAGTCATCCTTCAAGCTGCTTTTAAACGACACAACCGCAACCTCTTGGTTGTATCCTGGTATTCGGTTGAATACCTCATAATACCTTTTGGCATAGGCCCTAAGGCTTTCATCCTCGCCGATCTTCAGGGCCATTAGGGCGTCCACCCTCAATGGCTGTAGCTTGTTTGTCATGAACCTGGCCACAAACATCTCGGCCAGGCCTTCCCAGGTTTTCACAGATCCTTTCGGCAACTTGTGAAACCAATCTGATGCAATTTCTCTGAAGGATAAGGGGAACACCTTGCAGAGCAGCGGCTCGTTCTCGGTGTACAATGCCATCGAGTTCAGGTACAAGCTGACGTGAAAGTTCAGGTCTGACTTACCGTCGTATATCTGGAACCTTGGCATACTGAACCTTTTCGGGGCCTCAAATTTGTCCAATTTTATCGAGAACGGTGTCCTCGGCTTGACAGGTGAGGTCACCTCGGCATCTTGTCGCTTTCTCTAGAGGTAATCCCTCAGATCCTCCATGGTTCGTCCAGGAGCTCGGCTATCTCCGGATTTCAGCCTCTTTGGTGCATTACTTCCTGTGTCATTGTGAGTCCTTTTGGACCTCCCTCCATTGGTCGCGTCGAAACAGAGTTCCTTCCCCTGAACATGCCGATGTTCTTTGGAGTCAGCTTCCTTGGTGGGATGTGTCCTCTGTGAATGTCTCCTACTGGATTCTTCTCGTCCGACCTCTCTTGAAGGCCGGTGAGAATGTTCCTTGGTCCTATTGTGCTGAGGAGTCGTAGGAGTTGTCTTCTGCCCCCCTGCCTGGGCATCTTTCTTGGCTGCTGGAGTTGGCGTATCTTGTGACGGGAACGGTGGCTGCATGACGTTGTTCTGTATCATGAATTGACAACCGTTTGGAAGTCCGCCAATTTGTTCGCCATTCCCTTTATCTCGTCGTCCCTTCGTATGCATCTTTCTTTCCATACCTGGAGGTCGTCCTCGTTATAATACTCGCTTCGGTCTGATTTCTTCGGCACGTCGCCCTCCTGGCCGACGTCCTCTTCTCCGTGATTCTTATCATGAGTTTCTTCGTTGTAGTTGTCTTCTTCGATGCCAAGGTCAATATGTTTCCCACTCTCAATAGGGGTGTCGTCCCCAACCTTCTCTTTCTGTCCGTCGTTGGCCATCTATTCTCCTTTTGTTCCCACAGACGGCACCAAATTGTGTGTGTCAATTTCTGACCACACTGCCAACTTAGTACTCAACTGGAGAACACCGGCAGAATAGATGGCACCTGTCTGACTTGCAACAGAAAGAAGAGTCTCCGGCGGTGGCTCGTCCACCCGGGGGTACTCCGACGATCAAGTCAGTACTCCATACCTCTCAAAGATAACCAATTGTGCTTAACTCACTAGACAGAATATCAAAAGCATACCTTAGACCCATGGGGGTGCCTCCCTTTTATAGCCAACATAATCCTAGTCTCAAATAGAAGCCTAGCTCTAATGGACTTAGGATTATTGCTAACTTGGACTCCCAGTAGGATTAGGATAAACTCTCTAAGAGTCTTATCTTTACCTAAACTGAAGTCTTCTCCCATTTTAGGACTCTTGTCCCTTATCCGCTTATCTCGGATTCTGGTATTCTCGCAGATAACCTCGGCCTAGCCGAGATCATCTCGGCATCATGACCAGGACACGTGACACCTCGGCTGACACTTCGGTGTCACCTCGGCCACGTGTTGTCATTCAAAAATTATGTCCCCACAATGATATTCTTGGATCAAGAATTTAACTCAAAACATTGATATTAAAGCTTGGTTCACATAAAATTAATCGAGTTTGAGTTAGAGAACAGCTCAAATCGAGCTTGAGTTTGGTTCCTTCAATTTCATAAACTCGAGCTCCAAAAAAAGAAACTCGAGCTCGAATGGAACCAACTCAATTACGTCGAGCTTCAGCTTGTACTTGAAAAGGAAAAAAATCAAACTTAAAGCTAACATGTGGATCAGAAACATAGGAAGCTGCACCTACACTTGGATTCAGACTTGTGTTTGAGTGGTGCGCGGTCAACTGTCTTGGCCCCACAGATTTTGAGTAAAAAAGGCCCCTAAAACAAAACATACACAAAAAACGCAATTCAATTTATATTTTAGTCAAAATTTAAAAAAAATAAAATAAAATAAATATCTCGAACTTATAACTCAATATTTAAAAAGTTAATATCACCAAACCATCTTAAACAAAGTCGCATATACTATCGAACAAAAATACCAGCAAACCTTCAAAATAGATTTCTTCATAATCAAATTAAAAAAAAATAAGATGGTAGTTCACCACTTTACATAAAATTTCACTTCATTCTCTATATTCTCCACCAGCAAACCTGAATCCAAGGCATGCCTGTGCCGATAATCAAAATTAAACAGCTACTTTTTACCTTTGCCACTTTCTCTCTGAAACAAACAAGATTCAGGCAATAAGTAACCAAACATATACCAAAACTTCACATTGGTAGACTTTGGACAAACTGTGTAACATTATGCTGAAGTTTAAAGGGTAGATGACAACCTAAGAATGATTACTAAAGAAAAAAAAAACAAATCATGAGCATCTGAAAAGGGTGACATAGAGTAATTAGTTGACAAAAAAAAAAAAAAAAAAACAGAAAACAAAAAAACTACTGACAAACAACTTAGAGTAATTTGTGCAAATATTGTGTCATGACAAACAACTGAAAGAAATTTAGACTGCATTTGGAAAGAAAAAGAAAAATGCGAGGAAAATGGAGAAAAAAAAAAAGAGCTTATATTCATTCACTTTTTTCCTTTCCCTCCACATATCCTTACCTAAATCGTAAATCCAAACAATCTTAAAAGAATAGTTGAGAAACAATTTTAAATTGACAATCTTGGCAAAATATTGCACGCAAAAAACATGGCTGGGAAAACACAACAAACAAAATCTCAGTGGTGGAGAACCTTCAATATGACAAGAGATACAACATAGTAACTTGAAGTGAAATCCAACTAACCACAAGTAACAGAGATGCTTATGAATCTATCTCCCATTCGCCAGAAGTTTATTATTATATTCTTAAAGCTAAGGAAAAGAAGGATATATAGACCATAGGAATTTGACCAAAAGGTGCAAGTACAATTCAGCCTCAGGCTTGGTTTGCTGCTCTTTTAGTTCAGTTCAAATTCCTATAGTCTATAACTACCCTAGAATTTCTTCTTAGAAAGTCAAAATACTGAACGCTAAACTGCATTAACTGTTTTCTAAAAGCAGATAAACTACCTACAAAAACCAAACAAAATTTACTGTGTCACCGATCTAGATCAAATTGTACCAGATCCTAGACAGATTAAACATCGTTAGAAGGAAATTCTAGGGATGAGTCCATCAGTTAAGTCAATGGATTTATGAAGTACATTTGCAATACCTTCTATCTGAAAAGAAAAAGGAGGTAGTTTAGAAAATACCATGAAGATGACCATTTCCCTTAGCACCCGGCTGTGCCTGAGACGTAGATCGCTGTATACCAGGAGATCCATGCCTTCCATTTGAAGCAGGCAATGAATGTCTCTTCTTAATGTAAATGTCCTTGTCTTGCACATCTGGACTTGATCTCGAGGAGCTAGTTGCAAGAGCTTTGGCTCTCGCAGATTATGTCGCTTGCATGTAACTTGGGAGAGAATTACTACAATTACCATCTCTTGGTTCCTGATCAACATAATCAGGTCTCCCTGAACCAAAAAAATTGCGTCGCTTCCCAGTTTTGTTCTCTTTAGGCAACTGTTCCAAATTGCTCCTTGTGACAGAATCATGGTTAGACCTACGTTTCTGGTTAGATGAACCTCTTTCACTTTTAGTCCTCTCAGTTTTCACTGATACCTGACTAGAAGGTGTTACCTGAATTCAAGGACTGTCATATGGCTTCTTGGAGACGCTTCTGGTGATGACTTGTACATTTTATGACCCATCTCCAGCCAGCTCGATTTGTACATTCGACTGTTCCTGTAAGGAATCTACCAATTTATAACTATTTTTATTTTTACGATTAGTTTCTTTTCTCTTTCTAGCTTGTACATAAGAATTAATGTTATCTATATACAAATTTTTATTCAATTTTTAATCACTGGACACAGAAGTGGTGATAATAAATTCGATTTTATGTAACATTTTCTTAAGAATTGAAATGTAATTTAAATGTGTGAAACAAAAAAAATGTAGGGCCCATACCATCATAAAGGTTATACTCTTTGATCCAGGAATCTAATTTGAGTTTTGAGGGACAAAAACACATGTAATTTTTTATGAAAAAATTATTATAAAATTTTAATTTTGATTTATACCAACACAAGAAAAATGAATAATATTATTATTTATTGAACATTCTTTGTTAACATAATTGAGAACAAAAATATAATTAGACACATTGCTTGTCTACATTAACTTGATAAAATATTAACTATTACTATTACTATATCTCCATCTACTAAAGTTAACTATTTGAAAATGTTGTAATCACCACTTTTATAATATATATAAAAACATGATAAACTCGACATCAAAACCTTAATGAATATCTTTCTCAATAAATATGATCAAATAACTTGTTACAAAATCATCTTTCATTTTATTACGTAGTTGTTTTAGAAAAAAAAATTATAATTGAAAATATATGTTGTTATGAGTATAATGATTATTCGTTTCAATAAGCGGTATTAAATTTTATTAAGTTATTTTAAGAATGTCTTGTTGAAGTAGATAAAATTTTTATTTCTAGACAATATTTCTATTTATAGAGAATGAACAAATAAGAATGAATGTAAAATAAGAAGCATAAGTAAATTAAAATGTGATTTATAAAAAAAGAAAAAAAAACATAAATGACATATGAAAAGAAAAAACAAGAATAGTAACAAATAGAAACAAATAAAAGAATACAAGTAATTTTAAACATATATAAATATAAAATTAATAATATAGATAACAAATAGAATAGATCAATATTTGATAAAATTCAATTTAAAAACTATTTTAAAATTTTATAATGTAAATATTTTGGAGAGTGCGAGCTACTCAAATTTAAAATTATTGTACTAATATACATAATTTTTAAACATTTTAAGGGTGCAACCGTCCCTGCCAGCATCCCCTACATCCATCCTTGCTTTGATCAACATTGCAAGTAAAATTTTTTTCTTAATTTATTTATTTTCAAATTTTATTATTTATTTATTTTTATTTTATTCTTTTTGTTGTGAACTGGGTAGGAAACAAACACCTAATTTAAAGTTGTAACTAGGGATAGACAAATTAACCATTAATTCCATAAATTGAATAAATTTGGCTTTCAATTAAGTTTGATTCGATTCTTGAAGGACTGCTAGTTTTGAGTCCAAAACTAAATAACTTGACGTGCGTGGTTTGTTTTCGATTAATTCAAATCAAATCAAAAGCTTACTTTAGTGGGAGCGAAATGGGACGTTCACTTTAGTGGAAATGAAAGTGAGGCTATTGCGTCTGGCTTCAAAAGCAAAAGCTGAGTGTAACAACGATAATTCATATCATTTCTATGACAAATCATGTCCATTTTTATTTTTTTTGCAATTATTTATGTCACCAACAAAATAAATACTATCCTCACAAAATTAGAATATAAAAAATTACAAAAAGAGAGTATATTTTGTGCCAAAATTATTACGTCGGTACAAAACACTGTGATGTGATTGTGTTTTCAAACTAATATTATTTCATAATTTGCCTATTATTATTTTTATTTCACGGATCATGTGAGTATATAGATATTTATTATTAGACGAGTACATAGTCATGTGTATTTTGAAAAAAAAGATAATTACTCATATTTTGTGACTATTCATTTGAGTGTAGTGTGGGTTACATTAACACTAAAGATATGTACACAAATTAAAAACATATCCAAAAATTAATGCGATTGAATTCAATTTTAAAACTCAGTTCTCTCCAATCTAATGTATACTAAAGTAGACTGTACCATCAGTCCCAGCGTGAGGCCTATCACAAGTCTCACATTCATAATCCATTTCGTTTATTTTTTTACATTTCAATATATAAATCATCAATAATTTAAAAAATAAATAAATTAATCTAATCGTCATAGCATTTTTGTCCACCCAAACAATTTGTCCTCAGTTTTGGGTGGCAATGCCGAATTGAATCATTTTTTCCATTTTCCATACATGGATCTTGGAAGAGGTTTATAAAAGTACTTTCTCACATACTATATCTAGCAAACACTTGCAACAAGTCAATTAACCATGTTAATTCTTCTTCTTTTCCTTCTAGCTCTTCCAATTCTACTGTTATTTCTTCTTCATCAAACACATAACAACAAATGGACAAACACCTCGTCCACCACCAGGTCCTCCGGGACTTCCCTTCATCGGAAACTTACACCAAATCATCCTTAACTCATCAGCACCACACAGCTACCTATACCAACTAGCTCAAGAACATGGTCCTCTCATGTCCCTTCGACTTGGCTCTGTTCCAACCCTCGTGGTCTCCTCTGCGAAAATGGTGAAACACGTCATGAAAACCCATGACCTCGCATTTTCAGGCAGACCAATCTTGCTCAGACAACAAAAGCTCTCTTACAATGGCTTAGACGTGGCGTTCTCACCTTACAACGACTCGTGGAGAGAAATGAGATAGATCTTTGTTCATCTTTTTAGCTCCAACAGAGTCCAATCCTTTGGGCTCATTCGCGAAGACAAGGTTTCAAGGATGGTGAAGAAAATATCCCAACTCGCGGATTCATCAAAGGTTGTTAATTTGAGTGAGGTAGTGATGTTTCTTACAATCACATTGATTTGCAGAGTGGCATTTGGGAAAAGGTACGAGGAAAGTGAAGGGTTTGAAAGAAGTAGATTTCATGGACTTTTTAATGAAACTCAGGCAATGATGGGAAGCTTCTTTGTTTCTGATTATTTTCCTTTGATGGGTAGTCAGTGGAATGTGTGCTAGGCTAGAGAAGAATTTCAAGGAATTGGATTTGTTCTATCAAGACCTCATTGATGATCATCTCAATCCAAAGAGGACTGAATTCATGCAAGAGGACATTCTTGACATCTTACTTCAACTGAGAAATGATCAGTTCCCTCCAATTGATCTCACTTTGGATCACATTAAAGCAGTCCTCATGGTGAGCTTGAGTTGGTGACTAACACTACTAAAATGTCCAAGGGTATCAATTAATTTTGAACTTTCTTTGTAGAATATATTTGCCGGTGGAACAGACACAGGTGTAGCAGCCGTGGTTTGGGTGATGATTGCATTGATGAAAAATCCCAATGTGATGAAGAAAGTTCAAGAAAAGTAAGAAAGTTGATAGGAAAGAAAGATATGGTGGATGAAGATGATGTTCTAAAGCTTCCTTATCTTAAATCAGTGATAAAGGAAGCAATGAGACTATACCCACCCATTCCACTTTCGCCACGACAAGAAATTGACAAGTGCATCATAGATGGGTATGAAATTCAACCCAAAACCCTAGTTTATATTAATTCATGGGCCATTGGAAGAGACCCTGAAGCTTGGGAAGACCCAGAAGAGTTTTTGCCAGAGAAAATCTTGGATTGTGATATTGATTTTAGAGGACAGGATTTTCAGCTAATTCCATTCGGAGCTGGCCGAAGAGGCTGTCCTGGGATCAATCTAGGAATTGCACCAGTGGAGCTTGCACTTGCCAATCTTCTCTACTCATTTGGTTGGGAACTACCTGATGGGATGAAGAAAGAAGATACTGATGATACTAATGTGATGCCTGGTGTTACAATGCATAAGAAGAATGCTCTTTGCCTCATGGCTAGGCACTAATATGCAAGACAGGGTCATTTGTGATTCAATATAATAGGAAGGAATATCATGTCGGCCAGGAATTTTTTTATCTCAAAAATCAATTTCCTTCTATTTCAATTCACTCATAGTTGTTGAATTATAAGAGAATATTGAAATATGAAAATTTTAACACATGCTTAAATAATTATAAATCAATTAAAATAATGGGAAAAAAATATATGAGATAGAGATCAGAGGGAACCAGTGGTGTTGGCCTATTGTAAAATTCAATTGTAATTGTTGAAACTAATAAGAAATATGCCAACTAGTATTCACTAAATGCTATTTGGTGGCCAAAATGGAAGGCTCAATTCACTGTGAGATCACATTGAAAAAGAGAGATTCTTACATATTTTTTCATTAAAAATGGTCTATCAAAATTATGTGGGGTCAGTCATGTACCTATAAATCATCTTAATGGTCATTTTTTTAAAAAATGATGTGGCCTAAATTCAGTCAGGTTATTTTGTATCAATTATATATATATATAAATATATTTGTTAGGATATCATTATTTTAAGAAAAATATTTTTCATACAGAAATTTTGACAAGAATGACAAGTCACCTTAATGGATCTTTTGCTTTAAAATGATAAAATCAAGATTTGTCACATTATGCTATTTTGAGTGTATGTATATATATTTTGTATATCACTACTTTTATTTTTAAAAAAATGTTTGAGACCTCTAAAAAGTCTCTCGTAATTTGATTCACAATGATATGGTATGCTATTTATCTAACTTATCAATCCCAAACTCCAAATTATTGTAAGTGAATTTAAAAATAAAATTGTATGCATATTTTTTTATTTGTAATACAATTTCACTCTGTAATTATTTATATTTTCCTATTCTAAGTGTTATTCTTATAGTTGTAGAAAAATCCATTTCATGATAATTTCACTCAATTTTTTTGGTACTAAAATTTGTTTTATAATGACCATTTAAAAAAAAAAAAAAATTAATGTGGAAACACAATTCGAATTGTTTTAGATAAGCTATGACCCGACCCACCAGTAGCTGTAACTTTTAACTGACGGGCCTCAACTTTATAGGCTCAAGTTTGAAGTTTCACCGAACCTCTCATCTCAACGGTTCGTTCCAATCGATGGGCCGTTGGGCCTTTAATAGCAACTGATGCGTGGATGGGTTAGAACCAAAACATCAGTAGACTTGGGCCCTGCCGGCCCAACTTTGTCCGTAGTTATCTTCCTACCCTCGCAAGAAGGATATATTAGAAAATCCAAACATGTTTATATTTTAAAAAAATAATAATAATAAAAGTCAAAAAATAGAAATGAACTAAATAAACTAATTTGTTAGCATTGTTTTTTACAATAATGCTAGATGATTACTTTTTATTATTATTATTATTATCATTATAGATGTTTAAAATTGTGTTAGTATATTATATCTCATCATTCATATTTATTTTCAGTGTTGACACGTGAAATGGTGAGTAAAATATTGTAATTCTTAACATTATTATGCTTTTTGGAGGTCTTATTTTAGTTAACAAACTAAGGATGTCTTAGACCATCTCCAACGGAGAACCAAATCCAGCATCAAATTCAAAATTTGATGAAAACCTACTTTTTTGAGCTCCAACAGTTTCATCAAATCGATACCAAATCGGGAATTCAGCAAATCTGGTATCAAAATGAAAACACGCGAAGCATTTCAGCAAAACACCGTTCCTGACCGTTGGGAATTACAAACCGGTTGACCATCCGGGTGACCAACCGGTCGCCCCGGAAAAAGGTTCAGAACGTTCGCTTTTCGGCTCAAACCAGTCAAAAAAAAAAAAAAAAAATTTTTTTGCCTAGGTGGTCGACCACCCGGTCGACCGGCCGGTTGACCACCCGGTCGACCACCCAGAAGTTCAAAAAGTTCAAAAAAAAAGTTCAAACCGGTTAAAAAAAAAAAAAAAAAAAAAAAAAAAATATTTTGGCTTAACCGGTCGACCGGCCGGTCGACCAACCGGTTGTCCCGGCGGAAATTTGATGAAAAATTGATTTGCTGAACCGTTGGAGGGCTCCGTATCAGAATGAGAAAAAAGTCATTTTTTTACTCAGATTTGATGAAATTTTTGGTGAACCGTTGGAGATGCTCTTAGTTACACAAAGTAGTTCTTAGGCATTAGGCAAAGAGCATTTCTCTTATGTCTTGTAAGACCAGGCTTGATATTAGTATCAATATCTTCAATTGTTATCCCAGCAGGTAATTCCCAATCAAATGAGTAAAGAAGATTGGCAAGTGCAAGCTCTACTGTTGTAACTCCCAGATTGATCGCAGGATGCTCTTCGACCAGATCCAAATGGAATTAGTCCAAAATTTAGTCCTCTAAAATCAATATCACAATCCAAAAATCTCCCAGGCAAGTATTCTTCTGAGTTTTTCCAAACTTCAGGGTCCCTTCCAATGGCCCATGAATTAATATAAACCAAGGTTCTGGGTTGAATTTCATACCCATCTATGAAGCACTTGTCAATTGTTTGTCGTGGCAAGAGCGGAATGGGTGGGTATAGTCTCATTGCCTCTTTTATCACCGACTTCAAATAAGGAAGCTTTTAAGCATCATCTTCGTCCACCATATCTTTCTTTCCTATCGACTTTCTTACTTCTTGAACTTTCTCCATCACGGCTTTTTCATCAGCGCAATCATCACCCAAACCACGGTGGCTGCACTTGTGTCAGGTCCACCTGTGAAAATATTCTACAAGGTAAAAATATTATTATTAATTTTTTGGGGGGTTTTGAAAGGAGTGGAAATTTGGAGTTTTAAGCAATGTTTAGTTCAAAATGAGATTCCACTAACAGAATTTAGTGGTGCTTTTAGTCTACAACCACATGAACAAGAAATTGTATATAGTTTTTTTAGTCACTAACTCACCAAGAGCACTGCTTTAATATGATTCAAAGTCAGATCAATTGGACTGAACTGATCCTTTCTCAGTTGAAGTAAGATGCCAAGGATGTCCTCTTGCATGAATTCAGTCCTCTTTGGATTGAGATGATCATCAATGAATTCTTGATAGAACATATCCAATTCTTGAAATTCTTCTAAACCCTAGCACTCATTCCAGTGACTATATCAATCCAACCCAACCCATCAAAGGAAAATAGTTAGAAACAAAGAAGCTTCCCATCATTGCCTGAGCTTCATTAAGAAAAAAAATAATGTTACAAATTTTAGTCATTTAAATTGCTGAGCTTCATTAAAAAAAAAAAAAAAAAATTATTGTGTAAATTTATTTAAAAGTAATGTTACAAATACTAAAAAAATTTAAAAAAATGTTAAAAATTCTAAAAAAATTGGACAAATTATCCACATGTCCTCTTTGAAAGAAGTATACTCTATTTAGTCCCATAATTTTTTTTGTGTAAGCTCAAAAGTCCTAAGGCAAATGAGTTATTTCCCACAGTAGTCATAGCAACGAATATCATGCGCATTTCTCTCCCATAGATGCATTGTATGTCCCTTTTCTAGGAAACTTTCTCTCTTTATTAAAGTACTATCCGGATTCTAGTTTTCTCTTCTTTATAGAAAGGTTATGTGTGAAGTTTTGTACTATAATTATGCATGTGGTGGTGGTGCTAGAGTGATTTCATTCGAAGGAGAGAAGATGGCGAAGTGTCACCAGAATTCTTCTCTTTCTCTTTCTGCTTTACACTCATTGACGACCAGCAATCGGCGACCACCATTAATTGTGATTCTCCAGCAACCATCAACTACCGACTCCTTGTTTCGCCTGACGACGAAGGCGATGAGTTTCTAGCGATGTTCTTCACATAGATTTGCTCAGATTTGGTCAAGATCACAAGACAACTCACTAGAATATTCAGTTTTAGAGTAGATATGAGTAAATCTACATCAGATCTGGCTAAATCTAAATAAAAATAGTTATCGGAGTCCAATCATCTCTCTATGTTTGCCTCTCTTCTTTGATCTATCAGTTTTTACTCTTTTTTCTACTACACACTTCTCTCTTGCTATTTTAATAGAAAATTTTAAATTCTGAACAAAGAGTTTTAGTTAAAAATGGTGAAAATTGTAAAATTTTACAATTTTGAAGATACTTTTCTACTTTTCCCTATGGCTGTAGCCTTTTTTATTTTATTTTATTTTTTTAAAACAACAAAAAAAGTTTAGCAAATATTGACAAACTGAAAATTTACAAACTCTTAAAAACTTTTGATTTGAGATCTTCACAATCATCCCGACGTGAAATTGTGTTTTGATAAACAAGCAAACCGATAATTTTTGTAGTTTTAAAACTGTAAATTTATGCTGCTTGATGAGCAATTAATTCAAAATTTAAATTTTTATAAATTTGTGAATTGAAAATTATGTACTCTAAAAGTTTTTTTTTTTCCTTCATGTTTTGTGGTGTTGGAGAGGATATGATTAAATTTTGTTATGTTTTCGCTCCAATTTCTCTATTTTTTCTTATGTTTTTTTTTCTCCCTAATGATGTTTTGGACATTTTGGTGAGTCTCAGACGATATTCTTGATGTCCAACGACAAACATTCCGACGACTTCCGGTAACATTCAGAATACTCTAGCGATATTCCGAGAACTTTCCGATACTGTTGAACATTATAACAAGTCTCTGATTGTCAGACGAAAATCCGACGATAGTCTGGCGATGATAGGACATGGCAGCATCTTTAAATTTAGTAACAATTAAAAATATATAAAATTAAATGGAACAAATAATTTATTTTAAAATTAGATGGATTTTAAACCGTTGAAATAAGACCTCCGGTTAGTGCTCCCAAAATTACCAAATCATTTAGATGTGGAGTGGGTCAAGATGAACATTGCCATTTGGGCCCAAATCATGTGAATATCTTCCATGAGTTTCAACCATTCGAGTTTGAACCCATAAGAGCTTCTCACAGCCAAGACATCAAAAGCTTCAATCCCCGCTCCAAACCGAAATGTAGTCGAAACGTTTTCATCATTGGTGGAAATGTCGTTGAACTTAATCTCGAAGAGCTTAAACCCGATTTTTGATTCAAATGGGATCCATTTGGGTTTAGCAGTGAGTGAAGTCCTCTGGTGTTGTGCGATCGTCTTCACCACTCGTGCGCTTTGACACTGGTACAGGACCCAGAAAGCACAACGCAGGCACTGAAGAAGACTCTGGGGATGCCGAGTTTGGAGGCAAGAGGGCCGAGCCAATATGGTGCGAAATCGTAAATTACCCAATGGGGAGATAAATCTGAGAGAATCTGAGACATGGGCTGTTGGAGTTGACCGTAGAAAAAGGCCTTCACGAGGTACTTGACTTTGTGGTGGGGAAGATCAAGTGTGGATTTTGCATTTTGGGGGAGTTGGTCGACTTTGGATATCACTAAATTGATGAAAGGGGATAGATTTGGAGGCAATTTGGGGAGTCTGTGGATGTTTCTAGGAGTGGATACGAAAGAGACTCTTAGACCATTTCGGGCTATGAGCTTGGAGAGCTCTAAGAATGGAAGCATATGACCAAAGGCTAACCATGGAAACATAACTATGTGTGGGTTTCCATCTCTAGCCATGCATGACGATGACGACAACTTAGGGGGTGTTTGGTGTGGCTGATAAAACAGATTATAACTTATAACATAATAGATTATCAGTAATGATACATAGTTTTAATACTAGAGCTCTAAATGGAGCTCTAGTGAGGTGCAAGAGAGAGAGAGAAAGAGAGAGATAGAGATAGAGATAGAGATAGAGAGAGGAGTGTGAGCCCCGCCTTCACATGGACACTCTACACATTATTGGAGCTGCATTAAGCTCTCAAACATTATTCATAGATTATAGATTGTAACTTTAATCAGAAGTTATTAATCTATTTGGTATAACTGTTAGATTATAGATTTAAGTTACTGAGTAGTTTGTTTAATAAGCTGTAAAATAACTTTTTGCTGTGTAAATATCTTTTTTATCCCTGTTAGTTGTAAGATGAATTTATCTTTACTTTTTGTAAAAATTATTTTTTTTTTTTTTTGAGTAAGAATATCTACTTTGGATTTGAAGCTCTCTTGATTCATTCAATTTTCTTTTGCTTTTCTCATATATATATATATATATACATAAAGTACTTGTCTTTTTCTTCTCTCTCTCTCTCTGTATATATGTGTGTGTGTACACAATCATCGATTTTTTTTTTTTTAATATGAATTGCTATGTGTGTTTATATAAATATATATATTTGGGTTAAGTGTGATGTGGGATGTAGAGGCGAAGGGGATGGGCAAGTTCTCGCAACGGTGGCGAAACGGTGAGGATGAAGTTGAGGCTGCTAATACTGGGAAAGACGATGAGAATGGGCAAGTTTTTCTTTGGCTTTTCTTCTTTGAGTTTTCTGTAGTGGCAGAAAGGTAAACAATGAAAAGACAAAGGATATTTAAGTAATACTCCTTCCCCTCTGCATAAGCTGAACCTGCGAAGCTGCCTCCTAGCAGCTTTAGATTCGGAGCTTATTTCTGCTTCAAAAAAGTTATTAGAAGCAAAAGTTATTTTTCAGAAGCTAAAACAAACTGTCTGAATTAACTTTTTCAAAGCTAAAATCTATAAGTTAGTCTTTTTAAGCTAGACCAAACACCCCTTTAGTCATGGCCTCCATGTTTGGAACTTTTTTTTTTTTTTTGGTTACAGAAAAATCCATCCACTTTCTTGCAGGTCCAAGGCAGTACTCCTCGCACAGATTACGAAGATATCTTGTTGTCCGTTCCGAGTAAGACACTATAACCCGAGAACTTGTCCTGACCCCCAAGAGCTAAAATCAGGACTCATGTAACTGGGGAGTATTGAACTCACACAAGTGTTGTGATAATAACAATTTGAAACTTAATCTCCTAACCAACTGCGCTACATCCAAGAAATTAACCCAAGAAGTTTCGAATGCCTAGGAGATTAATCCAAGAAGTTTCGAACTTGAGACCTGGGGGCTTAACCCCCAAGCCTTTACCAAATGTGCTACTGCCTTGGTTCCATGTTTGGAATTGATCACTTCCTCTTTTACCTTTCCTATATGATATAGGTGAGATAAAAAATAATATCATAACATTAGTTGGTACACTAATTGATATATGTAGCACCACCGAGTATGAGCTATTGTATCTTATAATTAATTCAACATTTCACGATCTTTAGCATGTTGATCCACATTCTTGTTAGTCACGCCACTTAAATTTACATTTATTGAATTTATTACGTCAAGATAAGCATAATTTCTTATTATGGTGATTTGATTATGTGGATATACAAAATATGAATAATGCTATATGTACCAATTAATGTACTAACGAGTATACTAACAGATGATGTGGCATAATTTTAGAGTTTTGAGTATTTGTAATTTGTATAATAGGTAGGGTCAGTAATAATAACATAACACTAGTTGATACACTAGTGTGTACATTAATTAGTGTATGTAATACCACTGGCAAAATATATTAGTGTGCTATTGGTTTTAAATTCCAGCATTAATGTGGGGGCATGTTTACAATCCAATATCACCTATTATCATGTAGAGTTTGTTACTTGATAGTAAAAAAAAATAACGGTATTTATTTAGATTTTGAATAATATTTTTTTAATTGTTGCCGAACTCGTGCTCACCATGAGATATTATATCTAATTATTAATTCAATATTTTTTTACCATTTAACATGTTTAGGGGAAAATACATTATAATAATTTAATTTATTTTCATCTCTTCAAATCTTTCTATATTTCGAAGAAAGGGAATGCAAAGGGAAATTAATTATAATTTAATTTTCATCAATTATTTTTAAAGTCAATTAACTATTGAAATAAAATGTCAAAAGCTCTTTTTATAGTGATTTGAAAATATGAAATATATTGGATATGCTTAAAAATTAACAAGATTAAAATCTATTTTAAACCCTAATAATTGTGATTCTAGAAAAAATATATATATATATATATATATGCATATCGGTAAGTTTTCTTCAAATTGTGCGAAAAAAAAAAATCACGGTTCAATTACCGCAATCGTTACTCTACGACCTTTATATCCCGCAACCGCGCTACCGCAGTCGTTACGACGACCGCAACTGCTTTTTGAAATCTTGGATATGTTATATTATTAAACAAGCTGTGTTGGTTGAATAAGTTGAATTGAGTTGGATAATTTGGGTAGATATTCTAATGTTTTTTTGAAGATGGTTCACTTCGAAATGGGGGTAACAATACAGATAACAAATTAGATGAGTCATACCCTATTGTTCAGATTATCAAATTTGATAAGCACTAACAAATAATCTTTGACATCTATGCGTACTTAATATATACATGAGGTTTGAGAAGAATACTTGACTGCATCTTCAGTGACCAATTGTTGAGTAGTCTTTATTGCATTTAAGATCACCAGCTTTCACATTTTTCTGGATGAATGAATGTTGTAGTCGTGTTTCATAGGTTCCCAAAAAGAAGGGTTAAAGTTCTTCAGGACCAGAACAGATAGATTAGACTTTGGACACTTTGATACATACATGTACATCACCATGACAACTCCGTTAACGGACAAAAAAGGTTTTATTTTATGGCATTTTGTTAGTGCTTTTCTATTGTCATATTTGAGCTTGCCAATACGATATTTCAAATTTATGATATTGTCTCCCAATTGATATTTACAATCTCAAGATTATTTGACAAATCCACCTTCTTAGGCCTCTCAGATGGACTTGACCTCTGGTTCTTCATTTTCTTATTAGTTTGTGTTAATATAATACTAATATCAGATGCCTCAGATGCCTCCATTATGCATCCACACCTGTAAAGTAAAGTAATGTCTCCATTATGCATCCAAACCTGTAAAGAAAAGTAAAGGTTTAGCCTTTCGGTGATTATATTAATAGTTTAGGATAGATGCTTTCGTTACATTGTAATCTAGTCTCTCTATAAAGAGAGAGTTGTTCTCTTTGTAATGTAGATTGAACATATATCAATATACAGCACTCTTGTGCTCATTCAGTCTCTCTCTCTCTCTCTCCCAAACTAGTGTTTTCGTTACATGGTATCAGAGCACAGGTGTTCTACCTAGCCTCTACCTCCGCTGCATCACATATCTCTATTTGCAGACTGTATCTCATCTGCATCACATTTTTTTTCTGTTTGGCATTTTCTGCTTGGCAGATTGTTGCATATTTCGTCCTTCACTATATTACAGTTTGGACCACACCAGCACCTTCGTCTCCTCCGGACGAAACCAACGCCACCAATTTCATCCTCATCCGACGTTACACGCGCCCTCACGCGCCACTTTTGTCGCCGGCGCGTCGTCTGCTCCGCCTTCCGCATCACATGCGCTCCACGCGTCCTCAGCCGCCTGAGCCACTTCTTTCCGCGTCCCACGCGCTCCGCGTCCGTCAGCCGCGCCAGCCGTCCGCGTGAGCCATCCAGCCCGCGTCCCCAGCGCCGGCTCTCACCCCCTGCGCCAGCTTTTTTCCACGGCTCCACCCCTCGGCTCCAGCCGGTCCAGCTCCAACCGGTTCAGGCACTTTCCCAAGCCGGTTCACCCCATTTTTTGGCCTTTTTTGGCCGGTTCAGACCGGTTCCTGCCTATTTTGGCCCTTTTGCACTCACTGGTGCCCTCAGAATTTTCAGATTCTCCCTTGATCCTACTGTTTTTCTATTTTTTCATCATGGATCGCCCGGATTCCGCTAATCATCCCATTTCCGTTATTTTGAATGGTTCTAACTATGTTCTATGGGCCCAAGCCATGTCTTCCTTCCTCAAAGGCAAGAAGCTCTGGCGAATTATCACCGGGGATGTGACCCAACCGGTGAAAGACACTGCTGCAACCACTGGTTCCACTACTACTACTACATATGAAGACCGCCTTGAGGACTGGGACAGTAAAAATTACCAAATCATTACCTGGTTTCGAAATACCTCTGTTACCTCTATCAGTCTTCAGTTTGGTCGCTTTCAGCTTGACTCTGTCCCTACTCCTGCAAAGGACATCTGGGATTTTTTGAAAGAAAGATACCAAACTACTGGCCTTGCTCATCAATATCAGCTGCAGAGCCAACTTCATCGGATGCGCCAAGAACCCTGTCAGTCCATCAATGACTTCCTTTCCCAAATGTACTCCGTTTGGGACCAGCTTGCTCTTTCCGAGCCGACTTGGCCTCACCCCGAAGACGCTGCCTTATTTACTGCCCATCGTAATCAGCAAAGGTTGGTGCACTTTCTCATGGCTCTCACTTCCTCTTTTGAGCCTGTACGTGCCTCTCTTCTTCATCGTCATCCTTTGCCCACTCTGGAACAAGCTATTTCTGAGCTGCTATCAGAAGAGACTCGTCTTGGTACTCTCCAAACTCATCATGTGGACTCTGTTCTTGCCACTCCTCCGTACCGGCCATCCTTTCCCCAGCAGACCGCTGACTGCCTCTATTGTCATAATCGGGGCCTCCCTTCAACACATCTTCTGCTCAATTGCTCTGTCAGAACCTGCCAACACTGCAACAAACTTAGTCCTGGTCATCTGCCACGGGATTGCTTTCGCAATCCATCCCGCTCATCCTCCAACAACCACTCTGCTCGCGGTGGTTCTTCTCGGGGGAACTTTCATCGTTCTGGGCATCGGTCTCATTCCGGAAATCAGTCTCATTCCGGGAATCAGTCTCATCACACTGCTGCTGCTGCCTCTGAGGGTTTCTCTGAGTCTCCTGCTCCGTCTACTCCTCTCTTTTCTCCAACGGATGTCGAGGCCATGATCAAACGCCTTCTCTCTCCCTCCGGTACACCTCCTCCTACTGCTTTGTCTGTGACTCCAGGTAACTCTTCTTGGTATTTTGATTCTGCCTGTTGTAATCATATGACCTCCAGTTCTACTATATTTTCTTCCATCTCTTCTTCTTCTCATATTCCCTCCATTCAAACTGCTGATGGTTCTCTCATGTCTGTTCGTCACATTGGTACCGTCTCCACTTCTTCTTTATCTTTACCTCACGTTTATCATATCCCTGCTCTCACTTTAAACCTTATTTCTATTGGTCAATTATGTGAACTTGGTCTAACTTTCACCTTTTCTGCTACTCATTGTTTGGTGCAGGACCCTCAGACGGGGCAGACTATTGGGATCGGCCGTAAGCACGGACGTCTCTATGAGCTCATCCACCTTCATGTTCCTGACTCTCCTCAGATCGCTGCTCCTACATCTGCTTCCTCATTATCCCCTTTTTATCTTGGCATTGTCGCTTAGGGCATATTTCTGTTAATCGCTTAAGTCTTTGGTTTCTAGTGGACAATTGGGTAATGTACTTCCGGGATACCTTCGATTGTATCCCTTGTCAACTTGCCAAGCAACCGCTTTATCATTCAATAAAGTACTTTGTTCCTGTGGCACCGTTTGATCTTATACATTCTGATATTTGGGCCCCTCCCCTACTACTATATGGGGGGCTCTCGTTATTTTGTGTTTTTATTGATGATTTTTCACGGTTTTACTTGGATTTTTCTCATGAAACTCGGTCTGAACTCAAAAACCCTTTATTATATTTGCCCAAATGATCCACACCCATTTTCCAAAACCATAAAATTTTTCGCTCTGACAATGCTATGGAATATCGGGATTCAGATTTCCTTTCTTTTCTTCAGAGTCATGGCACAACTGCCTCATCGTTCCTGTGCTGGCACGTCCCAACAAAATGGCCGTGCTGAACGGAAACATAGGCATATTCTTGACACTACTCGTGCTCTCCTTCTCTCTTCTTCCTGCCCTGAAAAACTTGGGGGAAAGCTGCCCTCACTGCTGTCGACACTATCAATTGTGCTCCTACCCCTGTCATTCATAATCAAACTCCCAGAACGTCATGGCACTCCCCCTCCATATACTAATCTTCGGTTTTTTGGCTCTGCCTGCTTTGTTCTCCTTCAATCTCATGAACACACCAAGCTTGAACCCGTTCTCGTCTTGTTGCTTTCTTGGGTATGGATTGAACATAAAGGCTTTCGTTGGTTGGGACCCTCTATCTAAACGTCTTCGTATCTCCCGCCATGTCATTTTCTGGGAACACAAAATGTTTTTCCTCCCTATCCTCTTTCACTTACCCACACTTTCCACTAATGTATTGTTTACTAATCCTTCCCTCGATCTCTTCTCTCTGATGATTTTGATACAGGTTCCTCTTCATTGAGACGCCCTTGCTCACTCCTGCTCCCGACCAGACTGCTCTCCCTGAAGTCCACCTCTCATTGACCCACCAACTTCTCCACCGGTTCTTCCTCCCACCGATCCTCCTACGGGTCGACCACACTGGGTAACTCAACCTCCTATCCATCTTCGTGATTATATTGTTCGGATCTGCCCTTTTCTACTTATGAACCTACCTCCTATCGTGAGGCCTGTACTAACCTCTTGGCAAGCTATGACTGTGAACTCCAAGCTTTGGACAAAACTCATACTTGGGATCGTGTTGATCTTCCTCCTGGCAAAACTGCGATTGGTTGCAAATGGGTTTACAAAATCAAGACTCATTCTGGCTCTATTGAACGCTACAAAAGCTCGCTTGTTGCCAAGGGTTTCAACCAGGAATATGGGATTGATTATGAGGAAACTTCTCCCCGGTGCTCGCCTTACCTCTGTTCGCAGTCTCCTTGCTGTTGCTTGCTGCTCGTCACTGGGAGCTCTTTCAGATGGATGTTAAAAATGCTTTCCTCAATGGTAATCTTCTTGAGGAGGTCTACATGCAACCTCCACCTGGGTAACTTTTCCACCTCATAGGTTGCAAACAAGCGTGCCCTCTATGGCCTCAAGCAAGCGCGCCCCGCGCTTGGTTTGCCAAATTCAGTTCTACCATTCATGATTTGGATTCACCTCTAGCTCGTATGACTCTGCTCTTTTATACGGACTACTCTTCAGGTACCACTCTTCTCCTTCTATGTGGATGATATGATTATCACTGGTAATGATGCAGCTGGTATTCTCGGCCTCAAACGCTTTCTCATCGTCAGTTTGAGATGAAGGACCTTGGTACTCTTAACTATTTTTTAGGTCTTGAAGTCTCTCATGATTCTACTGGTTCTTATTTATCTCAGGCCAAATATGCATCAGATCTTCTGGCTCGTGCTGGTCTTACCGATTGCAAAGACTACCTCTACTCCAGTTGATCCTCAGATCGTCTCACTCCTCTCGATGGGGATCCCTCAGTGATGCTACTCTTTATCGCCAGCTAGTTGGTAGTCTTGTCTATCTCACAGTGACTCGTTCTGATATTGCATATGCGGTTCACATTGTAGTCAGTACATGTCGGCTCCTCGCACTCCCACTATACTGCTCTGCTCCACATACTTCGATATCTCAAGGCACCCTGTTCCATGGCCTTCACTACTCTGCTTCCTCCTCCCTTGAACTGCGTGCCTTTTTGATGCTGATTGGGCTGGGGATCCTACGGATCGACGCTCAACTACGGGATTCTGTTTCTTCTTAGGGATTTCTTATTACTTGGCGTAGCAAGAAACAATCCCTTACTTGCCCGTTCTAGCACTGAGCTGAATACCGAGCTCTTGCTGATACTACTCAGGAACTTCTCTGGCTTCGCTGGCTCCTCACTGATATGGGTGTCTCCTCTTCTGGTAGTGCTACCTCTCTTTATTGTGACAATCAGAGTGCTATTCAGATTGCTCACAATGATGTTTTTCATGATCGCACCAAACATATTGAGATTGATTGTCATTTTATTCGACAGCATGTTACCCGTGGTACTGTTCATCTACTTCCTATTGCTTCCGCGATCAACCTGCTGATATTTTCACCAAGGCTCATCCTCCTGGGCGCTTCCGTGATCTTGTCTCCAAACTCAACTTGGTCGATGCCTACCCTCCTTGAGTTTGCAAGGGGCTGTTAATATAATACTAATATCAGATGCCTCAGATGCCTCCATTATGCATCCACACCTGTAGTAAAGTAAATGTCTCCATTATGCATCCAAACCTGTAAAGTAAAGTAAAGGTTTAGCCTTTCGGTGATTATATTAATAGTTTAGGATAGATGCTTTCGTTACATTGTAATCTAGTCTCTCTATAAAGAGAGAGTTGTTCTCTTTGTAATGTAGATTGAACATATATCAATATACAGCACTCTTGTGCTCATTCAGTCTCTCTCTCTCTCTCCCAAACTAGTGTTTTCGTTACAGTTTGTATTATTATTTCACGGCAACATGGGTTATTTAAATAACAGTAGTTATGCCTGATCTATTTATACTTGGTGAGTCAGATAATTTCAAAGAACACTAAATCATGCTGGACCATTGCAGTGGCTGCTTCTTGTGGATTTGGATATTTTACATTCTACATAGAGCAAGCTGTTGATGATCCTTTGGCTCATGGAATCAATATCGAATTTGCTGGAGCAACTTTATGAATTATAAGTTTTGTTGTTCTATTAAGATGTTTGTTTGCTATTGGGTCGAGATTTTTGTTATTCTACTAAGTTCCTTGTTTGTTGTTGGATTAATTCCTCTTGCATAACTTTGGATGTGGTTTCTCATCTTATATTTTCCGTTATATAATTAATTAATTTACATTTATTTTTTTATGCCACTCTTAGTTTTAGTTTTTGGCATATAATATGTAAATTGGACTGAATATAATTCTTGTTGTGGTTGTTATGGAACTTTTATACATTGAATGAATTATGTAAATGTACCACATTATATAAACACCACTACTAATAAGTAACTCAGGCTTAAGGTTTTGGATTATGTTAATAAATCTAAGGGAAAATTACAGCAATGATCCCTATAGTTTATCCGTGGTTTCATTTTGGTCCCTGTACTTCTAATTGCATCATTTTTGCTTCTATAGTTTGATTTTTGGCTCTATATGATCCAGTAGTTAACAGCTGTTAGCTTTTTGGACGGAAACCTACTCGGGTCTTGTACGCATGGGATGAAACCGACTAATAACTTCTCCAAAACAAGGCACTGTTTGTTTGTGTGCTGCTAACATGACACAACAAAGAGATTATTTGCTTTTAGAAGATTTGTCGCTCCTTCTCGGCTTAGGCTCAATTTGGTTGAGTTTTTAATTATTATTTTTTAAATATTAAAAATTAATTTAATATAAATAAATATAAAAAATAAAATTTAAAAAAAATTAAAAATTATTTCCTACCCAAAAATAAAAAATCAGATGAAAATAATATATATTTTTATTTTTTTACCAAACTAATTTTTTAAATTTTAATATTTTTCAAAACATAATTTCTAAAACTCAACCAAATAGAGGTGTAATGAAGAAACCTGTCTATTTGCTAAAATATAGTTTTTATTGGAATTTTAGCTAAAACATAATTTATTGACTCAAAATCAACTTATAAAAATTTAATACTAAAAAAACTAATTTATTTGATACATTGTTAACCTTTTGACTCCTGCAATGTTTGGTAATTTTTTCAATTTTATATTTTATTTAAAATTACCAATTTACCCATGAATAAAAAAAAGTTCATAAGAATGATGGATAGAGACAAAGTAGGGAAATTGCAAAAAGTTGAGTTTTTATTTTTTTTATAGAAAATATCACTTCAATGTATACACACAAAAATATTTTTAGATCAATAGCATTCATTATAAACATTAATATGCAGAATTATAAACACCTTCATAATTTTACAATTAATTTTTGAAAGAATAAAATTATACACACTAATTAGTATATCAATTATACACACTAATTAAAAAAGAAATCGTATATACTTTTACAAAAATGTATATACTTTTACAAAATCATATATCCTGCTCCATACTCTGAGATATGATTGAAGAAACTCCATACCACGAAATATGAAGGAAGAAACGTATATACTTTTACAAAATCATAGTTACTTGGATCTTGCTATGTATATGGTACTTAAAGGTAAAAAATAAATAAATCGTGCATTAAAAAAAAAAAAGTAGTTTGGTAATTTAATGCTTCAAAATCGTGCTATTAATCAATATACTAATTTAATGCTTAAAAATCGTGCACTAATTAGTGTGTACTTATAGCATTCATTTTTTTTAAAATTTTTATAATGTTTGGTAGTTTAATGCTTCAAAATCGTGCATTAAAAAAAAAGAAAGGTAGTTTTTTTAGACCATTATAAATAGGAGTTGACCTCCATTCTTACATTCTCTCCACCTCTCCAACCTTCATTTTCTCTCTATCCTCCACCTATCCCTTCTTTGTAATGCAGACATAGAAAATGTTTTCCTAAGTCTTTCCTATGTTTTTCATAGTGCTTCACTTCACTTGCGAGGTTTTCAAGGAAGTGAAGTCCAAAGTATTTAACCTGTTTTTTAGAGTGTGTCACTTCACCTGCAAAGTTTTTGAGAAAATGAAACCCACAGTGCTTCACATGGTTTTCATAGTGTTATGCTTCAGCAACAAAGTTTTCAGGAAATTGAAGTTCGAAGTGTTTAAGTTTTTTAAGAAACAACAATTAGATTTTTACTGTGTTGCCTTCAATGTCCGGATAGAATTTGCAAGTGCTACAATGGAACAAGTTGGAAATGAAAAAAATATAATATACTCATATGTGGGGCTTGGTTTTGCGGTGGTTGCATCTACTTTTGCAATTGTAGAAGTTGTATGGCTAAAGAAAAACAAAAGCCTATTGCATTTCTATAAGTTTTTAGTCTTATTTCTACTTTAGGCCAGCTTATGGCATCTATTTTGGAAATAATACTTATTCGATACAAAAAAGAGTGGAGGCTTAAGTTTTCCATCTTCTCAGCTATATTTGCCATGTCTACACTTGCTTTCAAGGTTTTCTCGAAAATGACTGTTTCGTATTTTGTAAATTGCGATTATTACGGTAAAATACGGATGATGGAGGTGGAACTGAACAATATGAAGTCAAGGGAGAAGGTATTTCGTTATCATGTCTACGCTCTTCATGACCATCCCAACTACTGGAATTCTTATTGTCTCGATAGTGCTGCCGATGATGATCAGAAGCTTTTTAACGGTGGTGGTGCTGCTCATGATCAAGAAGTTTCTTTCGGTCTGCCTCTCTTGCCTTGTCATCTTGCTCCATATTGTGAGATTTGAGTGAAGAAACTCCATACCAAGAAATATGAAGGAAGAAACGTATATACTTTTACAAACTCATAGTCACTTGGATCTTGCCATGTATATGGTACTTATAGGTAAAAAAAAATCATGCATTAAAAAAAAAAAAAAGAATGTTGTTTGGTAATTTAATGCTTTAAAATCGTGCTATTAATCGATATACTAATTTAATGCTTCAAAATTGTGCACTAATTAGTTTGTATTTACAGCGTTCATTTTTTTTTTTTTTTATAATAATGTTTGGTAATTTTATGCTTCAAAATCGTGCATTAAAAAACAAAAAAAACAAAGTGGGTTCTTTAGACCAATATAAATAGGAGTGGACCATCCATTCGTACGTTGCTCATTCTTACATTCTCTTATTCTCTATAACCTTCATTTTCTTTCTATCCTCCACCTATCCCTTCTCTTTATTGCAGAGATAGAACATGTTTTCCAAAGTCTTTTCTATGTTTTTCATAGTGCTTCACTTCACATGAGAGGTTTTCCAGGAAATGAAGTCCCAAGTATTTAACCTGTTTTTCAGAGTGTGTCACTTTCACTTCAAAAGTTTTTGAGAAAATGAAATTGTGGAGATGTGGATTGGAAATACTCTACGGATCCTGTAGTACGCTCTTGATCCTCAGCTGTCACCTGAAAAGGAATGAACACTCCGGTCGGGGTGTCAGATTAGCACTCCGACGGATAAGTCGTGTAGCTCTCTCTGGATGGATCTTGTATCTCAAGTTAATCTTATTTGTGTTCTCACATACCTTTTCTTAGCTGATGCTCCTCTAATTTATAGTTGACCTGATATTGATGGTTGGGCCCACCTTTCGACCAACGAATAATTGCTTACTCCGCTATTCTGTCCTATCTATTCATACTCGGCCGAGTTTACAGCTGATCTACGGCCGATTGGTTATTCGGCCTGTGCCCTCCAGGATAGCCGTATAGTACATACTTGATTTCTTTCTTTTAAACTAAATCGACTTCCCGACATAATTATATTATTCGGCTCCCACAATTGCCCCCACAACATCCTATTAATGTTAGTTATCGGCATGTTTGGTCTTGGACTTAGAGGTTAAAAAATACGGGCAGTTCCCTTATTCCAACGCAAGCGTCAGAACGCCTACTCTTTTTAGGAATTATTATAATCTCCCGCCCCTTCATATGATTCATTCATTTAATACGATTGAAACCGTGTTGTCTCTTCGTTTGTATGCTTTTTTGAATACATAGGTTGTCTCGTTGCCTGTCAAGTTCACCTCCCTCACTTCACGTCCCTCTGCAATTTCTTTTTCCGTTCCTCATTATCCTCCTCATTTCTTTTGTAAGTTTTTCCTCTCTTCCATTTCGACTCCCATTTTCTTTTTTGTTTTCTGTTTAGAGTGTCCACTTTACTGGCTATGATGGCGAAACATTTGAAAGCCCTTTTCTGTGAAATTGAGTCGCTGTTTTCGTCGCCATTTTTCCATTCCTGACGACGTCCATATCTTCGTGGTCACTCTTGGCGGAGAGCATAGTTGAATGGAGAGGACTGATGAGAGTACAATCGTCCTTTCTCTCCTATCAATGCTGAGCGACGGAGTTTGTTTCCCCCCTTCATCCATTTTTGAGGGCTGTCCTTCGCCATTGGGGTTTAATCCTTTCTCAGCCAAACGTAAATTTTTATCGAATAATAATGGGAATTTTAGAACTAAACCGACGCCTTAGGCTTAATCTTGGAATCCCTACTATACGGCATTGTTATGCCTTGGCCAAATCCTCTGGCCGGCAGGGGCGCTACTTCCTCAAGGCCAAGGACACCGACCATCATTTGGTGACTATGCTTGCCAGCTCTGGCAAGCGTGTTGACGATGTCATGGTCGTTGTTCGCGGCAACTGGGAATTCGGCAAGGGCGAAGATCGCCTAGATCCAGTGCCCAAGTGAAGAGGCGAACCAGGTGGCCGTTTAACCCCACGAATATTTATTAAGTATTTATCTGGTTTCAAATTCTACGTATTTAACATTTTATTTGTGCAAAAAAACGATTTGAAAAAGTTCTCGTCTCGGCCGATGACGCTTATACTTGCGCAGAGATAACCGCACTCTAGTTCTTTGGCCGTACCGAACCTCCAGAAGTAGGGAGGGCGGCCCACATTCTTCTGAGATACGAGCCAACTTACGCTACTTTTTCGGCCATAGATAACATTCCGATCCGAGGGGTAAATAGCACCTTACGGCGCTTATTTTTCGCGAACTTCAAGAACCTTAGGCAGATTAGTCTTGAAGCTTCAAATTCAGAGCCAGTGGACGAACAGCAGCTGAAGGAGTCGCTGAGCAAGCCGAATCAACCTCATTGGACAGATCTGATGGACTAGAGGAGGAGGTGAGGATTGAGCAACTAAATTTGGCTTTTGAAGAAGCCGGCCTCAATCCTCGATTCACTTCTGGCCGAGCGGACGTGTCCTTCGAAGATATTTTCACCGACTTAGGGAACTTACCCGGCTCATATCCTGACAACATGGCTGGTGAGTCGCTTACTCAAATGGCCAGGCGAAAAAATACCGAGAGGATGGCTGCCCGTAGGAGAGCCGAAGTCGAGCGAACTGAACCTCCACCCCCTCCACCTGACGTTAGGGCATAATCTCCTCCACTTACTCCTATTGAGGAGACGGTTCAGATTGATGTGGCCGAAACGGAGCCTGTTGTCAATCAATAGGAGGGCCAAGTGACAGAGCACAAGGGGGAAAAACGTCCGGCCGAACACGAAGCCGATTATTCAAAAAACCTAGTGGATAAATGGCCACGCATGGAAGAATCAGACCTGGTTGTGCTATTTATAATACAACCAAGGATAAAGAACATACCGGTTGCTTCTGCTGCATCGACTGTAAAAGACACCGTTGTGGCCTTGAGCTTGGCCTCCTCCATTTCTCTGCCGGTTAACAGAGCAACCTTTAGGGCAGAGCCCGATCTATTGTCCATCGCATTAGCCGCTCAATCGGCGATATTGGTACATGATCCTTGTTTATAATTTTGCAAGGCTAAACAAAAACAAAAAAATGTTTTATATCAACTATCTTACTGATTCCTTGTTTTGTAAGCAGCGGGAAGGATAGCTGAGATTGGCCGTCGCCAACATGACGCTATCGAACATATTGGCTTTCTTACAGCTGAGGTGGAAAACGAAAAGGGCAAGGCAGCAAAGGCCTCTCTCAGAGCCGAGTCTGAGGCCATGAAAATGGCGGAAGAAAGAGCGAGGGCCGATGCCGAAACAGATAAGGCCAAGACTGCTGACCAACTGAGATTGGCCGCCGAGGAAAGGGCGAACGCAAGCGGAGAAGCACTCAAATTGGCCAACGAGACGATTGCCAAGCTGGAGGCCGATTTGAAGGAGTCGAAGAGGGCGATGGCAAACACCGAATCCGAGATTTCCAAGTCATTCCAAGCTGGCAAGGATGGGGCCTTGGAGAACTGTGTAGAGGAAGTGCCTAAGTTTGAGAATAGGGGGTTCAAACACAGCTGGCTCAAAGCCTTAGCTGCCGCTAACTTGGTATCGGAGTAGCCAATTTCGTATGAGCAGGTAGATGTTGAGCCGCTGGAGTCTGACCCTGAAGACTGACCTAGGGTCAAAGTATTTTTCATTTTGTTTTGGTATCTTGTGTATGTAGGTTTTGTTAGATTTTTGACTATTTATTTTTGTGAGAAGCTAATGTAGAGTAGTTTTCATTTGTAAAATGACTTCTGTTTCTACTCAATTTATGAATGAAAATTGCCTTTGCCTTTCTGCCTGATGCATGTGCTTGTTAACGACTAAGCAAGATGTAAAAACATGAAATGAGATGAATGGAACAAACTGCTGAATTAATCTAGCGCTAAAATTACTGCATAGCACTGCGACTTAGCCGAATAGAATAGTGACTTCTGTTTGTACTCAGTTTATGAATGAAAATTGCATTTGCCTTTCTGCCTGATGCATGTGCTTGTTAACAGCTAAGTACGATGTAAAACATGAAATGAGATAAATGGAACAAACTACTAAATTAATCCAGTGCTAAAATAACTGCGTAGCACTGCAACTTAGCCGAATAGAATAGTGAATATGCCATTGCCCTAGCAAATTGATGAACAGGACCGCTGAGCAACGGCAGTTCACGGATTGGCTGGGGCACAGGAACATTTCGGCGCATAGCTCTGATATTTAGGCCAAATAGATTAATGAATCAGCCCTTGCCCCAGCAAATTGATGAACGGGACCGCTGAACAACGACAGTTCAGGTATTGTCTGGGGCACAGTAACATTTTGGCGCATAGCTCTGATATTTAGGCCGAATAGATTAATGAATCTGCCCTTGCTCTAGCAAATTGATGAACAGGACCGCCGGACGATGGCAGTTCATGAATTGGCTGGGCACAGTAACTTTTGGCGCATGCTCTGATATTTAAGCCGAATGGATTAATGAATCTGCCCTTACTCCAGCAATTAATGACAAGACCCGAACAACGGTTATCAGGGATTGGCTGGGGCCAGAGTACATTTCGGCGCATAGCTCCGATATTTAGCCGAATAGATTAATGAATCTGCCTTGCTCCACAATTAATGAACAAGACCACCGATCAACGTTAGTTCGTGGCCAGAGCATTGAAAGGAACGCTTTGGGAACGCTGCACCCGCTATTAATAAGAAGATAGGGGCTGCGTTCGTTTAGGGTCCATATTGGTGTCCAAATTGGCAGATCACAGGAGGGAGAAGAGTAGTAGGTTTGAACTAGATTCTAGAAGACTATTCTTCAACAACAGATAAGAGGGTTAAGACACTAGTTGAGCTGGATTTCAGCAATGAATCAGGTGGTGACCGTTGCGAAGGAAGTAGGACGTCGGGGAGCGCGAAAGGCGTATTCTCCATGTCGTCGAAGCAGGTCACCTAGGAAGGAAAGGCAACAGCAGGGGAACTCCCCTCGCTTGTGAAGTGAGACCAGTGGGGCACCACGCCCGTTGAGTTTTTCAGTCTTCATGGGGAATAAACCGATGACAGAGGCAGATTTGATCATTTGCGATCCAAACGTGGCAGTTGAATTTGCCTGACAGATTTTTCTGCCAGAAGTCTAGCAGTCGATGGTTGGGCGAACCTGATTTGAAGTTTTTCGGGAGCGTCCATGGGAGCTATGAAAGGGCTATATACTTCATATGAAATCGCATGCGTCTCCGTGCCACACTCGGTGGAGAGTGAGCAGAAATATGATCGCATTCCGGAACTTAGAGACGCGCATAAGAGAGTCGAGCGAGAGCTAAAACATGCAAAAGCTGCCGGAATCATATTTGGGAAGTCAAGGTAACCTGATTGTAGAGGAAAGGGTGACCAACGGCTACTAAACTAGGCCACTGCCGACCGAGATACGCGAGCATGTTCGCTAAAAAGCGATAAGGATGAAGGCCTATACTGATGGATTTTTTACGGTCAGAAGATTGGTATAGAAAGACGAAGGAAAAGATGGCCAAGGAGGTCTGCCAATGCGAAAATCGTGGATTCAGCATGAGTGGACTAAGGCTCTACAAGAAGCGGGCATGGATTCGGGCGTCGCCTCTATATCAGAGTTATAATTTGCCCTTCGTGGCTTTGAAGCGAGAAGACTGACGGACGACGAGGACGGTGTAGAATAAGATATTCTCTTTAATTTTTTATTTTTTTTAACACATGTATTGAATGAAATAGATCAAAGATATGCATGACCTATTACAAATTTGATGCGAATTATGTATTTACGATCTATTGAATGAAACATCTTATTTTGAATGTCACTATATTGTTTCAATTATTGTTCGTAAATTAAGTCATGACCATCGATTACTGTTAATCGCGTTTGCGGCGGCAAACTGCGATGTCGACGAAGCGCTCCACTTATGGATGTTTATTTGGCCCAACCATGACATACACAGAAGGGGCTCCGAATTCGGAGGTTTTTATTTTGGCTAATCGTGTTATCCACGAAGGGCGTTGTAGACACCCCATTTTTGACTGACCTTAAGACTCAGATGTCACCGATTGAGCGCTCGGTGATGATGCATATTGTGCTCGTTCTGAGGTTGCGGAGTCTCGGCTGAGAGCCTTGCCTCCGGACTTCGGGACTCTTTTGTGCTTTACCTCGGTTTGCGAACCAGGTCCTGTTTTCTCTTCCCGAAGGGAGGGAGAGGTCTCGAAGACCATCTCTCAGTGGCCGTAGGCTACGTTTCGTGGTCGTAGGCCACTATTCCTGTTTGGAGACCAGTTTCCGGTTTTCGGAGCCGTCGGCCGTGCGCCTCGGTTCGGGACCGCTTAACTTTCTCCGTTTGCTCCGGTTTTTGGCACACACCTTGTTCCCTCTCCTTAGAGGGACACTGTGGCCCGGGAGACCACCTTTGTGGTCATACTCCACCTCTGGTGCTTAATAGTCAGTTTTCGGGGCCCCCGGCTGCACGTTTTGGCCCCCGAGCGCTTGTTTTGCATCGGTGTGGGTTCATTTTTGGCATGGACCCTAGTTTCATTGTTAGGAAGGTGGTAGTAGGGTGGGAGACCACATTTTCTTCTTGGAGACCACCTTTCCTCGGTCGGCCGGTTTTTCTTGGCAGGTAGGTGGTCTCCCTCACTTTTGAGCCACAATTTCGGGTCTCCCATACCACCACTGAGTTGCATTCACCTGGGAGACCACCAATCTGGGATGGCCGACCACCTTTTTTGCTTCAACCTTTTGACCCCTGGTTGGCCGACCAGGGGGAGTGGCCGGCCGACCACCTTAACTGGTCGGCCAGCCTTCTGCTTTTTTGTCTCATTGAGCTGAAGCCAGCTGTGCCAGCTGGAAGCCTCAGAATGCATCCTCCATACACATGTATGGAGGATTTTTAAGCTAGCTTTTAAGATTCTTTGAGAAGCTTTGGCCTCTCTTCTCTATAAAGGGAGGCCTCCTCTTCCATTGCTAGGGTTGAGAACTTTGGTGAAGGTATACACTTATATCTCTCTATATCCATACACTTTGAGCCTTAAAAGTGAGTGATTCTTGACCCTTTTGCATACAACCTCTTAGCCTAACCTCTCCATCATCCATCCAAGCACCTTGGAGCTCATTTTCAGAGGTTGAAGACTTCTTATTTTGGTCCAGAAGCTGCTGGCCTTTTTCTCTACAAGGGTAAGTCTCTATTTCCCTCTTTGTAGCATTGTTTTGCTTTATAGTTTAGCTCTATTTTTAAGCATATTTAGGCTTTGTTATAAACTAAAAAAAGTCTTATTTTGAGCTCCTCTTCAAGTTTGATTAAGGTCATTTTTCTGTTGGGGGTCATCTACCCCCTTGCATGTTTCATTTCCTCTTGTTTTGAGCTATGCATTAGAGCATTTGTGTTGGCCTTGGTTTGGCCTTTTAACCACTGAAATCCAATGGATTTTCAGTGGCTAACATGTGTCTTTGAGCCTCAAAATCAGAGAGGGGTGACCCTCTCACCCCTTGTTCTCTTTACTAGCTTTGTTGGCCTTACAAAGGAGCCCCTATTTTCATGTTTCAAAGCCATACTCCAGGCCATTTTTGATGAGTTTTGTGACCTGCATAACCTCTGTCCAGAGGTGGTTTGGCCATATTAAGTGTCCATTATGCATGTGTAGAGTAATCTTCTTCAAGGCCTTTCAAAGGGGCCTTCACTTGCACGCTTCCTAGACTAATTTCAGGCCCTTTTCAGTGAGTGTAACATACCCGGGAGGGTACCCGTGTGCGTTAAACAGTTCGGACTCCCGAGATCTCTTTGATCTCAAGTTTCACGAGTGTAATGTGAAACGTAGACGAGAGTCCAGATTTGGCAACTTTTATTGAAAATCCATTTTATTGCAATTTTGTCAAAAATGGACTGCGTCATCAGATCTCAGAGTTGCCACCGAATATTTTTGGGAAATTAGGAAACCCATGACTCGTGCCAAGGCCACTGTTCGTCGTAACCAAGGATGCTTGGCTCGGAACCTTAGGTATGAGAAGGGAAGGTCAATAATGAGCACCCCCGCTCACCCGATCAAAGATCGGCCTCTACTAAACCATGATATGACTTTTTATTTTCTTTATATGTTCATGTTCTGATTATTAAATAAATCCTAAAATTTACTATGTGAAGCATACAAGTATAGACTATGCCATTCATTTTGGAACAATTTGATATCACACATTTTTAAAGAGTTTTGACGATGTACAACCCAAGTAAATTGAGTTTACAAGCACGAAAAATCAACATCATTCCAAATTAAGCGACACAACCTCCATCCACTGGCATTCATAGAGTTATATCACATAAGCAAATAGCCTCATGGTAGAATGCTAGACATAGTAAGAAAAACACACACAAACGGGATGCTAAAGCATAAAAACTTACATGTTTGACGTCCCACGAACAAGCTACAAAACAAAGTTTGTAAAATATGCATGATCTTATATACAAAATCCTAATGCAATTCACTCATGAGATGCAACTAAAGATTCGGCTTCTAAAATGATATGTGAATCATCTCAAGAACATGAGGTAGCGCACATAATCACATAGGAATTGATTAAATCCACAAATGCAAACTTAGCCGAATCAAGATGCATGAAACATGGATGCAAAGCATAATAATGAAAACAAAATATGATATATTCAGAATAAAGAAAGCAAGTAAAAGAACGGGATTGAAAGAAGCGGGGTGGAATTATTACAACACTTGAAAGAATAATTACAAACCAAATTAGAGAGGGATGAGGAGAATATTACATCAAAATAAAAACCTCGCAAAACACTCAAAATAAAAATAAATAAAATAAAAGCTTCATGTTCTTTGGAATCGTCGGCGGAAATTGGTCAACATTGGGAGATTACGCCATCTTGTTCGGAAGAAGCTAACCGACCGGCCAAATAGGTCGGCCGGCCAACTAGGCCAAGCAAAACCTGTCTTGTTGCGAAACCAAGAAAAGGCACAAACAAAAAATATGTAGGTGGCTCAACTAACCACTACCGTTTAGATTAGAAAAACAAGAAAACAAATATAAAATAAAAAGTGCAAACTTACAACATAAACCTAAAACAATAAAACAAATATAAGATAGAACATGCAAGATTACAAAACTAATATGAGACTAATACAATAAAAATAAATATGAAATATGAGAAATGCAAGATTACAAAACTAATATGAGACTAATACAAGAAAAAAATAAATATGAGGTAGAACATGCAAGGTTACAAAAAACTAATATGAAATTAAAACATGCGAATAAAAATAAATAAATAATTATAAGCTAAACAAACCACTAGGATTATAACGACACACTATGAAATATAAAGTAAGAAAATAAATATGAGAAAAACAAACTTGGATTATAACAAAACACTATGAAATAAGAAGCAAGAAAATAAATATGAGATATAAAATAAGAAATGAAAGACTAAAAATTCACCTTCCAAAGAAAGATTGAACTTCTTGATTCCCAAACTTCCTCTTGATCACCCTCAAGTGTAGGAAGTGTGTTCTCAAATTCTCAATTCGAAATTATGGAGTTTATGGAGTTTATGGTATGGAAAGTGGCTAACTCTCTAGTTTTTCTCACTTTCAATCACTAAGCACTCTTCCTTATGATCAAGGCAATTGATCTTTGGCTATATCAGAATTTTTAGAGTGGTTTTGGTGTATGGAAATGAGGAATTTCAGTAGCTATGGAAGGTATGGGGTGTATATGGAAGATAGAATATTTTTGGCTCAAAAACTCAATTTTTCTCTCTTTTTTCACTCTTTTCTCACTCATTTCTCTTCAATTTCGTGGTCATTTTCTCTCTTACAATATGATCATTCTATATAGGCAATGAGGGAGAGTAAAGGTCAAAAAGAAGGTGGGAGACAAGAATGTGATAGGAGGGCAAATTTTCAAGGTGGTTGCATGGGATACTCCTTTATGAATGCAAACAAAACCTCTTTTTGACAATGGGGGATGAGTAGGTATAATGGAGGATGAGTGGATGCACTTGAATGGCTCAGAAAATAGGTAAATGGGTTGTCACAACCGAACCAAAACCAAGAAAAAATGGGCTATTGTTGTTTTGGGCCGAGTCAACAAAATCTGCTTTTAAGTCCAACTTCAAATGGGCATATCTCCCCCATATGGACTTGGGTTTAGGCGGTTCTTGGGTCCAAATTGAAGCCCCAGAAGTCTACTTTCCAATGGTGGTGGCCTCACATTTAAATTCCAAGTGTACAAAGAGATATACCTAATTTAGTAAAGGCTGTCTCGGGCTGGGTCAACAAAATCTGCTTTGAAGCCCAACTTCAATAGGCATATCTCCCTTATTTGGACTTGGTCTAAGGTGGCTCTTGGGTCTAAATTGAAGCCCCAGAAGTCTACTTTCCAATGATGGTGGCCTTACATTTAAATTCCAAGTGTACAAAGAGAAATGCCTAATTTAGGGAAGGCTGCTCATTTTCTTCTTAATGATTTGATACTCATTCTTTTCCTAAACCAGTTTTCTTTCATCCCCTCCTATTTCCTTTAACTCCAAACCTATAAAGAAGAGGTTTTTTAAATATTTTTGAAAAAAAGTTCACCTCCCTTCCATGTATTTCCACTTTGTCCTTACTCGGTTTACTGAAAAGTACAACATTTTAATCGAAATAGGAGCTTCGGGACATTGTAGAAACATTTAAAAAAAACATATTTTGAAAAGAGGGTTTTAAGGTCTAAAATAGTTTGGCCAAAAAATGGGTGAAGGTTGGGATTAAAACTTAAATTACATCTTTCTTATTGAGAATTTTGTAAGAAACACATTCTAATTGTCATCATCGGGTAACCAAAAGAAAGCGCCCAAGTCTTAGGGTCGGTCAAAATGGGGTCTCTACAGTTGCTCCTCTTTGACAGAGCTCAAAGTCATTTCATGACGTGAGTGAATGTCAAAGCCCAAAGACGACCCTTTTGACAAGGCCGTAAGACTTGGGCAAACAAATAATATGTAATGCAAGTGGTTGAACCCGAAGGTTGCCTACGTATCCCTTTGCAAGGAATCAAACCAGCGTAGTTCATGGGCAGAATGCAAGTGACATGCTCAAAATGCAGTTTGAAAGTTGGACTTACACGCTTCGCGAAGCCGGTTGTTTGAAAATTCATGATGTATGCAATACAGTGCAATGTCATGGAGTGATGATAAAGATATGAAGATGGCAACATGGGAGGCAAGCCTCGTGCAAATGATAGGAAACATAACAGGGGGTGCATTGTATACAAAAATGAAAGAAGGGGTGCATCGCATTCAAATGTGCATACCACACAAATGAGAGAGGGGGTGGCGTGAACAGACAGGCACACCTAACTGTATTTCATACACAACTTTCCCTATTCTCCAACGGGGTGACAGACTAGGTTGGTTCAGTATCCAGAATTGAGGCGCATACAAGCTACCTCAACCTATGGGGCTGCCATACAGATTTCAAGCCAGGGATACACCCCTGGTATTTAAACCAGACTTTAGTCTCGAAATCCTGAACCTTTTGCGTTCTAGGCATCGCCATTCGAACTCTAGTTTTTCACCGTCTCAGTTGATCTCCTAGGAACTCATTGCAAACCAGGCTGGTGGCTATACCAGACCACCTGAATTCGTTCGGGCACGACAAACACCAAAGGAATTACACCTTTAGAGGATTTAAGGTCTCCTAGACCACGAAAGAAGAGGGTGCATCGCATACAAATGTGCATACCACACAAATGAGAGAAAAGTGCATCGCATTCAAATTTGTATACCACACAAATGAGAAAAGGGGTTGCATCGCATTCAAATGTGCATACCACAAAAATGAGAGAAAAGTGCATCGCATTCAAATATGCATACCACACAAATGAGAGAAGGGGTTGCATCCCATTCAAATGTGCATACCACACAAATGAGAGAGGGGGTTGCATCGCATTCAAATGTGCATACCACACAAATGAGAGACGGGGTTGCATCGCATTCAAATGTGCATACCACACAAATGAGAGAAAACGGGTTGCATCGCATTCAAATATGCATACCACACAAATGAGAGAAGGGGTTGCATCGCATTCAAATGTGCATACCACACAAATGAGAGAAAAGTGCATCGCATTCAAATGTGCATACCACACAAATGAAAGAAAGGGTTGCATCGCATTCAAATGTGCATACCACACAAATGAGAGAAGGGGTTGCATCGCATTCAAATGTGCATACCACACAAATGAGAGAGGGGGTTGCATCGCATTCAAATGTGCATACCACACAAATGAGAGACGGGGTTGCATCGCATTCAAATGTGCATACCACACAAATGAGAGAAAAGGGGTTGCATCGCATTCAAATGTGCATACCACACAAATGAGAGAGGGGGTTGCATCGCATTCAAATGTGCATACCACACAAATGAGAGAAAAGTGCATCGCATTCAAATGTGCATACCACACAAATGAGAGAAGGGGTTGCATCGCATTCAAATGTGCATACCACACAAATAAGAGAAAAGTGCATCGCATTCAAATGTGCATACCACACAAATGAGAGAAGGGGTTGCATCGCATTGAAATGTGCATACCACACAAATGAGAGAAAAGTGCATCACATTCAAATGTGCATACCACACAAATGAGAGAAGAGGTTGCATCGCATTCAAATGTGCATACCACACAAATGAGAGAAAAGTGCATCGCATTCAAATGTGCATACAACACAAATGAGAGAAGGGGTTGCATCGCATTCAAATGTGCATACCACACAAATGAGAGAGAGGGTTGCATCGCATTCAAATGTGCATACCACACAAATGAGAGAGGGGTGCATCGCATACAAATGTGCATACCACACAAATGAAAGGGGGTTGCATCGCATACAAATGTGTATACCACACAAATGAGAGAAAAGTGCATCGCATTTAAATGTGCATACCACACAAATGAGAGAAGGGGTTGCATCGCATTCAAATGTGCATAACACACAAATGAGAGAGGGGGTTGCATCGCATTCAAATGTGCATACCACACAAATGAGAGAAAAGTGCATCGCATTCAAATGTGCATACCACACAAATGAGAGAAGGGGTTGCATCGCATTCAAATGTGCATACCACACAAATGAGAGAGAGGGTTGCATCGCATTTAAATGTGCATACCACACAAATGAGAAAGGGGTGCATCGCATACAAATGTGTATACCACACAAATGAAAGGGGGTTGCATCGCATACAAATGTGCATACCGCACAAATGAAGGGGATTGCATCGCATACAAATGTGCATACCGCACAAATGAAAGGGGGTGCATCGCATACAAATGTGCATATCGCACAAATGAAAGGGGGTTGCATCGCATACAAATGTACTACCACACAAATGAAGGGAGGTTGCATCGCATACAAATGTGCATACCGCACAAATGAAAGGGGGTTGCATCGCATACAAATGTGCATACCGCACAAATGAAAGGGGTTGCATCTCATACAAATGTGCATACCGCACAAATGAAAGGTGTTGCATCGCATACAAATGTGCATACCGCACAAATGAAAGGGGGTTGCATCGCATACAAATGTGCATACCGCACAAATGAAAGGGGTTGCATCGCATACAAATGTGCATACTGCACAAATGAAAGGGGGTTGCATCGAATGCAAATGTGCATACCGCACAAATGAAAGGGGGTTGCATCGCATTTGAGAATGATTGAAATTTGAACTCTGAATTGGACATTGATCCATACTGACCTGAATCAGAGAATGACTTAACGAAAGAAGAACGAAGCAAAATGATCCAAACACACTTATATACACTGACTAGTAAAAATACACCGACTGGTATAAATATACTGACTGGTATGAAAGGAACACACTTATATACACTGACTAGTATGAATACACACTTATATACACTGGATAGTTGACTCGAGCGATGGGAAAGACAAAATTTCTAACTCGACTATGCCCCTAGTTCATTGCCTTGACCCTTTTTTTTGTCTCTTGATTTTTTTTGTAAAAATGTTTTGATCAACACGAGAGTTAGATTAGCATACTTATTCCATTTTCTGTTTCAAATCATGTAAGCTAAACTGTGAGTACTGAAAATTTTCCCTTTTCAAATCCAAAGAATGGTCCAAGTTTTGCAAAAATGAAATAATTTTCAAGAAAAATTAGTCAGCTTCATTCAAATTAATCAAAACCTATTTTTGCAAATGGCCACTACTCAACTAACATGGAATCAACCATTGGGGTGCATAGTCTCAAACCAGATAATCAAAGGTGATATCCGAACCAAGCCAATCGAACCAAGCCAATTCGAATCGAATAAAGCCGAGCAGAACTGGATCGGACTGAACCGAACTGCCGAACCGAACCAGAGCCAAAATTAATCGAACCAACTGAATCAACCAGACCGAAGACAAACCAAGAAAATACAGATAGGACAACCAAGTCGACTAAAGATACACCAATCAAACATGGTCGAAATGAATGAGTTGAAAAATTATTAGGGCCGAACTTCAAGATGAAGCTACCTACGTATCCCAAAGATAGGAATCAGGCCATCGTAGTTCGGGCCAAGGTTCACTCGGGTATTGACACTCTCCTTTTGTGCTCTAACTTTTGCCAAAGCCGCCCTTTCGAGTTTTCAACCTTGAGAGCTTTTCATTTTTCTTTTTTTTTCATTTTCATGATTTTTTTTTTTTTGTGCTCTAACTTTTGCCTGAGTCGCCCTTCCAGGATTTCAGCCCAGCGAGCCTCTCAAGGGTGATACTTTATTGCCCCTAGTTCAAGGGCGGCCTCCATTTCAACTATGCAAGCCTCACACTTTTGCTCCTAGTTCAAGGGCTGTTTCAAATTGAAATCACATTCTCTGCCCTGAGTTCAAGGTCTGTTTCCAATCTGGATCACATCATTGCCCCTAGTTCAAGGGCTATTTCCAATCTAAATCATATTCGACCTTATTGCCCCTAGTTGAAGGGCTGCCTCCATTTGAATCACATCATGGCCCCTAGTTCAAGGGCTATTTCCAATTCGGCTATGCAAGCCTTACACTTTGAATGATCATTGAATACTTCGAATCAAGGTTTGAAAGCTAAGGAGCTAAGGAGGTCGGACCACGAGTCAAGAGGGATCCTATGCTGTATAACTAATTCCAGGCATGTCTTCGTAGGAATAGGCAAAAACAGTTTTTGAAATCTTTTCACAAAGTGACTAATCACTCGTACTTTTACGAAGATAAGATAGAACCAATTTGGACCAAGTTGGACCAAGCCAGGATCCTTCTCAGTACCCACATTAACAAAAATGATTTTATTCATCAAAGGCTTAGCACACCTCTCTTCCTCTCAGTTGATCAAAATTTGCAAATCCCGAGAAAATTCTTCCTCTTTGTTTTTATCAGAGTTTTGGAAAAAGTTTTAAAAAACTTTGGTCAATGCGATGAATTAAGACACAGAGAAGTAGGCAGACTCTATGGCATTTTGTTTTTTTTTTTCGGTTTATTGAAAAGAGACTATGACTCAGCAATGACAACAGACGTTTGACAACAACTTAAAAGAAAAGACAAAAAGAGGACCTAGACAGGACAGAAATGTCTAGGTTAGCACTATCGAAATCAACAGACTCTGACTCATTAGGCTGACTCGAGCCTGACTCTAACTCTACAAACTTGGTGGAGTCAAACTTAGACTCAATACTTGATTCAGAACTTAGAATAAAACCATTCTCAAATTGCCAGTCAAAGTGTGGGCCATCGATAACATTCAAAATAAAGCCCGTGCAATCAACAGGTGGTCACTTCCCAATCACAGAGATGGTCGGATACCCTACAAGTTCTATTTATTTACAATGGTCGACTTTGTGGGATATCGGATTTTTTTTTTTTTTTTTTACAAATTTTTTGTGATTTTATGTTTTTGTTATTTTTTTGTTTTTGAAATAATGGTGCTAAACTGAACAACCTGAACCACTCATTCGAATTTGAGAACCCCTGTATAGATCCAATACATTGCACATAAAGCAGGAAAGAGAACAAACACCCCTAAAGAGGGTAGGGTTATCCTGTCCTAGCTTGAAATGATCTAGGGTTTCACTATTCAAACAAGCGGTATCATACATCCTAGAAATGGGAAAGCATCCTGTCCTAATTTGAAAGGTACTATAGCTCACTATATGTACAAGGTTAGCTCTACCCTAGGGGTTGAAGTCAAGGTGACATTACCAAAGAGTCCTTTGGGTCATAACCAATGAAGATCTTAGGAACTCAGAAGAGTCAATATTAGCCTCTCTTCAAAGTCTGAGAACTTTCAGATCTCAAAAGATTATAACACAAGGCCTCCAAAGTAACATAGAGATAGGTGTAGTGTCACACAAAGTATGCATGTGCTCCCACAAGTATCTGGGCAACACAGGAACTTTAAGTGCACCAATGCATGCAATGCAATAAACATATAATTGAAAATAAAAGTCATATCATGGAGTTCGAGTCAAGGTTTCATAAAATCCCCAGCAGAGTCGCCAAAAACTGTAACATGCCCGGGAGGGTACCCGCGCGCGTTAAACAGTTCGGACTCCCGAGATCTCTTTGATCTCAAGTTTCACGAGTGCAATGTGAAACGTAGACGAGAGTCCAGATTTGGCAACTTTTATTGAAAATCCATTTTATTGCAAATTTGTCAAAAATGGACTGCGTCATCAGATCTCAGAGTCGCCACCTAATATTTTTGAAAAATTAGGAAACCCATGACTCGTGCCAAGGCCACTGTTCGTCGTAACCAAGGATGCTTGGCTCGGAACCTTAGGTATGAGAAGGAAAGGTCAATAATGAGCACCCCCGCTCACCCGATCAAAGATCGGCCTCTACTAAACCATGATATGACTTTTTATTTTCTTTATATGTTCATGTCCTGATTATTAAATAAATCCTAAAATTTACTATGTGAAGCATACAAGTATAGACTATGCCATTCATTTTGGAACAATTTGATATCATACATTTTGAAAGAGTTTTGACGATGTACAACCTAAGTAAATTGAGTTTACAAGCACGAAAAATCAGCATCATTCCAAATTAAGCGACACAACCTCCATCCACTGGCATTCATAGAGTTATATCACATAAGCAAATAGCCTCATGGTAGAATGCTAGACATAGTAAGAAAAACACACACAAACGGGATGCTAAAGCAAAAACTTACATGTTTGACGTCCCACGAACAAGCTACAAAACAAAGTTAGTAAAATATGCATGATCTTATATACAAAATCCTAATGCAATTCACTCATGAGATGCAACTAAAGATTCGGCTTCTAAAATATGATATGTGAATCATCTCAAGAACATGAGGTAGCGCACATAATCACATAGGAATTGATTAAATCCACAAATGCAAACTTAGCCGAATCAAGATGCATAAAACATGGATGCAAAGCATAACTATGATGAAAAATAAATATGATATTTATGTACAAATAAAGAAAGCAAGTAAAAGAACGGGATTGAAAGAAGCGGGGTGGGGAATTATTACAACACTTGAAAGAATAATTACAAACCAAATTAGAGAGGGATGAGGAGAATATTACATCAAAATAAAAACCTTGCAAAGCACTCAAAATAAAAATAATAAAATAAAAGCTTCATGTTCTTTGGAATCGTCGGCAGAAATTGGTCAACATTGGGAGATTACGCCATCTTGTTGGAGAGAAGCTAACCGACCGGCCAAATAGGTCGGCCGGCCAATTAGGCCAAGCAAAACCTGTCTTGTTGCGAAACCAAGAAAAGGCACAAACAAAAAATATGTAGGTGGCTCAACTAACCACTACCGGTTAGATTAAAAAAACAAGAAAACAAATATAAAATAAAATAAAAAGTGCAAACTTACAACATAAACCTAAAACAATAAAACAATATAAGATAGAACATGCAAGATTACAACAAAACTAATATGAGACTAATACAAAAAATAAAATAAATATGAGGTAGAACATGCAAGATTACAACAAAACTAATATGAGACTAATACAAGAAAAAAAATAAATATGAGGTAGAACATGCAAGGTTACAACAAAACTAATATGAAATTAAAACATGCGAATAAAAATAAATAAATAAATAATTTAAGCTAAACAAACCACTAGGATTATAACACACTATGAAATTAAAGTAAGAAAATAAATATGAGATAAACAAACCACTTGGATATAACAAAACACTATGAAATAAGAAGCAAGAAAATAAATATGAGATATAAAATATAAGAAAATGAAAGACTAAAAATTCACCTTCCAAAGAAAGATTGAACTTCTTGATTCCCAAACTTCCTCTTGATCACCCTCAAGTGTAGGAAGTGTGTTCTCAAATTCTCAATTCGAAATTATGGAGTTTATGGAGTTTATGGTATGGAAAGTGGCTAACTCTCTAGTTTTTCTCACTTTCAATCACTAAGCACTCTTCCTTATGATCAAGGCAATTGATCTTTGTCTATATCAGAATTTTTAGAGTGGTTTTGGTGTATGGAAATGAGGAATTTCAGTAGCTATGGAAGGTATGGGGTGTATATGGAAGATAGGAATATTTTTGGCTCAAAAACTCAATTTTTCTCTCTTTTTTCACTCTTTTCTCACTCATTTCTCTTCAATTTCGTGGTCTTTTTCTCTCTTACAATATGATCATTCTATATAGGCAATGAGGGAGAGTAAAGGTCAAAAAGAAGGTGGGAGACAAGAATGTGATAGGAGGGCAAATTTTCAAGGTGGTTGCATGGGATACTCCTTTATGAATGCAAACAAAACCTCTTTTTGACAATGGGGGATGAGTAGGTATAATGGAGGATGACTGGATGCACTTGAATGGCTCAGAAAATAGGTAAATGGGTTGTCACAACCGAACCAAAACCAAGAAAAAATGGGCTATTGTTGTTTTGGGACGAGTCAACAAAATCTGCTTTTAAGTCCAACTTCAAATGGGCATATCTCCCCCATATGGACTTGGTTTTAGGCGGTTCTTGGGTCCTAATTGAAGCCCCAGAAGTCTACTTTCCAATGGTGGTGGCCTCACATTTAAATTCCAAGTGTACAAAGAGATATACCTAATTTAGTAAAGGCTGTCTCGGGCTGGGTCAACAAAATCTGCTTTGAAGCCCAACTTCAAATAGGCATATCTCCCTTATTTGGACTTGGTCTAAGGTGGTTCTTGGGTCTAAATTGAAGCCCCAGAAGTCTACTTTCCAATGGTGGTGGCCTCACATTTAAATTCCAAGTGTACAAAGAGAAATGCCTAATTTAGGGAAGGCTGTTCATTTCCTCCTTAATGATTTGATACTCATTCTTTTCCTAAACCAGTTTTCTTTCATCCCCTCCTATTTCCTTTAACTCCAAACCTATAAAGAAGATGTTTTTTTTAAATATTTTTCAAAAAAAAGTTCACCTCCCTTCCATGTATTTCCACTTTGTCCTTACTCGGTTTACTGAAAAGTACAACATTTTAATCGAAATAGGAGCTTCGGGACATTGTAGAAACATTTAAAAAAAACATATTTTGAAAAGAGGGTTTTAAGGTCGAAAATAGTTTGGCCAAAAAATGGGTGAAGGTTGGGATTAAAACTTAAATTACATCGTTCTTACTGAGAATTTTGTGAGAAACACATTCTAATTGTCATCATCGGGTAATCAAAAGAAAGCGCCCAAGTCTTAGGGTCGGTCAAAATGGGGTGTCTACAGTGAGTTTTAAGGCCCTCATAACCTCTTTTCAGAGGTGGTTTTTGCCATTTTGTATGTCTATCTTGCATGTGTAGAACAACCCTTTTATTGGCCTTTCAAAGGGACACATCATTCTTGCATGCATTGACTGAGTTTCAGTGGGTTTTTGGGCATTATTTGGCATGGCATACTTTTTTTTTTTTTTTGGCGGGTTTGGTGAGCTCTCATGTGCTTCATATAGTTGTAGTGCAAATCATGGTTCACTAGCTTATTTTGCATGCTTTGTTGACCCTTGATTTTAGCACTTTTTGGCCTTGCCTTAAACTAATTTTGTGCATATTTTGGACTGCCCTACCTCTGTTTTTGGGTCTCATGGTCGAATGATGCTTGTTTTGCATGCTAGTAGTTCAATACACTTGCCCAGCTTGATATTTGAGGTCTATTGCATGCATATACTGAGGTATTTTCATGCTTTGGGGTCATTTTGCATCATATTTCAGAGCCTATGTGAATTCCATATCCTCATGTTTTCTCCTCTTTAAGTGTGCTTGAGAGTTGTGCATGAATGCCTTGTTTTCGGACCATTGAATGAGCTTCATTTCCATGCACTTTGAACCATCATTTTGGGCCATTTTCCCACTGTTTCAGACCTTCCTAGGGTCTGTTTGGGGTTGGTTTTGCCATTTGTGCATTGCTTTGTGTACCTCTAGTGTAACGCACTTCACTAGTTTCGGTATTCGGGCCATCTAGCATGCATTGGGTAACATATTTGCATGATTTGGGACCATTGTACATCATGTTTCAGAGCTAAAAAATGTATGTTTGCATGCCATACTTCATCCTTCGCTATGCTTAGTTAGAGTTGCATGTTGTGCCTTAGGATCGGTCCTTTGCATCCGTGCATGTTTGCATGTATTTCGGTTGTCTCGTTTCCATCATATGGCCACTGATGTGAGTGTGGCTGAGGTCCACTCATATTGGTGTAAGTCCATCTTGCGTTTGTATATGCCATTTAGTTCATGTGCGCATGATAGTCTTCGTAAGTGCATTGTGTATGCCATGTTATGTCACGTGCATTGTGTATTCCATTTTAGCCCATAGCATTGCGTATGCTAGGTTGCATGTTAGTCGCATTGTGTATGCCATCTCATTGCTTTGTGTTTGGAGTAGGGTTTAGTCCGAACACGGGAAACGAGGGATGTTTTGTACTCCAAGTGGCAAAACGTGCCTCGATTCTCGATCGCCGACACTCTTGACTGTTCATGATAGAGTTGTTGGCTTTACTTGCTTATATGTGCATTCATTTCACATTGAGTTGTGCAATTCGACTTCTCGGCCATCATGCATCGAAATGCGTGATTAGTGGCACGAGGATCGAAATCTACACTCCCTAGAGCTTGTGCAATGACGGGGAGAGTGGTCGTGCACACATGTGTTGAAAATACTTTGCCATGCCCCTTTCTTGCTCTCTGTTGCAGCAAACGGAAATCGATAGCAAAAAACTGGTCAACAACCTTCTGGAGTTTTGTACAGCATTCCGGGATCAATTGCAAAATAGAGGCAAATCGGGGTATCACAAGGAATTTCCTGACAAAGCGACCCGAGCACGCATGCATCTTTCATCATTTGGAACAAGAGCTGAGACAGTCCATTTTATAGCTTGCATGCTAGTTTATTCGCTTTCCTAGTTAATTTGTTAATTAATTAGGGTTTTGTAATAATTAATTATTTATTCGGACTGTATTATTTATTCGGACCCTCCGAGCGAGGGCAATTGTGTAATAAGTGTACGTGTGTGTGATGTATGTCTTCCAACCCCACGTCTTTCTCCCTTTTATTTACCAGCTTATGATGGTTAGTTTAGGGCTTGTTTCAATTAGCATACTTATGCTTGCATGTTTGCATCCATTCATCTGTCTTGCATGCACCGGGCTCGGTGCATCATACTAACTGCATTGTATTTCAATTCCAAGTTGAATACTTGTTAGTTGTAGCATTTCACATGCCATCTTTAGAATAGCCGAGCCTATTGTAGTTGCATTCCTACCTGTGTTGCATTAGGCATTTCAGCATAGTTAGGATCATTCATGGATTTCTAACATAGCTTCTGTTTTGGCTTGGAGTACTCAGTAAGTGTTATGCTTTAGCATCCTTGCATGTGTGTGAGTGATTGCCATGATAGCATGCTTACCATGAGGCTATGTGTTTATATGATATAACTGCCTGAATGCCTGTGGGTGAAGGTTGGGTTATTTGGATTGGAACAATGCATTGACTGTGAGTTTTAAGCCCACTTGAGAGTGGCAAATCATCTTGTTTTCTAAGCCCACCTGAGGGTGGCAAATTCGCATTTTAGCCTACTTGCGAGTAGCAAACCGCTTTAAAAAACAAACATGAAATGTTTTGTTCCAACTCAGGCGATCCAGTCTATATTTGTATGCTGTGCGCATCACGTAGTAAATCTAGGCAAATAACCGGGATAAGAGCACATAATGTCTTCAAAACTCGATATCATGGTTAGTATAGTCCAATCTTTGATCGGGCGAGCGGGGGTGCTCACGAAGTGACCTTCCCCAATCGTACCCAAGCTCCCGAGCCGAGGCAACTTTAGTGATGACGGACACGTGGCCTTAGGCAATGAGTCAGGGTTTCCTAAATTTCCCCCAAAATAAATATTTAGGTGGCGACTCTGTATCTGGCAAAGCAGTCCATGTTTGGCACTTCTTTCAAAAAAATCTTTTAAAAACGATTTGTCGGATTTGGACTTTTTGGTGATTCATCGGTCTTGCATTGCACTCTGCGAGATTAGATACAGGACCGTGACATTTGAGTCCTGAACTGTAGTGAGCCCAATGAACAAAACGGGATTCCCTCCTGGGACGTTCGGGGATGTCTACAGTTTCTGGCGACTCCGCTGGGGAGTTAGAGAACTTAACTCGAACTCATGATATCTGGTTTTGACTACACTTATGTGTTTCTTTGCATTGCATTTGCATTGGTGCACCTAGGACACCGTGTTTGCCGTATGCTATTCCTGAACGGTTTGCCGGAGGCTCGCTTTGCGAAGCGTGCCATAAGGCTGACCGGTTGCGGGCTCTGCCACGACGGGAACACAAACCCCGGTTTTACCGGGGCACCCTTTTTGACCGTTCGACCTAGTGCATATTCGGAATCCATAGTGACCATTCCAAGCTAGGACAGGTTGCTTACTCGATTATAGGTTGTTTGAAACCGCTGCGTGCGTAGTGAAACCCTAGCTCCTGACAAAATAGGACAAGGAAACCTTACCCTAACATAGGGGTGTTTTGGCTCTCACTTGTTTGCTATGTACTTTTAGAGTGCGTCTCTACAGGAATGCATGTATCAGTTTACAAGTTTAGGTATCAGGCCTACAGGCACCAGTTCAGTATTTTGGGAATCAGTTACCTGCGGGTATCAGATTCAGTTTTGGAGGCAGTGATTTGGGGAACAGTAATTCAGTTATATCTGTGGGTATCTGTCTTGGTAAAATTGAGCTGATGCTGCCTACTTTCTCTTTCAGTTTCAGAGATTCAGTTTGGAGTAGCCAGCATTCTTCTGTTAAGGCAAGACCAGTCAAGGCTTACTAGTTCACCTGCTCCGTCTGTCACCAGTTATATCATCTCCGTTCAGTTCAGCGGACTTATGATGACACAAGATCAAGATTGAAGAAATTGTGGTTATGGCAGCCACATTAGATCAAGGAATCATCTTGCACGATGAGACCAATGTTGAAGTACCGCATCTGCCTAGGTCGCCTGTCGCGCACCTGGTCAGGACGCCCCAGTTGTTTCAAGCTCGTGAGCCCACCACGTCTGAATTGATGGGAATGATTGGCGATCTTCAGCGATCTGTGGCTGATCTCGCTTACGGAATGTCGGCTTCACCACCAACCACATCCTACGCCGCGAATTTCGTACCGCAGGAGCCCCCGCTATTGGGGCGAATTGTAATCGAGCTCAGCCAACCTGAGGCTGTCTCAAGCTATGGCCATGACATGTCAACAACAACCGGGTTCCACTCTGATGTAGCAACCCAAACCCTCGATCAAGCTGAGGCTAGAGGTAAGAACAAAGTGGGAACAGATGCTGATCCCGTTGAACAACTGTTGTGGGCAGTCGAGGCTTTGAAAGCCGGAGGATTGAGTGAACAGTAAATATTCACAGTTATGACTAAAACTGTGGATGACGCTTTCCCCGCTCTGACGAGGGCAGTTCGAGCCAGGCAGAAAATCAGGATAGGAACCGACATACCAGAACCGTTCCTCCAACCCTAACTCTGCACCTGGAAAGGATCAGAAAGCCAAGGCAGCACCTGCCGATCCTTTTGCCAGTGCGTCGGCAAAAGTCAGCAAACCTCGAAGTATCTACCCCGAGGTCGCAGGGTATTCCACGCCCTTTATATGCTTTGTCTAAGGCCTCAGATCCTTGTTAAGAAAGGCCACCTCAAACCTCTTGAGCCTCACCCTCCCAATCCCCTTCCAGTGAAACATGATGCCACCTGTACTGTGCATACCACCAGCAAACCGGTCATAGCACTAACAACTGTTTCCGTCTTCGTCATGAAGTACAGGATTTGATCGACAATGAGGTCATCCTCCCACCTACCTCAACGAAGTCTGTCACTACTGAGTTGTTAGATTTCGAGGATACCACAAGTATGTGACCAGAAGTTGGTCCACCAGCGGGCGGCGCTTAGTTTACTTCGGATATGGCATATGGCACGCACTTTAGAGCATTTGCGAATGCTAGTTTTGTAGTTTCTGACTTGGGTGTTGAGTCAGTTCTGTAGTTTTGTTTTGAGTCTGTCTCATTGTCTTGAGTCAGTCTTTTGATTAAGGGTCTGTCTGTTGTATCAGTCAGTCCTGTTGTATAAGGTCGGGTGATTCCGGGGGTGTTACCTCGGCATCACCATTTTGTTTTGCGTTGTCTTTTTATTCTGTTATGAGTCTGTTTCTGCCTGGAGCCAGTTACACCAACAAATTTGAATGGAACAGTAGTAATTTTCACACTCTTGCATTTGCTTCTGCCTTGTGCCGTTTGTGCCAGAAAATCTAGAATGAATTGGCGGAGTATCTCACCTGCTCTTCTGCACCTTTAAATCATTGTATTGACCTAAGTTTTTCAAAACTTTTCGAACAATGTGTTGAAAACAAAGAGGAAGGAATTCCTCGGGATTTGCAAAAATTTGATCAATGAGAGAAAGAGAGGCATGCTAAGCCCTTAATGATTGAGATCATGCTTGTTAGTGTGAGTACTAAGAAGGATCCTAGCTTGATCCAGATTGGTTTCGCATTGTCTTCAGCGCGAGCGACTAGTCGCTTTCTTAAAAAATTTCAAAAAATGTTTTGCGCTGTCCTGCGAAAACCTGTGCGGAATCGCTCTTGAGATTGTGTAGCTTAGGATCGCTCTCAGCCTCGAGACTTGACCCCTCTTGATTTCAAACCTTGAACTTGGATTCAGAATGTTCCGAGGCCAATCATGATGTGAGGCCTGTGTGGCCAGATTTGAAGTAGCTCGCGAACTAGGGGCAGGGAAGTCAGATCAAGAAGATCAGATGTCATTAAAAGAAGCTTGCAAAGCTAGATCAGAAGCACCCCTCGAACTAGGGCAAAAGATGCCAGATTGTGCTCAAAGAGCCGAAGATGGATCATTCCACAATTCAATAAAGATCGGCAAGAATGCCAAACCCCAGAAGGGAGGAAAGAAGAAAGCATCGCTGAAGGACAACTGAGTTCCTATCTACAACACTAGGGGCAAGTTCAGCCCCCATTGGCACTCCTACATCATCAGTGAATAGCAGCCATTCTTTGGATTCAGATGGCTCCGAGATCTTAAACCATTCAACATGGACAAAGCTAAAATTTTACCCTTGAGAGGCTCGTTGGGCCTGAAAACCCGGAAGGGCGACCCAGGCAAAAGTTAGGGCAAGAAAAAGAAGAAAAGAAAAAAAAATGCAAAAAAAAAAAAAAAAAAAAAAAAAAAAAGAAAAATGAAGAAAATGAAAAGAAAAGATGAAAAAGAAAAGAAATGAAAAGAATTGAAAAGAAAAGAAGAACATAGCTCGCAAGGTTGAAAACCCAAAAAGGACGGCCTTGGCAAAAGTTAGAGCGCAAAAGGAGAGGTTAATACCCGAGTGTACCTTAACCCCGAACTACGTAAGGCTTGATTCCCATCTTTGGGATACGTAGGCAACTTCATTCTGAAGTCCAGCCGTAAAACACTGCAAATTCGATTGTGTCCATGTGATGGTTTGGTCATCTTTGTCTTCTCTGTATCCGAGAGTTCGGTTGTGATCGTCACTCTGAAGACTGATTACAATGCGCTGCGGTGCCATTCAGACAATGGGCAACTTTCCGTTGCCATACAGCGCGCTGCGGTGCCATTCAGACTAGGGGCAACTTTCCGTTGCCATGCAGTGCCATTCAGACAAGGGGCAATTCTCCTTCGGGTCTGAGGTTGTGCATCTCGAGAGTAAATTCTGCGTTGGTCGAGCAGTGGCCATTTGCAAAAATAGTTTTTGAGAATTTTTAATGAGGTTGACTAATTCTCTCAAAAATTATTCCATTTTTCCAAAACTGGACCATTTTCTTGGACCCAAAAAGGAAAATTTTCAGTGCTCATAACCTAACTTGCATGATTTTAAATCAGAAAATCGAACAAGCATGTTAATCTAATTCTCATATTGATCAAAATTGTTTTAGAATGCCAAAACAAAAAATGGTCAAACTGATGAACTAGGGGCACAGTTGAGTCAGCCTTCCTGTCTTTTCTTCGTTGTCAATGCACTTGCCAGAAAGTGCACTCTACTTGCCGAAAAGGGCATCATATTCGCCAGAAAGGGCACAGTTGAAGCTGTCAACAAAAGGGCTGAAAGCTCTCAACATTCTCCAAGCAACAAGGTATCAAGCCAAGTGCGAAGCACGAATTGGAATGGATCAAGATACTCCACTCCCTCATCCGGGGCAACGACTAGACGTCACCGAAAAAAAAAGAAAATCTAGCAGAATCCTAGGGCGTGAGCCCGCAACTTCCTGTTTATCCATCAACCACCCAGGGGAGAGATAAAAATGAGAGATTGAAAAATAGAGAGATGTGCGCTGAGAAGAAAAGTGAGGAAAGGGCTTTTTCAGAAAAACAGAGCCTGAGGGCCGAGTGATGTAAGAATCACAAATTAGAAAGGATGGGAAACAAATACCCAGAGAAACTGGCTCCTCGCGATCTGAGAGTTCTCTCGTCTTTCCAATACGTCTGAGTGTCGTGTCTTTTGCTTTCTCTCGATTCTTGTTTTGAGTCGTTTCGAGTGTCACTCGGTGTTTTAGGTTGTTTTACCTTGTTTTCCTTTGTTGAGTTGTGTTTAGGTTGTTCTACCTTTGTTTTCCGTTGTTGAGTCATTTTGGCTGTGGTCAGTTGTAGGCTCAATACCCGGTTGAGAACTCATTCTCAATTTCAATTAAAAAAAAAAATCGCTTTGTGCTCAGAGTGCTGTGCCATTCTCCATGTTTGTGGAAAATGAGATTTTGTTCTTTAAAAAACCGCAGGGTTCAACCCGGGTCATGTGAAAATAGTAAAACTAGGACCTATCTGAAGCTATATAGGTTCCAGACTTCGAAGCAAAAAAAAAAAAAAAAAGGAAAAATGTCGGGCATCTGAATTTGTTTCAACTTCTGCAAGTTCCGTCGCCGCATCTTCTATGTTCAGAATGAGCTATGTGTTCAAAATTAAAGACTACTGTGTTATGAGCGCCGTGTGTTCAGATCGAGCAGTGTTGTGTTATGAGCTGCGTGTTCAAAATTGAAAATGTAGAAACTGCGTGTTCAAAGTGGAATGTGTGAGCTGCGTGTTCAAAATGAAGTGAATGAGCTGTGTGTTCAGAAATGAAAAGTTTGAGCTGCGTGTTCAGATTTAAGAATGAGCTGCGTGCAAATGAAATGAATGAGCTATGTGTTCAGAAGTGAAGTGTATGAACTGTGTGTTTAGTGTGTGCTGCGTGTTCACAATCAAAAATGGGTTGTGTGTTCAGAAGTTCAAAAGTTTGGGCTGCATGTTCAACTTTCAACAAGTGTGTGCTGCGTGTTCACAATAAAAAATGAGCTGTGTGTTAAGAAATGAAAAGTGTGTGTTGCGTGTTCACAATCAAAAATGGGCTGCGTGTTCAGAAATTCAAAAGTTTGGGCTGCGTGTTCGACTTTCAACAAATGTGTGCTGCGTGTTCACATTCAAAAATGGGCTGCGTGTTCAGAAGTTCAAAATTTTGGGCTACGTGTTCAACTTTCAACAAGTGTGTGCTGCGTGTTCACAATAAAAAATGAGCTGTGTGTTCAGAAATGAAAAGTGTGTGCTGCGTGTTCAACTTTCAACAAGTGTGTGCTGTGTGTTCACAATCAAAAATGGGCTGCGTGTTCAGAAATTCAAAAGTTTGGGCTGCGTGTTCGACTTTCAACAAATGTGTGCTGCGTGTTCACATTCAAAAATGGGCTGCGTGTTCAGAAATTCAAAAGTTTGGGCTGCGTGTTTGACTTTTAACAAATGTGTGCTGCGTGTTCACATTCATAAATGGGCTGCGTGTTCAGAAATTCAAAAGTTTGGGCTGCGTGTTCGACTTTCAACAAATGTGTGCTGCGTGTTCACAATAAAAAATGGGCTGCGTATTCAGAAATTCAAAAGTTTGGGCTGCGTGTTCGACTTTCAACAAATGTGTGCTGTGTGTTCACATTCGAAAATGGGCTGCGTGTTCAGAAATTCAAAAGTTTGGGCTGCGTGTTCCACTTTCAACAAGTGTGTGCTGCGTGTTCACAATCAAAAAATGGGCTGCATATTCAAAAATTCAAAAGTTTGAACTGTGTGTTCAACTTTCAAAAACTGTGGGTTGTGTGTTCACGACAACAAGTTTGAGCTGTGTGTTCAGATTTCAAGAAATTGTGGGCTGCGTGTTCGCGACAAAAGTTTGAGCTGTGTGTTCAGATTTCAAAAATGTGGGCTGCGTGTTTACGCCAAAAGTTTGAGCTGCGTGTTCAGAAATTCAAGTGCTTGAGCTGTGTGTTCAAAATGCAAACCAAATGTTGTGTTATGGACTGAGTGTTCAGTTTGAGCAGTGTTATGAGCTGTGTGCCCCAAACGAGCTGTGTGCCTAAAACGAGCTGTGTACCCGAAGAATGAGCTATGTGCCCGAAAATGAGCTGTGTGCCCGAAAACGAGCTGTGTGCTAAAAAATGAGCCATGTGCCCGAAATGAGCTGTGTGCCCAAAAGAGCTGTGTGCCCAGATAAACAGAGTGCTATGTTTCGAGCTGCATGCCAAATAAACAGAATATTGTGTTGTGAGCCGTGTGCCAAACAAACAAAGTGTTGTGAGCTGTGTGCCAAATGAATGGAATGCTATGTCGTAAGCCTTGTGCCAAGTCTTGCATTATGCATGCATTTTATCGCGCTATTTGCGCACCTCATTCGCACTGTTTTGTGCATCTCATGCATTTGCATACATTTCATATCGCGCTATCCTGCACACATCATATGCACCTGTTAAGTGCATTGCATTACGCTTGTTTTGCGCACCTTACTTGCACTCGTTAGTGCATCGCATTGTTATGTGTCACACTTAGGTTGCATTGTCTTGCACCCCCCTCACTTGCGTCGTCACGCACTTTTCACTTGCGGTGCTATGCACGTTTCTAACGATGTTGTACGGTTAAGTTTCTTTTCTCTTTCAGGCACGATATTGTATGTTCGGTTCATTTGAAGCTGGTGCGACCAGATGAACCGGTCAGGTATTGTATTCTCCGCGTGAGACGTAGTAAGATTGCATAATCTTCTTACATCCTTACTGCATGAAATGTAGTTTTGCTTTGCATTTTGCTTAAAACTGTTGCATTTATTGTATGAATATTTGCTTCATTACAGTTAGCTACTTTGCATGATCATGAGTTACGTTCGGCTTTGTGCATATCGTTTTGCATTTTGCCCCCCACCTGCGAGCATGCCTGCGGGCGTATCTCTTTTATCTTGACTTTTTGTCTAAGTCTTCGGCTTTGTCAAAAATGGGTCGTCTCTGGGCTTTGACATTCACTCCCGTCAATTACGACTTCTGAGTTCTGTCAAAGAGGGGCAACTGTAGACACCCCATTTTTGACCGACCTTAAGACTCAGACGTCACCGATTGAGCGCTCGGTGATGATGCATATTGTGCTCGTTCTGAGGTTGCGGAGTCTCGACTGAGAGCCTTGCCTCCGGACTTCGGGACTCTTTTGTGCTTTGCCTCGGTTTGTGAACCAGGTCCTTTTTCTCTATTTTCTCTTCCCAAAGGGAGGGAGAGGTCTCGAAGACCATCTCTCAGTAACCGTAGGCTACGTTTCGTGGTCGTAGGCCACTATTCCCGTTTGGAGACCAGTTTTCGGTTTTCAGAGCCGTCGGCTGTGCGCCTCGGTTCGGGACCGCTTAACTTTCTCTATTTGCTCTGATTTTTGGCACACACCTTGTTCCCTTCCCTAGAGGGACACTGTGGCCCGGGAGACCACCTTTGTGGTCATACGCCACCTCCGGTGCTTAATAGTCAGTTTTCGGGGCCCCCGGCTGCGCGTTTTGGCCCCCGAACCCTGGTTTTGCATCGGTGTGGGTTCATTTTTGGCATGGACCCTAGTTTCATCGTTAGGAAGGTGGTAGTAGGGTGGGAGACCACCTTTTCTTCTTGGAGACCACCTTTCCCCGGTTGGCCGATTTTTCTTGGCAGGTAGGTGGTCTCCCTCACTTTTGAGCCACAATTTCGGGTCTCCCATACCACCACTGAGTTGCATTCACCTAGGAGACCACCAATCTGGGATGGCCGACCACTTTTTTTGCTTGAACCTTTTGACCCCTGGTCAGCCGACCAGGGGGAGTGGTCGGCCGACCACCTTAACTAGTCGGCCAGCCTTTTGCTTTTTTGTCTCATTGAGTTGAAGCCAGCTGTGCCAGCTGGAAGCCTCAGAATGCATCCTCCATACACGTGTATGGAGGATGTTTAAGCTAGCTTTTAAGCTTCTTTGAGAAGCTTTCGCCTCTCTTCTCCATGAAGGGAGGCCTCCTTTTCCATTGCTAGGGTTGAGAACTTCGGTGAAGGCATACACTTATATCTCTCTATATCCATACACTTTGAGCCTTAAAAGTGAGTGATTCTTGACCCTTTTGCATACAACCTCTTAGCCTAACCTCTCCATCATCCATCCAAGCACCTTGGAGCTCATTTTCAGAGGTTGAAGACTTCCTATTTTGGTCTAGAAGCTGCTGGCCTTCTTCTCTACAAGGGTAAGTCTCTATTTCCCTCTTTGTAGCATTGTTTTGCTTCATAGTTTAGCTCTATTTTCAAGCATATTTAGGCTTTGTCATAAACTAAAAAAAGTCTTATTTTGAGCTCCTCTTCAAGTTTGATTAAGGTCATTGCTCTGTTGGGAGTCATCTACCCCCTTGCATGTTTCATTTCCTCTTGTTTTGAGCTATGCATTAGAGCATTTGTGTTGGCCTTGGTTTGGCCTTTTAGCCACTGAAATCCAATGGAATTTCAGTAGCTAACATGTGTCTTTGAGCCTCAAAATTAGAGAGGGGTGACCCTCTCACCCCTTGTTCTCTTTACTAGCTTTGTTGGCCTTACAAAGGAGCCCCTATTTGCATGTTTTAAAGCCATACTCCAGGCCATTTTTGATGAGTTTTGTGACCTGCATGACCTCTGTCCAGAGGTGGTTTGGCCATATTAAGTGTCCATTATGCATGTGTAGAGTAATCTTCTTCAAGGCCTTTCAAAGGGGCCTTCACTTGCACGCTTCCTAGACTAATTTCAGGCCCTTTTCAGTGAGTTTTAGGGCCCTCATAAACCTCTTTCTAGAGGTGGTTTTTCCATTTGTATGTCTATCTTGCATGTGTAGAACAACCCTCTTATGGCCTTTCAAAGGGACACATCATTCTTATATGCATTGACTGAGTTTCAGTGGGTTTTTGGGCATTATTTGGCATGACATACTTCTGTTTTTGGCTGGTTTGGTGAGCTCTCATGTGCTTCATATAGTTGTAGTGCAAATCATGGTTCACTAGCTTATTTTGCATGCTTTGTTGACCCTTGATTTTAGCACTTTTTGGCCTTGAGTTAAACTGATTTTGTGTGTATTTTGGACTACCCTAGCTCTATTTTTGGGTCTCATGGTTGAATAATGCTTGTTTTGCATGCTTGTAGTTCAATACACTTGCCTAGCTTTGAGATTTGAGGTCTATTTCATGCATATACTGAGGTGTTTTCATGCTTTGGGGTCATTTTGCATCATATTTCAGAGCCTATGTGAATTCCATATCCTCATGTTTTCTTCTCTTTAAGTGTGCTTGAGAGTTGTGCATGAATGCCTTGTTTTCGGACCATTGAATGAGCTTCATTTCCATGCACTTTGAACCATCATTTGGGCCATTTTCCCACTATTTCAGACCTGCCTAGGGTCTGTTTGGGGTTGGTTTTGCCATTCGTGCAATGCTTTGTGTACCTCTAGTGTAACGCACTTCACTAGTTTCTGTATTTGGGCCATCTAGCATGCATTGGGTAACATATTTGCATGATTCGGGACCATTGTACATCATGTTTCAGAGCTGGAAAATGTATGTTTACATGCCATACTTCATCCTTCGCCATGCCATAGTTAGAGTTGCATGTTGTGCCTTAGGATCGGTCCTTTGCATCCGTGCATGTTTGCATCTATTTCGGTTGTCTCGTTTCCATCATATGGCCACTGATGTGAGTGTGGCTGAGGTCCACTCATATTGGTGTAAGTCTATCTTGCATTTGTATATGCCATTTAGTTCATGTGCGCATGATAGTATTCGTAAGTGCATTGTGTATGCCATGTTATGTCACGTGCATTATGTATGCCATTTTAGCCCATAGCATTGCGTATGCTGGGTTGCATGTTAGTCGCATTGTGTATGCCATCTCATTGCTTTGTGTTTGGAGTAGGGTTTAGTCTGAACACGGGAAACGAGAGATGTTTCATACTCCAAGTGGCAAAATGTGCCTCGATTCTCGGTCGCCAACACTCTTGATTGTTCTTGATAGAGTTGTTGGCTTTACTTGCTTATATGTGCATTCATTTCACATTGAGTCGTGCAATTCGACTTCTCGGCCATCATGCATCGAGATGCGTGATTGGTGGCACGAGGATCGAGATCTACACTCCCTAGAGCTTGTGCAATAATGGGGAGAGTGGTCGTGCACACATGTGTTGAAAATATTTGCCATGCCCCTTTCTTGCTCTTGTTGCAGCAAACCGGAAACGATAGCAAAAACTGGTCAACAACCTTCTGGAGTTTTGTACAGCATTCCGGGATCAATTGCAAAACAGAGGCAAATCGGGGTATCACAAGGAATTTCCCGACAAAGCGACCCGAGCACGCATGCATCTTTCATCATTTGGAACAAGAGCTGAGACAGTCCATTTTATAGCTTGCATGTTAGTTTATTCGCTTTCCTAGTTAATTTGTTAATTAATTAGGGTTTTGTAATATTTAATTATTTATTCAGACTGTATTATTTATTCGGACCCTCCGAGCGAGGGCAATTGTGCAATAAGTGTGCGTGTGTGTGATGTATGTCTTCCAACCCCATGTCTTTTCCCTTTTATTTACCAGCTTATGATGGTTAGTTTAGGGCATGTTTCAATTAGCATACTTATGCTCGCATGTTTGCATCCATTCATCTGTCTTGCATGCACGGGCTCGGCGCATCATACTAACTGCATTGTATTTCAATTCCAAGTTGAATACTTGTTAGTTGTAGCATTTCACATGCCATCTTTAGAATAGCCGAGCCTATTGTAGTTGCATTCCTGCCTGTGTTGCATTAGGCATTTCAGCATAGTTAGGATCATGCATGGATTTCTAACATAGCTTCTATTTTGGCTTGGAGTACTCAGTAAGTGTTATGCTTTAGCATCCTTGCATGTGTGTGAGTGACTGCCATGATAGCATGCTTACCATAAGGCTATATGTTTATATGATATAACTGCCTGAATGCCTGTACGTGAAGGTTGGGTTATTTGGATTGGAACAATGCATTGACTGTGAGTTTTAAGCCCACTTGAGAGTGGCAAATCATCTTGTTTTCTAAGCCCACCTGAGGGTGGCAAATTCGCATTTTAGCCTACTTGCGAGTAGCAAACCGCTTTCAAAAACAAACATGAAATATTTTGTTCCAACTCAGGTGATCCAGTCTATACTTGTATGCTGTACGCATCACATAGTAAATCTAGGCTAATAACCGGGATAAGAGCACATAATATTTTCAAAACTCGATATCATGGTTAGTAGAGACCGATCTTTGATCGGGCGAGCATGGGTGCTCATAAAGTGACCTTCCCCAATCGTACCCAAGTTCCCGAGTTGAGGCAACTTTGGTGATGACGGATACGTGGCCTTAGGCAACGAGTTAGGGTTTCCTAAATTCCACCCAAAATAAAATATTTAGGTGGCGACTCTGTATCTGGCAAAGCAGTCCATGTTTGGCACTTCTTTCAAAAAAATCTGTTTTCAAAAACGATTTGCCGGATTTGGACTCTTTGATGATTCATCGGTCTTGCATTGCACTCTGTGAGATTAGATACAGGACCGTGACATTTGAGTCCTGAACTGTAGTGAGCCCAATGAACAAAACGGGATTCCCTCATGGACGTTCGGGGACGTCTACAGGCGTTCCGAATCCGAAGGCTTATTCGGCCCAAACGTGTCATTCACAGATGGGGCTCCGAATTCGGAGGCTTTTGTTTTGGCCAATCATGATATCCACGAAGGGCGCTCTGAATTCAGAGGCTTATTCGGCCCAAATGTGTTATTCACGGATGGGGCTCCGAATTCGGAGGCTTTTATTTTGGCCAATCGTGATATCCACGAAGGGCGCTCTGAATCCGGAGGCTTATTCGGCCCAAACGTGTCATTCGCGGATGGGGCTCCGAATTCAGAGGCTTTTATTTTGGCCAATCATGTTATCCACGAAGGGCGCTCCGAATCCGGAGGCTTATTCGGCCCAAACGTGTCATTCACGGATGGGGCTCCAAATTCAGAGGCTTTTATTTTGGCCAATCGTGATATCTACGAAGGGTGCTCCGAATCCGGAGGCTTATTTGGCCCAAATGTGTCATTCATAGATGGGGCTCTGAATTCAGAGGCTTTTATTTTGGCTAATTGTGTTATCCACGAAGGGCGCTTCGAATCCGGAGGCTTATTCAGCCCAAACGTGTCATTCACGGATGGGGCTCGGAATTCGAAGGCTTATTAGGCCCAAACGTGTCATTCACGGATGGGGCTCCGAATTCGGAGGCTTTTATTTTGGCCAATCGTGATATCCACGAAGGGCGCTCCGAATCTGGAGGCTTATTCGGCCCACATGTGTCATTCACGGATGGGGCTCCGAAGTCAAAGGCTTTTATTTTGGCCAATCGTGATATCCACGAAGGGTGCTCCGAATCCGGAGGCTTATTCGGCCCAAACGTGTCATTCACGGATGGGGCTCCGAATTCGGAGGCTTTTATTTTGGCCAATCGTGTTATCCACGAAGAGTGCTCCGAATCCGGAGGTTTATTAGGCCCAAACGTGTCATTCACGGATGGGGCTCCGAATTTGGAGGCTTTTATTTTGGCCAATCGTGATATCCATGAAGGGCGCTCCGAATCTGGAGGCTTATTTGGCCCAAATGTGTCATTCACAGATATGGCTTCGAATTCGGAGGCTTTTATTTTGGCCAATCATGGTATCCACGAAGGGCGCTCCGAATGCGGAGGCTTTTGATTTACCAAACTAAATTTCACATATCGAGGAAATAAGAAGCCTTACATTGTAAAAGTGAAAGTTGTACAGGCGAACATTCAAAACAAGTTATCATGCCCCACAAGTCGGTTAATGATAAAATTTACGCAAATGTGTGGAATTCCAAGGACGTGGCAGACTTCTCCCAAACATGTCTTTGAGCCGATATACCCCTGTGCCGGCGATTGACTCAACTTGATAAGGGTCATCCCAATTGGGACCTAGCTTTCCATCAGCGGGGCTCCTAGTAGCGGGAAGAACTTTCTTCAGGACTAATTCTCCGGGTATATAACGTCGCAGTTGCGCGCATTGATTATATAATTTAGCGAGATGCTGCTGATACCGCGCCATAGATGCGAGGGCACGGTCTCGGCGTTCCTCGATCAGAGTCAAATCCAATGCTAACATCATGTCATTACGGCCCAAGTCGAAGACCTTCGTTTTCAGAGTAGGTAAGCCAATCTCCAGGGGGATAATTGCCTTGGTTCCAAAGCATAGGGCGAACGGCGTTTCCCAGTGGACCGCCTTGGTGTAGTGTGATGAGCCCACAACACACTGGGGAGCTCTTCGACCCACTTGCCTTTAGCTTTCTCCAACCGTTTCTTAATGCCGTCCAAAATGGCTTTGTTGGAGGCTTCAGCTTGACCATTGCTCTGTGGATAAGCTGAGGAGGAGAAATAGGGCCGAATACCATACGTGCTGCATAATTCTCAGTAGACGCCACAATCAAACTGGTGCCATTGTCTGAAATGAGTGCTCTTGGAATGCTGAATCGTGTTATGATATTTTTCCATACAAAACGTCTAACATCAGTATCTCGAATGTGTGTTAGTGCCTCTGCTTCGACCCATTTTGTGAAGTAATCTGTCGCAATAATCAAGAATCGCTTATTCCCTAGGGCCCGTGGCAATGGTCCAACGATATCAAGTCCCCATTGAACGAACGGCCAAGGATTAGTGATAGAGCTTGGCTCCTCAGCAGACAAATGAGTTAAAGGGGAAAACTTCTGGCACTGTTCACATTTCTTGACGTAACACTCGGCATCAGCTCTCATGGTTGGCCAATAGTACCCCTGTGTTACAGCTCGATGGGCCAAAGAACGCTCGCCAGAATGGGCACCACAACTACCTTCATGTATTTCAGTCAAGAGTTCCTCGACTTTATCCGAATGAACGCATTCTAGGTATGGACCAGAAATGGATTTTTTGTAGAGCTTTCCTTGCGGATCTAAGTAATATCGCAGGGCTTTACTTCACAGTTTGTGCGCTTCTTTCTTGTCTGTCGGGAGCTGTTCGGAAGATAGGAATGCAGTGATAGGGTCCATCCAACTTGGACCTGATTCTATGATATTGATCTGAATTGACTCCGAAGGGGCAATGCTCGGCTTAGGGATGAATCCGACTTCAATTGTCCGTTTAATTTCTAAGTTGATGGCAGAGGCTAGGCAAGCCAGGGCGTCTGCATGTGTGTTCTGATCCTGGGTTATTTGATTCAACTCATGATGGTCGAATTTTGCCAGCAAAGAATTCGCCGTTTTCATGTAGGCTGCCATACGGTCATTTTTGGCTGCGTATTTCCCCTTCAATTGGTTGATGACTAGTTTTGAGTCGCAGAAGATAAGTAGACGCCGAGCACCAAGGAGAAGTGCATTCCGTAAGCCGGTTAACAATGCTTTGTATCCGGCCTCATTGTTCCCCTAGTTTGAAAGCCTGCTCGATTATTGCCCCGTCGGGAGCCATGATCACTATGCCCACCCCACTACCACGTTGGTTGGATGACCCGTCACAATACAACTGCCAAATGTCCCTAACGTAAATTCTCCAGTTCGGCTTAGGTTGAATTTGATCAGACTTAAAGTCGACGAGACACCCAGTGAATTCGGCCACAAAGTCGGCGAGCACTTGCCCCTTGATTGAGGTTCTGGGTAGAAATTGGATATCGTACTGGCCAAGTTCAAGAACCCATTTTGAAACGCACCCTAATGTTTTCGCGCTGCGGAGCACTGACCGGAGGGGGTAGTCCGTTAGTACCCCAATGGTATGCCCCTGAAAGTAATGCATCAGTTTTCTTACTGCCATGACGAGAGCAAGGATGAGTTTTTCCAACGGAAGGTAACGTGTTTCGACGTCGACCATTGCTTTGCTCACATAATAAACTGGCCACTGCTCCCCTAGTTCTTCCTTTAACAGTACGGCGCTGACTGCCCGGTTAGAAACTGCCAAATATAAAATATGCGAATCACCTGCTGAAGGTGTTGTTAAGAGTGGAACTGATCGGAGGTAAGTCTTCATCCAAAGCAGCTTCGCACTCGGGGGTCCATTCAAAAGCTTTACCCTACCGAAGTGTATGAAAGAATTGTCGACAGCGATTTGTGGAATGACTAATGAACTTGTTGAGTGCGGCGGCCATTCCCATAAGCTTCTGAAGCTCTTTGACCAACCGAGGAGAGCCAAGTTCTAGAATTGCTATGATTTGCCTCGGGTTGGCTTCAATTCCGTGGTGGTTAACAATATAGCCAAGGAATTTGCCAGATCCGATGCCAAATGCACATTTGGAAGCGTTCAGCTTCATTTTGTATTTGCGAAGAATGCCGAATGTCTCTTCCAGATCGGCTAGATGAGTTTGCTCTTCTTTGGACTTGACCACCATATCGTCGATGTATACTTCCATGGTATGGTCGAGTTGCTACTTGAACATGGCAGTCACTAGTCTTTGGTAGGTTGCCCCCATATTCTTCAGCCCGAAAGGCATAACCTTATAGCAATAGGTTCCTCTTGGGGTGAGGAATGCAGTTTTTTCTTGGTCCTCCGGATGCATGGCAATTTGATGGTAGCCTCTGTAGGCATCCAGGAAGCTCATACGCTGATGATGTGCCGTTGCATCTATGAGTTGGTTTATTCTGGGAGGGGAAAGCAATCCTTGGGACAAGCTTTGTTTAAGTCCGTGAAATCCACACAAACACGCCAAGTTCCATTTTTCTTCTTTACAACCATGTAGGATAGGTCACTTCCTGGATTGCCTCGGCATCAAGTAACCGATCAACTTCTTCAACAACGGCAGTAGTATGTTCCGCGGCTGACCGCTGGCCTTTCTAAATAATTGGCTTACATTTGGGATCAACGTTTAAGTGGTGCTGGGACACGGATGGATCCACCCCCGGTATCTCATTTGGTGACTATGCAAATACATCAAAGTTATCGAGTAAGAAGGATATTAGCTCTTGCCTATTGATTTTATTCAGAGAAACGCCGACCATGAAGAACTTGTCAGGATTCCCTTCAATTTCAACCCGATCCAGGGCTCCGGTTGCCTTTTCACTTGGGAGCTGCCCAACGTCGTCGAGGCTCCCCCGATCTGGCACCTCAATTGAATTCACTTCCAGCTCTCTTGGTGTCTTTGCAGCAAGAAGATAACATGTCTGTGCCGATTTCTAGGAACCTTGAATTTGCTCTATGCTGCGTTTAGTCGGAAAGCGAAGTAGTTGATGATAGGTGCTTGGTACGGCCTGCATGGTATGCAACCAAGTTTGTCCCATGATGAGATTATACGGCGAAGGAAGCTTGACAACCAAAAATTCTACATCCACTGATCGGAGCCCGCCCGAACTGGTATGTGATTTTCCCAAAGGATATTCCGATTAGCGTTGAAGCCGAATAATGGGTAATCAACCAGAGACAGATCCGACTTAGTGAAGCCGAGTTTAACGAAGGTCTTGTAGTACATTTTTTGAAGTACTTCCCTAGTCAATGAGAACACGTTCAACGGTGAATCGGTTTACACGTAATTCAATGACAAGGATCAGTTGGGGGAGCGTTACGCCGACCAAATCAGAATCACCGAAACTAATACTCGCAGCTTCATGGGGCCGTTTCACTGTTGTGATTTGCTTTTGGGGGTTAGACAGCAGCTGAATTGTATATATCACGGGTGCCGTCGACAAGCTGTATATCATATGAATTACGCCGAGTGGAGGTGAATCCTGTCGTAAAGCTACTGTTTTTGTTGAATTGTTCTTTCGGACGTGTTGCATAAGCCGATCGTCTTGTACCAACTCCTCAAGGTGGTCCTTCAACGCATAACAACTGTCGATATCATGACCATGGTGTTTGTGATATTCGCATCACCTATCCCGTCTCCTCATGTCGGGAGGTCCCACCATCTTGGGTGGCCATTTAAAGAACGAAAGATGTTAAACTTTAGACATAACCGTATTGATCGGCTCCGATAACTCCGTATATTTTTTTGTCCGCGCGCCTTATGCGCCTACTATCCACTTGAAGTTGTTTATTACTTTGATGTGAACATTGGTCATTTGATCTGTGCGAATCTCGTCTTTTGTCTCGTTCAGCCCGATTCCATGGTTCAGGGCTCCGTGATGGTACAAAGTTTATCGGCTAAATGATTTCAACGTGGCCGTCTTGTTAGGCTTGTGCCTGGCTTTGACCCGCAGGGCATTATCTTCCACTTTGCAGTATTTCTCGACTTTCTTCATTAACGACCATACTGTTTTGGGGGGCCGTCTGGTCAAGGAGTTGCGGAGGGCACTATCAGGATGCAATCCCATCTTAAAGGCAGTGATGGCCATGGAGTCATTGCAGGCATCATCTATTAGATTAAAGTATTCCCAATAGCGCGCCGAATATGCATGAAGGGTTTTTCCTGGTTGAATTTGAATTGCCCAGAGATAATCGGCTTGCTTCGATTGGACCTCATTGGTAATGAACCTTGCCCTGAAGGATTTTTGGAGTTGGTGGAAGCTCTTAATCGATGCCAGTTCCAATTTATAATACCATCTAACAACCAATGGTCCCAAACTTCGACACATAAGGGGCCTCGTCGTCTGCATGAAGCGTCATGGCTTGTTTATAATGACGAATGTGATCAGTGGGGTCCGATTTTCCATCGTATAGGGTGAATGATGGAGCTTTGAACTTTTTGGGTAGCACTGCCCTTGCGATCCGTCGCCCAAAGGGGTTATGTTGATCCTCTTCGTCTGAATCATTTCTTTGCTTATTCTGCGCATGCGGACTTCCTTCAGAAGAACTGGAGACTTCAACTCGTCCCTTCTTTTTGGATTCTGGGGATGATGAGTCAGAATCACTGCCACTATCATATCTCCGAATTCAAGGTCATCGCCCATCATTTCCCAAAGGTCATCCCTGATCTTGGCACGCGGCCTGTTGGATTTTGCCACCTCCAGGGCCAAATCATATCGAAGGCGCTCGTTCTCAGCCATCATGTGTTTCCAACCTCTGTTCATTTTGTTTCGCCTAATCCATAATCGCTTGCATTGTCTCATGTACTGATGTCGAGGGTGAGGTCTGGGCAATTGAGTCAAAGTTCAAGGCCCTTCGTGCGGCATGTTCTCTGGCCCAAGCATGATTCATGGAGTGGTATCATCTTGTGGCGCAAGGTCGTCAGCGACTACCGGAGGATCTTCTGTCACGCCCTCCATGGATGTGCTTGAGTATTTCCACAGACAATGCCAATTGCAGAGATGTGGATTTGAAATACTCTATGGATCCTGTAGGACGCTCTTAATCCTCAGCTAGTCACCTGAAAATGAATGAATATTCCGGTCGGAGGTGCCGGAATTAGCACTCCGACGGATAAGTCAGTGTATACTCTCTTAGATACTTGTATCTCAAGTTAATCTTATTTTTTTTCACATACCTTTTCTTAGCTGATACTCCTCTTATTTATAGTCGTCCTTGATATTGATGGTTGGGCCCACCTTTCGACCAACGAATAATTGCTTACTTGGCTATTCTGTCCTATCTATTCGTACTCGGCCGATTTTACAGCTGATTCTACGGCGATTAGTTATTCGGCCTATGTCCCTCCAAGATAGAGCCGTATAGTACATAACTTGATTTCTTTCTTTAAACTAAATCGGCTTCCCTACGTAATTATATTATTCGGCTCCCACAGAAACCCATAGTGTTTCACATGGTTTTCATAGTGTTATGCTTCACTAACAAAGTTTTCAGCAAATTGAAGTTCAAAGTGTTTTAAGTTTTTTAAGGAACAACAATTAGTTTTTACTATGCTGCTTTCAATGTCCGGATAAATTTGCAAGTGCTACATTGGAACAAGTTGGAAATGAAAAATATATAACATACTCTTATGTGGGGCTTGGTTTTGCGGTGGTTGTATTTACTTTTGCAATTGTAGAAGTTGTATGGCTGAAGAAAAACAAAAAGCCTATTGCATTTCTAGAAGTTTTTAGTGTTATTCAACTTTAGGCCAGCTTATGGCATCTATTTTGGAAATAATACTTATTCAATATAAAAAAGAGTGGAGGCTTAAGTTTTCCATCTTCTTAGCTATGTTTGCCATGTCTACACTTGCTTTCAAGGTTTTCTTGAAAATGACTGTTTCGTATTTTGCAAATTGCGATTATTACGGTAAAATGTGGATGATGGAGGTGGAACTAAAGAATATGAAGTCAAGGGAAAAGGTATTTCGTTGTGATGTCTACGCTCTTCATGACCATCCCAACCACTGGAAGTCCTATTGGCTCGATAGTGCTGCCGATGATGATCAGAAAATTTTTAACGGTGCAAGAGCTGCTCAAGATCAAGAAGTTTCTATCGGTCTGCCTCTCTTGCCTTGTCATCCTGCTCCAAACTGTGAGATATGACCGAAGAAATTCCATAGCATGAAATATGAAGTAAGAAATGTATAAACTCGTAGTTACTTGGATCTTGCCATGAATATGGTACTTATTGGTAAAAAAAAAAAAATACTCATTAAAAAAAAAGAAGGTAGTTTGGTAATTTAACGCTTCAAAATCGTGCAATAAAAAAAAAAAAAAAAAAAAAAAAAAGGTAGTTTCTTTAGACCATTATAAATTGGAGTGGACCATCCATTCTTACGTTGCTCATTGTTACATTCTCTCCCTCTCTCCAACCTCCATTTTCTACCTATGCTTCACCTATCCCTTCTCTGTACTACAGACATAGAAAATGTTTTCCAAAGTCTTTCCTATGTTTTTAATAGTGCTTCACTTCACTTAAGAGGTTTTCAAGGAAGTGAAGTCCAAAGTATTTAACCTGTTTTTCAAAGTGTGCCACTTCATCTTTAAAGTTTTTGAGAAAATGAAACTCAGATTTGTTATGTTTCACCAACAAAGTTTTCAGGAAATGGAAGTTTAACGTGTTTTAGTTTTTTAAGGAACAACAATTAGATTTTTACTATGCTGCCTTCAATGTCCTGCTAGAATTTGCAAGTGCCACAATGGAACAAGTTGGAAATGAAAAAAATATAATATACTCTTACGTGGGGTTTGGTTTTGTGGTGTTTGCACCAACTGTTGCAATTGTAGAAGTTGTGTGGCTGAAGAAAAACAAAAAGCCTATTGCATTTCTAGAAGTTTTTGGTCTTATTTCTACGTTAGGCCAACTTATGGCATCTATTTTGGAAATAATACTAATTCTATATAAAAAAGTGTGGAGGCTTAAGTTTTCCATCTTCTCAGCTATGTTTGCCATGTGTACAATTGCTTTCAAGGTTTTCTCGAAAATGACTGTTTTGTATTTTGTAAATTGCGATTATTATGGTAAAATGCAGATGATGGAGGTGGAACTGAAGAATATGATGTAAAGGGAGAAGGTATTTCGTTGTCATGTCTGCGCTCTTCATGACTATCCCAACCGCTGGAATTCCTATTGGCTCGATTGTGCTGCCGATGATGATCAGAAGCTTTTGAACGGTGCTGGTGTTGCTCATGATCAAGAGGTTTCTATCAGTCTGCCTCTCTTGCCTTGTCATCCAGCTCCGTACTGTGAAATATGAGTGAAGAAACTCCATACCACGAAATATGAAGGAAGAAATGCATATAGTTTTACAAATTCGTAGTTACTTGGATCTTGCCATGTATATGGTACTTATAGGTAAAAAAAAAAAAATCGTGCATTAAAAAAAAATGTAGTTCGGTAATTTAATGCTGCAAAATCGTGCCATTAATCGATATACTAATTTAATGCTTCAAAATCGTGCATTAATTATTATGTATTTATAACATTCATTTTTTTATTTATAATGTTTGGTAATTTAATGCTTCAAAATTGTGCATTAAAAAAAAAAAAGGTAGTTTTTTAGACCATTATAAATAGGAATAGACCATCCATTCTTACGTTGCTCATTCTTACATTCTCTCCCCTTCTCCAACCTCCATTTTCTCTCTATCCTTCACCTATACCTTCTCTGTATTACAGACATAGAAAATGTTTTCCAAAGTCTTTCCAACATTTTTCATAGTGCTTCACTTCACTTGCAAGGTTTTCAAGGAAGTGAAGTCCGAAGTATTTAACTTGTTTTTCAAAGTGTGTCACTTCACCTGCAAACTTTTTTAGAAAATGAAACCCACAATGTTTCACATGGTTTTCAAAGTGTTATACTTCAACAAAGTTTTTAGGAAATTAAAGTTCAAAGTGTTTAAGTTTTTTAAGCAACAACAATTTGATTTTTACTGTGCTGCCAATGACCTGCTAGAATTTGCAAGTGCCACAACGGAACTAGTTTGAAATGAAAAAAATATAATATACTCTTACGTGGGCTTGGTTTTGCAGTGGTTGCATTTACTTTTGCAATTGTAGAAGTTGTATGGCTAAAGAAAAACAAAAAGCCTATTGCATTTCTAGAAGTTTTTCGTCTTATTTCTACGTTAGGCCAGCTTATGGCATCTATTTTGGAAATAATACTTATTCTATATAAAAAACAGTGGAGGCTTAAGTTTTCCATCTTCTCAGCTATGTTTGCAATGTCTACACTTGCTTTCAAGGTTTTCTCAAAAATGATTGTTTTGTATTTTGTAAATTGCGATTATTACAGTAAAATGCGAATGATAGAGGTGAAACTAAAGAATATGAAGTCAAGGGAAAAGGTATTTTGTTGTCATGTCTGCGCTCTTCATCACTATCCCAACCATTGGAATTCCTTTTCGCTCGATAGTGCTGCCGATGATGATCAGAAGCTTTTTAACGGTGCTGTTGCTGCTCATAATCAAGAAGTTTCTATCGGTCTGCCTCTTTTGCCTGGTCAACCTACTCCGTACTTTGAGATTTGAGTGAAGAAACCCCATACCACGAAATATGAAGGAAGAAATGTATATACTTTTACAAATTCATTGTTACTTGGATCTTGCCATGTATATGGTATTTATAGGTTAAAAAAAAATCGTGCATGAAAAAAAGAAGAAGGTAGTTTTGTAATTTAATGCTTCAAAATCGTGCACTAATTAGTGTGTATTTATAGCATTCATTTTTTTAAAATATAATGTTTGGTAATTTAATGCTTCAAAATCATGCATTAAAAAAATGTAGTTTCTTTAGACAATTATAAATGGGAATGGACCATCCATTCTTACGTTGCTCATTCTTACATTCTCTCCCTCTCTCCAACCTCCATTTTCTGTCTATCCTACATCTATCCCTTCTCTGTATTACAGACATAGAAAATGTTTTCCAAAGTCTTTTCTATGTTTTTCATGGTGCTTCACTTCATTTGCGAGGTTTTCAAGGAAGTGAAGTCCAAAGTATTTAACCTGTTTTTCAAAGTGTGTCACTTCACTTGCAAAGTTTTTGAGAAAATGAAACCCACGGTGTTTCACATGGTTTTCATAGTGTTATGCTTCACCAACAAAGTTTTGAGGAAATTGAAGTTCAAAGTGTTTAAGTTTTTTAAGGAACAACAATCAGATTTTTACTGTGCTGCCTTCAATGTCATGCTAGAATTTGCAGGTGCCTCAATGGAACAAGTTGGAAATGAAAAAAAATATAATATACTGTTACATGGAGCTTGGTTTTGCGATGGCTGCATTTACTTTTTCAATTGTAGAAGTTGAATGGCTGAAGAAAAATAAAAAGCCTACTGCATTTCTAGAAGTTTTTGGTCTTATTTCTACATTAGGCCAGCTTATGGCATCTATTTTGGGAATAATACTTATTCTATATAAAAAAGAGTGGAGGCTTATGTTTTCCATCTTCTTAGCTATGTTTGCCATGTCCACACTTGCTTTCAAGGTTTACTCAAAAATGATTGTTTCGTATTTTTTAAATTGCTATTATTACGGTAAAATGCGGATGATGGAGGTGGAACTGAACAATATGAAGTCAAGGGAGAAGGTAATTCGTTATCATGTCTGTGCTCTTCATGACTATCCCAACCACTGGAATTCCTATTGGCTCGATAGTGATGCCGATGATAATCAGAAGCTTTTTAACAGTGCTTGGCTGCTCATGATCAAGAAGTTTCGATCGGTCTACCTCTCTTGCCTTGTCATCCTGCTTCGTACTGTGAGATATGATTGAAGAAGCTCCATACGACAAAATATGAAGGAAGAAATGTATATACTTTTACAAATTCGTAGTTACTTGGATCATGCCATGTATGTGGTACTTATAGGTAAAAAAAAAAAATATGCATTAAAAAAAAAGAAGAAGAAGTAGTTTGTTAATTTAATGCTTCAAAATCGTGCTATTAATCGATGTACTAATTTAATGCTTTAAATCATGCACTAATTAGTCTTTATTTATATCATTCATTTTTTTATTTATAATTATTAGTAATTTAATCCTTCAAAATCATGCATTAAAAAAAAAAAAGAAGGTAGTTTCTTTAGACAATTATAAATAGGAATGGACCATCCATTCTTACGTTGCTCATTCTTACATTCTATCCCTCTCTCCAACCTCCATTTTCTCTCTATCCTCCACCTATCCCTTCTCTGTATTACAGACATAGAAAATGTTTTCCAAAGTCTTTCCTATGTTTTTCATGGTGCTTCACTTCACTTGCGAGGTTTTCGTGGAAGTGAAGTCCAAAGTATTTAACCTGTTTTTCAAAGCGTGTCACTTCACCTTCAAAGTTTTTGAGAAAATGAAACCCACAGTGTTTTACATGGTTTTCATAGTGTTATGCTTCAGCAACAAAGTTTTGAGGAAATTGAAGTTCAAAGTGTTTAAGTTTTTTAAGGAACAACAATTAGATTTTTACTGTGCTGCCTTCAATGTCCTGCTAGAATTTGCAAGTGCCACAATGGAACAAGTTGGAAATGAAAAAAATATAATATACTCTTACGTTGGGCTTGGTTTTGCGGTGGTTGCATTTACTTTTGCAATTGTAGAAGTTGTGTGGCTAAAGAAAAACAAAAAGCCTATTGTATTTCTTGAAGTTTTTGGTCTTATTTCTACTTTAGGCGACCTTATGGCATCTATTTTGGCAATAATACTTATGATATATAAAAAGGAATGGAGGCTAAAGTTTTCCATCTTCTTTGCTATGTTTGCCATGTCCACATCTGCTTTCAAGGTTTTCTCAAAAATGATTGTTTTGTATTTTATAAATTTCTTTTATTACGGTAAAATGCGGATGATGGAGGTGGAACTGAACAATATGAAGTCAAGGGAGTAGGTACTTCGTTGTCATGTCTGCGCTCTTCAAGACTATCCCAACCACTGGAATTCCTATTGGCTCGATAGTGCGGCCGATGATGATCAGAAGCTTTTTAACGATGCTTGTGCTGCACATGATTAAGAAGTTTCGATCGATCTGCCTTTCTTGCCTTGTCATCCTGTTCCATACTGTGAGATATGATTGAAGAAACTCCATACCACAAATATATGAAGGAAGAAACGTATATACTTTTACAACTTCGTAGTTACTCGGATCTTGCCATGTATGTGTTACTTATAGGTTCAAAAAATAATTGTGCATTAAAAAAAAAAAGGAGGTACTTTGTTAATTTAATGCTTCAAAATCGTGCACTAATTAGTCTGTATTTATAGCATTCATTTTTATTTATTTATAATGTTTGGTAATTTAATCCTTCAAAATCATGCATTAAAAAAAAAGAAAAAAAAGAAGAAGAAAAAGGTAGTTTCTATGGACAATTATAAATAGGAATGGTCCATCTATCCTTACGTTGCTTATTCTTACATTCTGTCCCTCTCTCCAACCTCCATTTTCTCTCTATCCTCCACCTGTCCCTTCTCTGTATTACAGATATAGAAAATGTTTTCCAAAGTCTTTCCTATGTTTTTCATGGTGCTTCACTTCACTTGCGAGGTTTTCCAGGAAGTGAAGTCCAAAGTATTTAACCTGTTTTTCAAAGTGTGTCACTTCACCTGCATAGTTTTTGAGAAAATGAAACCCACAGTGTTTCACATGATTTTCATAGTGTTATGCTTCAGCAACAAAGTTTTGAGGAAATTGAACTTCAAAGTGTTAAGTTTTTTAAGGAACAACAATTAGATTTTTACTGTGCTGCCTTCAATGTCCAGCTAGAATTTGCACGTGCCACAATGGAACAAGTTGGAAACGAAAAAAATATAATATACTCTTACGTGGGGCTTGGTTTTGCGGTGGTTGCATTTACTTTTGCAATTGTAGAAGTTGTGTGGCTGAAGAAAAACAAAAAGCCTATTGTATTTCTTGAAGTTTTTGGTTTTATTTCTACTTTGGGCGAGCTTATGGCATCTATTTTGGCAATAATACTTATTATATATAAAAGGAGTGGAGGCTTAAGTTTTCCATCTTCTTAGCTATGTTTGCCATGTCCACACTTGCTTTCAAGGTTTTCTCAAAAATGATTTTTGTATTTTTTAAATTGCTATTATTACGGTAAAATACGGATGATGGAGGTGGAACTGAACAATACAAAGTTAAGGGAGTAGGTACTTCGTTGTCATGTCTGCGCTCTTCAAGACTATCCCAACCACTGGAATTCTTATTGGCTCGCTAGTGCTGCCGATGATGATCAGAAGCTTTTTAACAATGCTTGTGCTGCTCATGATCAAGAAGTTTCGATTGGTCTGCCTCTCTTGCCATGTCATCCTGCTCCATACTGTGAGATATGATTGAAGAAACTCCATACCACAAAATATGAAGGAAGAAACGTATATACTTTTACAAATTCGTAGTTACTTGGATCTTGCCATGTATGTGGTACTTATAGGTAAAAAAATAAAATAAAAAATTTGTGCATTAAAAAAAGAAAGAGGTAGTTTGTTAAATTAATGCTTCAAAATCGTGCTATTAATCGATGTACTAATTTAATGCTTCAAAATCATGCTATTAATCGATGTACTAATTTAATCCTTCAAAATCGTGCACTAATTAGTCTGTATTTATAGCATTCATTTTTTTTAATTTACAATGTTTGGTAATTCAATCCTTACGTCACTCATTCTTACATTCTGTCCCTCTCTCCAACTTCCATTTTCTCTCTATCCTCCACCTATCCCTTCTCTGTATTACAGACATAGAAAATGTTTTCCAAAGTCTTTCCTATGTTTTTTATGGTGCTTCACTTCACTTGTGAGGTTTTCAAGGAAGTGAAGTCCAAAGTATTTAACCTGTTTTTCAAAGTGTGTCACTTCACCTGCAAAGTTTTTGAGAAAATGAAACCCACAATGTTTCACATGGTTTTCATGGTGTTATGCTTCAGCAACAAAGTTTTGAGGAAATTGAACTTCAAAATGTTTAAGTTTTTTAAGGAACAACAATTAGATTTTTATTGTGCTGCCTTCAATGTCCTGCTAGAATTTGCAAGTGCCACAATGGAACAAGTTGGAAATGAAAAAAATATAATATACTCTTATGTGAGGCTTGGTTTTACGGTGGTTGCATTTACTTTTTTAATTGTAGAAGTTGTACGGCTGAAGAAAAACAAAAAGCCTATTGCATTTCTAGAAGTTTTTGGTCTTATTTCTACTTTGGGCTAGCTTATGGCATCTATTTTGGGAATAATACTTATTCTATATAAAAAAGAGTGGAGGCTTAAGTTTTCCATCTTCTTAGTTATGTTTGCCATGTCTACACTTGCTTTCAAAGTTTTTTCGGAAATGACTATTTCGTATTTTGTAAATTGCAATTATTACTATAAAATTCGGATGATGGAGGTGGAACATAAGAATATGAAGTCAAGGGAGAAGGTATTTCGTTGTCATGTCTGCGCTCTTCATGGCTACCCCAACCATTGGAATTCCTATTGGCTCGACAGTGCTGCCGATGATGATCAGAAGTTTTTAACAGTGCTGGTGCTGCTCATGATCAAGAAGTTTCTATCGGTCTGCCTCTCTTGCCTTGTCATCCTGCTCCATGCTGTGAGATATCAGTGAAGCAACTCCATACCACGAAATATGAAGGAAGAAACGTATATACTTTTACAAATTCATAGTTACTTGGATCTTGCCATGTATATGATACTGATAGGGTTGTTTGGTAATTTAAAGCTTCTAAATCGTGCTATTAATCGATATACTAATTTAATGCTTCAAAATCATGCACTAATTAGTGTGTATTTATAGCATTCATTTTTTTTTATTTATAATGTTTGGAAATTTAATGCATCAAAATCGTGCATTAAAAAAAAAAAATGGGCAGTTTTTCAGACCATTATAAATAGGAATGGACCATCCATTCTCACATTCCACATTCTTACATTATCTCCCACTCTCCAACCTCCAATTCTTTCTATCCTCCACCTATCCCTTCTCTGTATTATAGACATGGAAAATGTTTTCCAAAGTCTTTCCTATGTTTTTCATGGTGCTTCATTCACTTGCGAGCTTTTCAAGGAAGTGAAGTCCAAAGTATTTAACCTGTTTTTCAAAGTGTGTCACTTTACCTGCAATGTTTTTGAGAAAATGAAACCCACAGTGTTTCACATGGTTTTCATAGCGTTATGCTTCACAAACAAAGTTTTGAGGAAATGAAGTTGAAAGTGTTTAAGTTTTTGAAGGAACAACAATTAGATTTTTACTGTGCTGCAAATGTCCTACTAGAATCTGTAAGTGCCACAATAGAACAAGTTGGAAATGAAAAAAATATAATATACTCTTACGTGGGCTTGGTTTTGCAGTGGTTGCATTTACTTTTGCAATTGTAGAAGTTGTATGGTTGAAGAAAAACAAAAAGCCTATTGCATTTCTAGAAGTTTTTGATCTTATTTCTACTTTAGGCTAGCTTATGGCATCTACTTTGGAAATAGTACTTATTCTATACAAAAAAGAGTGGAGGCTAAAGTTTTCCATCTTCTCAGCTATGTTTGCCATGTCTACACTTACTTTCAAGGTTTTCTCGAAAATGACTGTTTCGTATTTTGTAAATTGCGATTATTACGGTAAAATGCAAACGATAGAGGTGGAACTGAAGAATATGAAGTCAAGGGAGAAGGTATTTCGTTGTCATGTCTGCGCTCTTCATGACTATGCCAACAACAGGAATTCCTATTGGCTCGATAGTGCTGCCGATGATGATCAAAAGCTTTTCAACGATGCTTGTGCTGCTCATGATCAAGAAGTTTCGATCGGTCTGCCTCTCTTGCCTTGTCATCCTGCTCCATACTGTGAGATATGATTGAAGAAACTCCATACCACAAAATATGAAGGAAGAAACATATATAATTTTACAAATTCGTAGTTACTTTGACCTTGCCATGTATATGGTACTTATAACTATAATAATAATAAAAAAAAAATCATGCATAAAAAAAGAAGAAGAAGGTAGTTTGGTAATTTAATGCTTCAAAATCATGCTATTAATCGATATACAAATTTAATGCTTCAAAATCGTGCAGTAATTAGTCTTTATTTACAGCATTCATTTTTTTATTTATATTGTTTGATAATTTAATGCTTCAAAATTGTGCATTAAAACGTAAAAAAAAAAAAAAGAAGGTAGTTTCATTAGACCATTATAAATAGGAATGGACCATCCATTCTTACTTTGCTCATTCTTACATTTTCTTCCTCTCTCCAACCTCCATTTTCTATCTATTCTCTACCTGTCCCTTCTCTGTATTACAGACATAGAAAATGTTTTCCAAAGTCTTTCCTATTTTTTTCATGGTGCTTCACTTCCTCGAATCGCTTCACTTCCTTGAATCGCTTCACTTGCGAGGTTTTCAAGGAAGTGAAGCCCAATGTATTTAACCTGTTTTTCAAAGTGTCTCACTTCACCTGCAAAGTTTTTGAGAAAATGAAACCTACAGTGTTTCACGTGGTTTTCGTAGTGTTATGCTTTAGGAACAAAGTTTTGAGCAGTTTGAAGCTCAAAGTGTTTAAGTTTTTTAAGGAACAACAATTAGATTTTTATTGTGTTGCCTTCAATGTCCTGCTAGAATTTGCAAGTGCCATAATGGAATAAGTTGAAAAATGAAAAAATAAATATACTCTTACGTGGGGCTTGTTTTGGCGGTGGTTACATTTGCTTTTGCAATTGTAGAAGTTGTATGGCTGAAGAAAAACAAAAAGCCTATTACATTTCTAGAAGTTTTTGGTCTTATTTCTACTTTATAGCCCAGCTTATGTCATCTATTTGGAAATAATACTTATTTTTTATTAAAAAAGTGTGGAGCTTAAGTTTTTCCATCTTCTCAGCTATGTTTTTCCATGTCTACACTTGCTTTTATGGTTTCTCGAAATGACTGACTTAGCTTCATATTTTGTAAATTGCGATTATTAAGGTAAAATGTGGATGATAGAAGTTGGAACTGAAGAAAATGAAGTCAAAGGAAGGTATTTTGTTGTCAGGTCTGTGCTCTTCGTGACTATCCTAACCACTGGAATTCCTGTTGGCTCATAGTGCTACCGATGATGATCAGAAGCTTTTTAACGGGCTAGTGTTGCTCATGATCAAGAAGTTCTATCAGTTTCCCACTTTGCCTTGTCATGGCTGCTCCATACTGTGAGATATGAGTGAAGAAACTCCATACCACGAAATGTGAAGGAAGAAAATGTATATACTTTTACAATTCGTAGTTACTTGGATCTTGCCATGGTATATGTACTTATAGGTAAAAAAAATATATCGTGCATTAAAAAAAAAAAAAGGTTGTTTGGGAATTAATGCTTCAAAATTGTGATATTATCGTATATACTAATTTAATGCTTCAAAATCGTGAACTAATTAGTGTGTATTTATAGCATTCATTTTTTATTTATTTATAAGATTGGTAATTTAATACTTCAAATCGTGCATTAAAAAAAAAATGTGTATTTTCTTTAGACCATTATAAATAGAATGGACCATCTATTCTCACATTGCTCATTCTTACATTCTCTCCCCTCTCTAACCTTCATTTTCTCTTTATCCTCTACCTATCCCTTCTCTGTCTATGGACATAGAAAATGTTTCCCAAAGTCTTTCCTATGTTTTTCATGGTGCTTCACTTCACTTGCGACGTTTTCAAGGAATGATCCAAAGTATTTAACTTATTTTTCAATGTGTGTGCACTTCACGTGCAATGTGTTTGAGAAAATGAACCAAGAGTGTTTCACATTGCTTTCATAGTGTTATGCTTCAGCAACAAGTTTTGAGCAAATTGAAGTTCAAAGTGTTTAAGTTTTTTAAGGAACAACAATTAGATTTTTACTGTGTTGCCAATGTCCTGCTAAATTTGCAAGTGAAACAATGGACAAGTTGGAAAATGAAAAAAAACATAATATACACTACGTGGGGCTGGTTTTGCGGTGGTTCCATTTACTTTTGCATTTGTAAAAGTGAATGGCTGAAGAAAACAAAAAGCTTATTGCATTTCTAGAAGTTTTTTATTATCGTTTCTACTTTGGCCAGCTTATGGTATCTATTTTGGAAATAATACTTATTCTCTATAAAAAAGAGTGGAGGCTTAAGTTTTTCCATCTTCTTAGCTATGTTTTGCCCTGTTTACACTTGCTTTCAAGGTTTTTCTCGAAAATGATTGTTGTATTTTGTAAATTACGATTATTACGGTAAAATACAGATGCTGGTGGAACTGAAGAATATGAAATCAAGGGAGAAGGTAATTTCATTGTCGTGTCTGTGCTCTTCATGACTATCCCAACACTAGAATTCCTATTGGCTCGATAGTGTTGCCGATGATAATCAAACTTTTTAACAGTGCTAGCGCTGCTCGTGATAATGAAGTTTCTATCGGTCTGCGCTCTCTTGCCTTTTGCCTCCCTGTCCATACTGTGAGAATGAGGGAAGAAACTCCATACCAACGAAATATGAAGAACGTATATACTTTTACAAATTTGTAGTTACTTGGATCTTGCCATGTATATGTTACTTATAGGTAAAAATAAAATAAAAAATCGTGCATTAAAAAAAGAAGGTAGTTTGGTAATTTAATGCATCAAAATCCGTGCTATTAATCGATATACTAATTTAATGCTTCAGAATTGTGCACTAATTAGTGCGTATTTATAGCATTTATTTTTTATTTATTTATAATGTTTGGTAATTTGATGCTTCAAATCGTGCATGGAAAAAAAATCCTAAGTGATTCGTGATTAGATCAAATTAAAATATTCCAAATCCCAATAATCCAAAACACACGATCTAACTCAACAAGCACTTACGAATGATTTAGATTGTTTGTTTTTTGGAATAAACATAAATCGACACAAACGATTTTTACGTGGAAAAACCACAATTGAAGAACCTTCAATTGTAATAAAAACCACGAGCGAAACGCCACTAATCTATCCACTACTGAAGAAAGAAAGATTACAAAGATAATACAAAAACAAATTACCCAACTCAGTCAATTTGCCTTCAAATCTTCTGTAACTCTTTCACCAAGCCTTCGTCTCGGAACTGATCCACCTGAAGTTGAATCCACAACCTCACTTGTCGAATTAACGACTACGTACAGAATCAAACGCCTTTTGAAACTCTACGTTTAATCTTCTTCGGAATCCACTGAAGGACTCTCTTTGAATTATAAAGTAACAAACTCCTTGATGTAAGAATCTTAGATCATGAGTGAAGAACTCTCTCAAAACATCAAGGAAAACTCTAAAAAATCTCCAGAAGAAACCTCAAACAAAACCTTAGAAAACCTTAAACAGATCTAGGAGAAGTAATCCTAAACAGACCCAACATGCGAATTTTATAGAATCTGTGTTCGCGCGGTCCGCTCGAGCGTGGAATGCCCGCTCGAGCGGAGGCTTCAAAATTGTGTGATTCATATAGGCTTCACACTCGAGCGAAGTTTCTTACGCTCGAGCGTCGAATCACACACCATCCAGTACTTTCTCTCGGCGAAGCAGAGATACTGTGAACTTGCAATCCCCGCTCGAGCGTCACTTTCCTTGCTCAAGCGTGGAGACCAAAATTGGAAAATCTGGAAAGCTATAACATGTAACAACCTTGGTTTTGATCCACGGAATTTGACAACAAAGGGTCCTAACAATCTCCCCCTTTGTCAAATCCCGGACAAAACCATTCTAACACAGTTTTCCTAACAAAATCACAAAAGTACTAAAACCATTTTCCAAACTATTCTAAAACAATTTTCCAACCAAAATCACAAAATCAATACCACCAACTATGAACCAACATTTACAACCAAATCCCAAATCCATGTGCTTGAACAATTATCCTGAAAGAAAACAACCACACACAAGCCAACCAAAAATATGTGGAACTGGATTAAATAACAAAAGATAAGTCCATCATTAAATAACAAAAGATAAGGCCATCATAAACAACACAATATCCAAATATATTATCCATCCAAAACATATGACAATCCAACTGTACCAAAGAATGATAGAAGTAAAACACTGTACCAAACAAAAACTGTACAGGTACCAAATCACTCCCCCTTTTTAGTCGGGAGAGAACACAAGAATGAGGCATAAAACAAAAGACCAAAGAGCAAAGATCAAGGAGCCGAGGCGAAGATTACATCTGAAGCAAAGTCAAGATCTGAGCCAGCTGGGATGAAGACTGTGCCACAGAATCCTCAATCCGCTGGGAAGAAGCCTCCAAGGCACTGAAATGGGTATCGGTAGTGGTCTCAAGATCGGTGAGTCTAGCCTCAAATATATCTATCCGCTCCTCAAGACGGTCAAACCGGGAACCAACAGAGCGCTCGAGGGACTGAAGCTGACCACGGACTGTACGAACTGGAGGGTGCTGCTCCCCCTCACCAAGATCTCCGCCAGCAGCAGCATCATACTCGGCCTCCTCCGCCATGGCCGCAGCAGCACTAGAACCTGCACCAGACCTACCAGAACCAGAAGGAACCCCCCTAATGTGAGACTGACTCTGAGAGATAGTCTTCTTGGTAAATGGGCGTGTAGGAGAAGTAAATTCGTCCTCATCATATGCAGGAACCTCAAATTTGACCAAAAGCCGGTTGATGAGACAGCCATAGGGTAAGCCAAGATTGTTGCACTCAAAAGCAGCAACCATCTTTTGAATTATTAGGGTGGCAAGATCGATGGGACGGTTTTGGGTGATACACTGAAGAACAAAGCCTTGATCTTGGTTAATCTCAGAGCTGTGGGTGGTAACTATGATATTGGCACACACAATTAAGTTGAGTAACCTAAATTGTGGGAGAAGTTCATTCTGTTTTATCAAGGAACCGGAAGGCCAAGAACGAGGAAAACCACAAATGGTTTGAGCAACCTCATCAAAATCACATGTGGGGTGCACTGGAAAAGGGTCAAAGATAGGAGATCTCTCACTAATCCCTAAAATCTCGCGGATAAATCAGTGGTAACAGTGATTTCCTTGGATCTAAACCCATGTCTTAAAAGAGGGTCCAATGTCGTCAAGACCCATCCATTTGCAGTAAAATTCCCGACCCAAGTAAGATTTTGTGACCCAGAAAACAGAAGAACCTGATCCCCACCCAAGGGATCAAAGAAAGACCGGATAGGTATGGACTCAAAGGTGGAGGGTTGAACATTCCGTTCAAGATGGATGGAGCGGGATGGGTAGGACTCGCGGAATAACTTGGCTTTTTCAGCCGTTGGGAAGCGGTCAGTGTTATGTGGAGGGCGAGAGGCTGTAGACTTACGTCTTTTGAAGGTGGACATTATGAAACCAAGAGAAAAGAACCAAGACTAACAACCCCCAACCCAAGACCAAACAACAACCAATAGAGAAACCACAAAACATTAGTATCACAGTGATATGGTAACATGAGGCAATAAGAGATATCTTATGATGGAAAAAATGTAAGCATAAGAAAACCAAATATTGCAAAATGAAGCAGAGTAAATGTGATGTGGACTAGTACCAAGAAAACAGTAGTCAAGCACATATGTAGCTAGCATGGTGAGGGACTTAAGCATCAAAGAAAATAGGATCACAGAACCACAAAGCAATAAATGTATACAAAAAAAAAACCCCAACAAAAAGCCCCAATTAAAAGACACACAAAAATTAGCAAGATACCTAAAACAAACCCTAGAGGGGAGGTACAGAACCAAAACCACTGTGCAACAGTCAAAATTAGCATTGCCTAACCCTAAATAAGATGAACATTGACTATAGAGACCCATCTTACACAATGTAAAACCCACTCAAGAAAACCCAAATTCGAATAGATCAAAGAGACAGAAATCCGACATAAGGACAAAGGAGAATGAGATGAGAGACATACCTGAAATGGAGGAGAAGGAGGAAGGAACCCAATGCACAGATCAAGGAAGGGGAGGCAAGGAATCACCAAACCCTAGAAGAGGAGGAGTGTGAGAGGCACAAATGAGCCAAAGGGTCGAAGGAGGGAAAGAAATACAAAACCAGTCCACTCGAGCATAGGTTTTAACGCTCGAGTATGAGACAAAACACGCGAAGTCTCGCTCGAGCTCGAAAACTGAAGATCGAGCGTAAAAACAACCCTCCAAGAACTGTAAAAACAAAGAGCAAACTACTGCAAGGCTCAAAACCACGCTCGATCGTGATGAAGTTTCCGCTCGAGCGGGGGCAAAAACAATTTTTTTTTAAAAAAATAAAAACAAGATACTCAAAAACTAGAAGAGAGACCTGGAACATAAGTAGATGATCACATTTGGCCAAAAAGAATACGAAGATTAAATAATCCGCAATTCATGAATTTTGTAAACTTACAATTTTAAAAACAGAGACACTGGACATCATGAGCAAAACAGATAAAATATAATCAGTGATCATAAGCTACATGAGAATGGACAACTCAAAATCCAACATGAAATCTCACAAAATAAGGTGTGTGTGTGCAATCCATGAGAGTCTACTGAGCTAGAATTAATCCTCGTAGTGATCTGATGGCTGGACCTCCACCAAGAGTAACTTAACAATCTAGAGAAAAGTCAAACCACCAGGAATCACGGGGTATTTGTTGAGTAAATGCGAAGGCTCCCCCTCAATCAATTAGTCCCCTTTTCTTTTATATTTTTTTTCAGACTTTTTCTTTATTGTGGGCACTCACTGGTGGCATTCACGCTCAAGAGTATGGAAACCGAACCAGAGAAGAATGAAATCTATAATGATGGCCTGGTTGGTGCCTCTGAGGTAGCCTTTTCCTAATGCCCGGAGTTCAAGGAACTGAGGAAGAAACCGTGGAAGTGAAAACAGATGGTAGATGGTTAAGAGACTCAACATCACCCATAATATACTAGTATCGGTCAATTCCACTGTAAAAGTACAAGAAACATTGTTAGTGGTCCATAGAGAACTTTGATCACTTGTGTGGAAACCCCTGCAACAATTTATCTCAAGGATGTGTACAGAATGAGATCAGAAGGTTAGTGAGCATGGACATTCAAAATGAAATATGAACAAAGAGCAATGTGATCTTGTAAGCAACATGAGTAGTGTACAAATAAAGTTGGATGCAAGACAAACAGATATCAATGACAAAGAGATTATAGAATCCAAGCATAATTAAGGCCAAACATTCACACTTACTCAATAAACAAGTAACACTCTAGTGATCGAGCATGACACCCAAGGTCTTTCTAAAGAACTCAAACCGAAGAAGATCAAGGGGTTTTGTAAAAATATCAGCTTTTTGATGCTCAGTGGAAACATGCTCAAGAACAATAAGGCCTTCTTCCACTAACTCTCGAATAAAAATGATGACGAATGTCAATGTGTTTGGTGCGGAGTGTTGGACAGGATTTTTTTGAAATGTTTTTGGCACTTGTTTTATCACAGAAAAGTGTAAGAGTGTTCTGTTCTATCCCATAATCATGAAGCATTTGCTTCATCCACAGCATTTGTGCACAACAACTCCCTGCAGCAATGTACTCAGCCTCAGCAGTGGAAAGAGAGATTGCATTTTGCTTTTTACTATGCCAGGAAACCAGATTATTCCCAAGGTAAAACACCCCCCGGATATACTTTTCCACATCATCAGCACCACCCTGCCCAGTCGGCATCAGAAAAACCAGTAATTTCAGCTGTAGTATTAGTGGAGAACCAAACCCCATACCCCAAGGCCCATTAACATATTTGATGATGCGTTTGACCGCAAAAGGTGAGACTCTTTAGGACTGGCTTGGTAACGGGCACAAACACCGACACTGAAAGAAATATCAAGACGACTGGTTGTCAGATACAAAAGACTCCCTATCATACTTCTATAGAGGGTAGGATCAACATCAATACCAAAGGAATCTTTGGAGAGGTGAAGACTGGTGCTCATGGGAGTGCGTGTATGTTTGGCAGACTCAAGACCAAACTTTGACACAACATTTTTAGCATACTTAGATTGGGAAACAAACATACCCGAAGGGACTGTTTAATTTGAAGACCAAGAAATAAGACAACTCTCCCATCATGCTCATCTCAAACTCATGTGTCATGCAATCCGAAAAATATTTCACAAGATGATCAACACTGGAACCAAACACAATATCATCAACATATATCTGAGCAACAAGAATATGAGACTTATATGTTTCACAAATAAAGTCTTATCCACACTACCCCTTTGAAATCATTATCAAGAAGAAAGGTAGTAAGTCTATCATACCAAGCCTGAGGGGCTTGTTTCAACCCATACAAAGCCTTGTCTAACTTGTAGACATGATTAGGACATTTAGGATCCTCAAACCCTTTTGTTGCTCAACATATGCCTCTTCTTTCAATTACCCATTCAGAAAGGCACTTTTCACATCCATTTGAAACAATTTAAAGCCAAGAAAACATGCAACACCAAGCAAAATACGAATAGATTCGAGATGTGCAACTGGGGCAAATGTCTCATCATAGTCAACACCCTCTACTTGTGTGTAGCCTTGAGCAACCAACCTAGCTTTATTCCTAACAACAGTACCATTCTCATCAGATTTATTTTTAAAGATCCACTTGGTACCTATCACATTCATGTCTCTAGGTCTAGGAACTAGAGTCCAAACTTTGTTACGTTCAAATTGACCTAATTCTTCATGCATCATTGACCAACTATCATCTAGCAAGGCCTCTTAAAATTCTTAGGTTCAATTAATGAAACATAACACATATGTGATACCTCATCCCGAATCTGTCTTCAGGTTTTCATTCGATCCGAGACACTTCCAATCACCAGTTGAGCTGGATGATTCAGTTTCACCCTTGCTGATGGTTTAGTTCTAGACTTGCGGTGACAGAAGCACCAGGAGTGATGTCCTTTTGAGCACTCTTTGGACTTGAACTTACCTATGAGGATGGTGCTGTAACAATTTCTTGTGATTGGACCGCAGCTTCTCATTGATTTTGTGGTTCAGTATCCAAGATTGGGGACTCACCATTGTCATCCTCATTTGTTGCTGGAGTAGGTGCACCTGTGTCATCTATAACCACATTGATAATTCCATTAATGATGAAGTTCGCAGGTTATAGACTCAAAAAACCCTACTGTTGGTTGAATACCCTAGAAAAATGCCTTCATCACTTCGGAGTCAAATTTGCCCAAGGGCTCTCTATCTTTGAAGATGTAACACTTACTCCCAAAAGTTTTGAAGTATTTTACATTAGGTTTCAAAACCCTTCCACAATTCATATGGAGTTTGTAAAGTGTCGGGCCTTAAATACACACGATTTTATGACATAAACAGCATTTTAGGGCTTTGGCCCAAAACTTTGGAGGAAGACTCTTACTAAGGAGATGACCTTAGCCATTTCTTGAACAACTCTGTTCTTCCTCTCAACCACTTCATTTGTTTGTGGAGTAATAGGTGCAAGAATTCATGCTTAATATCCATGCATATCATAAAAATCCGAAAACGAACTATTTTCAAATTCACGACCATGATCAGTTCGGATTCTTATGATACGCCCAATGGAAACACCCTTTCATTTGGATTTTAAGGACTAAAGCCTGGAAAGCATCAAACGTATCAGATTTTTCCCTTAAAAGTTTACCCACGAAAACTGAGTAAAATCATCAACAGTTAGAAAAATGTTCTTTTACCTCCAATGCTTTCAGTGCGAGTAGGACCCATTAAATCCATGTGAACCAATTCAAGAGGACGTTTGGTTGTAAAGTTGTTCACCTTTTTATGAGGGGCACGGGTTTGCTTTCCAAGTTGACATGGTCCACACACATGGCTCAAATTCTTACCCAGTTTAGGTACTCTTCTCACAAGCTCTTTGTTGGCTATCTTAGTTAGGTCTTTGAAATTCATGTGACCTAATCTTTGATGCCACAAATCAATGTTACTTATGATGGCAGAGTGACAAGTGAGATCATTAGTAGTAACAATCCCATAGCAATTATCAGATGTGCGAACCCCATGTAAGACAGTATTTCCCTTTTTATCCAAAATTTCACATTTATTTTTTGAAAATAATACTTCATGATGGGAATCACACATTTGACTAATGCTTAAAAGATTTTCTTTAAGACCATCAACAAGTAAAGCATATCTAGCTTGGGAAGACCAGCAACACTGATAGAGCCCTTACCAATGCTCTAGAAGTGCCGCCATCTCCAAAGGTAACAATTCCTCCTTCATATTTTTCAAGAGAGGTGAAGTAGGATTTGTTGCCGGACATGTGACGAGAGCAGCCACTATCAAGATACCACATGTGTGAGTCACGTGCTTTTAAGGCAGTGTGAACAACTAAAACAAGTCAAATCATCTTTCCTCACCCAAATCCTTTTGGTCTTGGTCAATGTCTTGGCGTTGTGAACACCCTCATGAATCTTGGTATTCCGCCTAGACATGTAAGGTTGTCTCCTAACCCAAAAAGTATTCGAATTTCTACTCTTTTGAGACACCTTACCAAACAATTCAAAATAGTAAGGACGAATGTGGCCATACCTACCACAGTGATGACAAATAAAAATAGGTTTTACCTTCCTTTTGTTGATCTTACCTGTTTTTGGTAGATGAAGAGAGGAATCATCCTGGTCTACCTTCAATTTTCCCTTTGCTTGAGTCTTCAGGTTATTTGAGGTAGAGGCCTGTCCCTTGTGAGCTGTCGCACCATAGCCTAGCCCACTTTTGTCAGAACTCATTTGTTGAGACCCGAGTATGTCTTCTAGAGATTTGGAACCTTTGTTCCACATGGCAATTGTTGTTCTAGCAATACGGAGTTCTTCGTCTTTCTAACAGACTATCTCTTCCAATGCAGCTTGTGACAACTCAAGACTTTCAAGCTTTTCTTTATATGTGGAATACACTTTCAAAAGTTCATTCCTTTCAGTTTCACAAGATAGAAGTTTTCCACATAAGTCTTGCCTGTCACTTGAGATCTTGATGACATTCTGTTTTGTTGCTACAAGTTCTCCTTTTAGCCTGACATTCTCACTCTCACATGTTTTGAGCTTGAGAGAGAGTTTGTCGTTGATTTTGGACAAATTCAAAGATTCCTTGCACAGCTTTTCGTAAGCTTGTTGTAGTTCATCGCCATTGATCTCATCATTGTCTTCAGATGTTTCATCATCCTCGTTTTGCTCTTCATTCTCCTTGACCTCATCCAATCTAGCAACCAAGGCAGGGAAGTTGCTGGATGGTGGTGAAAGTGAATCTCCTCTTTCATGGAATTGGCTCAGGATTTCCCATGCATCTTTAGCCTTTGTGCAGTGAACAACTCGTTGCTGTTCTTCATAGGAAATTGCTCCACGAATAGTAATCAAGGCTCTTTGATTGCCCGAATTGTCTGCACCTTCTGTATCTTCTTCAATGGCTTGCCAACTTTCTGGTTCAAAAGCTCTCAGAAAAGCCCTCATTCTGATTTCCAATACAGGTAGTTAGTCCCATCAAAGGTGGGAGCATGATGCAGGTTCTGACCACGAGCTAATTCCGATGGCTTTGGAAGAGGTTAAGAAAAGTGGTCCAAAATGCCATGAAAGCACTATCCCCGTCTTCACCGGATTCAGGTTCTTCGGGTTCTTGCTCCGACCCGCTTTCATCATCCCAAGTCACAGTGTAAATTTTCTTTCGATTCTTTTTCGAAGGCATTCAAGGGCAATATGACCAACCCTGACATTCATAGCACTTGACCCCTTGCCCCTTTACAATCTTCTTTTCAGTTTTTTGAGCAAATTTTGGTGAAAGTTTTGGTTTTTCATTACTCTTTTCTTTGAAATAGGGTCTCTGAAATTAGGCTTCTTTTTCTTCAAAAATTTTTTTTAAACTGTTTTGTAAGCATAGCCGTCATCTCAACTCTAAATCAAATTGAGTCTCCGGAGTTTTTGCAGTCTCATGAGCACTAGTGAAAGCCACACTATCTTTTTGTTTTTTCTTTGAAATCTGGTGGGCTTCATAAGTCTGCAAGTTTCCAACCAATTGATCAAGCTTGAGGGTATCAACATTCTGAGCCTCCTCAATGGCTGTCACTTTTGATTGGAACCTCTCGGGTAAAGACCTCAAAATTTTTCCAACCACTTAGCTTCTGGGATTTTTTCACCGAGTGTGAAACAGGAATCAACGATATCACTGAGTTTTGCATAGAAATCATCAAATGTCTCATCGTCCTGCATAAAAAGGGTTTCAAAGGCGGAAGTGAGACGTTGAAGTTTTGACCTTTTGACAGAGGTAGTACCTTCGTGAATCGTTTCAAAATGTCCCAAGCCTCTTTTGCTACCTCACACGTGCAGAGACGACGAAATTCTTCAGGTGTGACGGAGCAAAACAGGGAATTGAGAGCCTTACTGTTCCAACTCGAGTTTTGGTAATCAGTTGTGTGTCCCATTTATCAAAGGGTTTAGGAATATCTACACCATCAATGGTGACAATAGGTTCACTCCACCCATAGATCACACAGTGCCAAACTTTCTCATCGATGGATTTTAAAACGCTCTCATACGAGCTTTCCAATAAGAATAGTTTACCGTCGAGTAAGGAGTCTATGAGTCGAGTTACCTTCACGAATAGAATCCATAATCTAATCACACAAAATCACACTCCTATAGTTTTGATAAAACAAAGAGTGACCCGCTCTAATAGCATTGAAAATCCTAAGTGATTCGTGATAGATCAAGATTAAAATATTCCAAATCCCAATAATCCAAACACACAATCTAAATCAACAAGCACTTACGAAAGTGATTTAGATTGTTTGTTTTTCGGAATAAACAATAATCGACACAACGATTTTACGTGGAAAAACCACATGAAGACCTTCAATTGTAATCAAAAACCACAGGCGAAATGCCACTAATCAATCCACTACTGAAGAAAGCAAGATTACAAAGATAATACACAAATTACCCAACTCAGTCAATTTGCCTTTGAATCTTCTGTAACTCTTTCACCAAGCCTTCGTCTCGGAACTGATCCACCTGAAGTTGAATCCACAACCTCACTTGTCGAATTAACGACTACATACAGAATCAAACGCCTTTTCAAACTCTACGTTTTAATCTTCGGAATCCACCGAAGAGAACTCTCTTGAATTATAAAGTAACAAACTCCTTGATGTAAGAATCTTAGATCATGAGTGAAGAACTCTCTCAAAACATCAAGGAAAACTCTAAAAAATCTCCAGAAGAAAACCTCAAACAAAACCTTAGAAAACCTTAAACAAGATCTAGGAGAAGTAATCCTAAAACAAACCCAACATGCGAATTTATAGAATCTATGTTCGCGCGGTCCGCTCGAGCGTGGGAATGCCCGTCGAGCGGAGGCTTCAAAATTGTGTGATTCATATAGGCTTCACGCTCGAGCGGAAGTTTCCACGCTCGAGCGTCGAATCACACCATCCAGTACTTTCTCAGGCGAAGCAGAGATACTGTGAACTTGCAATCCCCGCTCGAGCGTCACTTTCCCCGCTCGAGCGGGGAGACCAAAATTGGAAAATCTGGAAAGCTATAACATGTAACAACCTTGGTTTTGATCCACGGAATTTGACAACAAAGGGTCCTAACAAAAGGGTAGTTTCTTTAGACCATTATAAATAGAAATGGACCGTCCATTCTTACATTGCTCATTCTTACATTCTCTCCCTCTCTCCAACCTCCATTTTCTCTCCATCCTCCACCTATCCCTTCTCTGTATTACAGACATAAAAATGTTTTCCAAAGTCTTTCCAACGTTTTTCATGGTGCTTCACTTCACTTGCAAGGTTTTCAAGGAAGTGAAGTCCGAAGTATTTAACTTGTTTTTCAAAGTGTGCCACTTCACCTGCAAAGTTTTTGAGAAAATGAAACCCACAATGTTTCACATGGTTTTCATAATGTTATGCTTCAGCTACAAAGTTTTGAGGAAATTGAACTTCAAAGTGTTTAAGTTTTTTAAGGAACAAGAATTAGATTTTTACTGTGATGCCTTAAATGTCCTGCTAGAATTTGCAAGTGCCACAATGGAAAAAGTAGGAAATGAAAAATATAATTATCTTACGTGGGGCTTGGTTTTGCAGTGGTTGCGTTTACTTTGTAATTGTAGAAGTGTATGGCAGAAGAAAAACAAAAGCCTATTGCATTTCTAAAGTTTTTGGTCTTATTTCTACTTTACGCCAACTTATGGCGTCTATTTGGAAATATACTTATTCTGTATAAAAAAGAGTGGAGGCTTAAGTTTTCCATTTTCTCAGCTATGTTTGCCATGTCTACACTTGCTTTTAAGGTTTTCTCGAAAATGACTGTTTCGTATTTTGTAAATTATGATTATTACGGTAAAATGCGGATGATGGAGGTGGAACTAAATAATATGAAAACAAAGGAGGAGGTATTTCGTTGTCATGTCTGCGCTCTTCATGACTATCCCAACAACTGAAATTCCTATTTGCTCAATAGTGTTGCCGATGCGATCAGAAGGTTTTTAACGGTGTTGGTGCTGCTCATGATAAAGAAGTTTCTATCGGTTTGCCTCTCTTGCTTTGTCATCCTGCTCCATACTATGAGATATGAGTGAAGAAACTCCATACCACGAAATATGAAGAAAGAAACATATGTACTTCTACAAATTCGTAGTTACTTGGATCTTGCCATGTAAATGGTACTTATAGGTATTTAAAAAAAAAAAAAAATTGTGCATTAAAAAAAAAAAAAAAGGTAGTTTGGTAATTTAATGCTTCAAAATCGTGCTATTAATCGATATATTAATTTAATGCTTCAAAATCGTGCACTAATTAGTGTGTATTTATAGCATTCATTTTATTTATTTATAATGTTTGGTAAATTAATGCTTCAAAATCATGCATTTAAAAAAAAAAAAAAGAAAGAAAAAAGAGGATGTTTCTTTAGACCATTATAAATAAGAATGGACAATCCATTCTTACGTTGCTCATTCTTACATTCTCTCCCTCTCTCCAACCTCCATTTTCTCTCTATCCTTCACCTGTCCCTTCTCTGTATTACAGACATAGAAAATGTTTTCCAAAGTCTTTTCTATCTTTTTCATGGCGCTTCACGTCACTTGCGAGGTTTTCAAGGAAGTGAAGTCCAAAGTATTTAACCTGTTTTTCAAAGTGTCTCACTTCACTTGCATAGTTTTCGAGAAAATGAAACCCACAGTGTTTCACATGGTTTTCATAGTGTTATGCTTCACCAACAAAGTTTTGAGGAAATTGAAGTTCAAAGTGTTTAAGGTTTTTAAGGAACAACAATTAGATTTTTACTGTGCCGCTAATGTCTTGCGAGAATTTGTAAGTGCCACAATGGAACAAGTTGGAAATGAAAAAAAATATAATATACTCTTACGTGGGGCTTGGTTTTGTGGTGGTTGCATTTACTTTTGCAATTGTAGAAGTTGTATGGCTGAAGAAAAACAAAGCCTATTGCATTTCTAGAAGTTTTTGATCTATTTCTCTTTAGGCCAGCTTATGGCATCTATTTTGGAAATAGTAATTATTCTATATAAAAAAGAGTGGAGGCTAAAAGTTTTCCATCTTCTCAGCTATGTTTGCCATGTCTTACACTTGTTTTCAAGGTTTTCTGGAAAAATGACTATTTCGTATTTTGTAAATTGCGATTATTACGGTAAATGCGGATGATGGAGATGGAACTAAAGAATATGAAGTCTAGGGAGAAGGTATTTGTTGTCATGTCTACGCTCTTCATTGCTATCCCAACCACTGGAATTCCTATTGGCTCGATAGTGCTGCCGATGATGATCAGAAGCTTTTTTAACGGTGCTGTGCTGCTCATGATCAAGAAGTTTCTATCGGTCTGCCTCCTTGCCTTGTCGTCCTACTCCATACTGTGAGAAATAGTAATAAACTCCATCCACAAACCCGAAATATGAAGGAAAACGTATATACCTTTACAAATTCGTTGTTACTTGGATCTTGCCATCTATATGGTACTTATAGGTAAAAAAAAAATATCGTGCATTAAAAAAAAAAAAAAAAGGTTGTATGGTAATTTAATGCTCAAATCGTGAACAAATTAGTGTGTATTTATAGCATTCTTTTTTTATTTTATAATGTTTGGTAATTTAATGCTTCAAAATCGTGCATTAAAAAAAAAAATGGGTAGTTTCTTTAGACCATTATAAATAGGAATGGACCATCCATTCTCACATTGCTCATTCTTACATTCTCTCTCCTCTCTCTCCAACCTCCATTTTCTCTCTCTATCCTCCACCTATCCCTTCTCTGTATTATAGACATAGAAAATGTTTTCCAAAGTCTTTCCTATGTTTTTGATGGTGCTTCACTTCACTTGCGAGGTTTTTCAAAGGAGTGAAGTCCAAAGTATTTAACCTGTTTTTCAAAGTGTGTCACTTCATCTGCAATGTTTTTGAGAAAATGAAACCCACAATGTTTCCACAATGTTTTCATAGTAATGATGCTTCAGCAACAAAGTTTTGAGGAAATTGAAGTTCAAAGTGTTTAGTTTTTGAAGAACAACAATTAAATTTTTACTGTGCTGCCTTCAATGTCCTGCTAGAATTTGCCAATGCCATAATGGAACAAGTTGGAAATGAAAAAAAATATAATATACACTGACGTGGGGCTTGGTTTTGCAATGGTTGCATTTAATTTTACAAGTGTAGAAGTTGTATGGTGTAACAAGCCCGCGAGGGACCTCGCTACAGTTTCGGACTCGATTTGTTGCGGTTCTAAATCTCGAACCAAAGGTCCAATCCGGCAAATCGTTTGAGAAAAAACTGATTTTTTGAAAGAAGTGCCAAACATGGACTGCTTTCCAGATAACAGAGTCGCCACCTAAATATTTTTAAAATGGGAAATTTTGGAACCCTAACTCAGTGCCAAAGCCACGTGTCCGTCATCACCAAAGTTGGCTCGGAGCTCGGGTACGATTGGGAAGGTCACATCGTGAGCACCCCGCTCGCCCGGTCAAAACCGGCCTCTACTAACCATGATATCTGTTTTTGAAACTTTGTGAGTTCTTATTCCGATTATTAGCCTAGGATTACTATGTGATGCTCGCAGCAAACAAGTATAGACTGGGCCGTCTGAATTGGAACAAAACATTTCATTTGTTTGTTTGAAAATTGTGTGATGGTGCTACCCGCAGGTAGGCTAAAATGCGGATTTGCCACCCTCGGGTGGCTAGAAAAACATGATGTTGCCACTATCTAGTGGGCTTAAAACAAAGTCATGAATTGTCCCAATTCAGATAACTCAACCTCCACCCACAGGCATTCAAGGCAGATATATCACATAAAGCACATAGCCTCATGGTAAGCATGCTATTCATGGCAAAACTCACAACGCATGCAAGGATGCTAAAGCATAAACTTACCGAGTATCCAAGCCGAAAACGGAAACTTATTAGAAATCATGCATGATCCTAAGTATCAGAAATGCCTAATGCAACACATGCAAAAATGCAACTATACAGGCTCGGCTTTTCTAAACATGGGATGTGAAATGCAACAGCTATTACGTTCAATTGGAATTTGAAATACGAATGCAGCTTGTATGATGCGCCGAGCCCGGTGCGTGCAAGACAGATAATGAATGCAACATGCTATCATACTGTATGCTAATTGAAATATGCCCTATATCTAACCATCGTAAGCGGTAAATAAAAGGGAGAAAGAAAATGGGGGTTGAAGACATACAATCGCACACACCCACACTTATTACAGTTTGCCCTCTCGCAGAGGGTCCGAATAAAATAATAATACAGTCCGAAATGAAAGAATATTACAGATTTCTAAGTAATTAGCAATTAAACTAAGAAAGCTGTAAATCGGTTTGCAAGCCGGGGGCTGCCTCGCTTCTGATGAATGATGTATGCTGGACTGTGTTGCGCGGAAATCCACTGGGATGCCCGATTCAGCAGCCTCTGTTCGCAGTGTTTCTTGAAATGCGTGTCCGACTCTGAAAAGTGGTTGAGTTTGGATTTTTGCTCAACAGAGAGCAGGAAAGGCACAGCAATTATTTCACAAATATATGCATGCTCGATCCTCGTGCCAACCAATCACCATATCGATGCATGATGGCCGAGGAATCGGATTGCACAACTCAATATGGGATGAAATGCCTATGAATGCTACAACAAAAACCTAACTCCATCATGGGTTATCCGGAGCGTCGGTGACTGGGGAATTGAGACCCGTTCCGTCACTCGGAGTACGAAACGTGCCTCGTTTCCCGTGCAATATCATGATATGCATTAAAATGCAACTAATATACATCCTAGCATGCACAATGCTATGAGAATGAGGTGCCTCGAAATGCGCGCACACGGGCACGCATACCGAGAAAATGATGTGAAATGCAAATCGGATAAAAATCGAGTGGCCTCGAAATGTGTGCCCACAGGCACGCACACGAGGCGATGATGAAATGTGGAAATCGGATAAAACGAAGTACCTCGAAATGTGTGCCCCAAAGGCCACGCACACCGAGGCGATGATAAATGAGAAATCGGATAAAACCGAAGTGCCTCGAAATGTGTGCCCACAGGCACGCACACGGCGATGATAATGAGAAATCGGATAAAACCGAAGTGCCTCGAAATGTTGCCCACAGCACGCACAACCGAGGTGATGACAAATGGGGAAATCGGATAAAACCGAAGTGCCTCGAAATGTGTGCCCACAGGCACGCACACCGAGGCGATGATGAAATGAGAAATCGGATAAAACCGAAGTGCCTCGAAATGTGTGCCCACAGGCACGCACACCGAGGCGATGATAAAATTGAGAAATCGGATAAAACCGAAGTGCCTCGAAATGTGTGCCCAGGCACGCACACCGAGGCGATGACATACAGGCACGAAAAATGTAGATTGGGCTTACACTAACATGAGAGGGCCTCAGCCACACTCACATCAGATGCCGGCATGAAACGGGAGTGCCTCGAAGTGCGTGCCCGACGGGCACGCAAACCGAGGCAATGCAATAAGGCATGAATGACATGGGAAATGTATGCAAACATGCAAAACAAATTCCAGCAACTAGATGAAGGGAAAACAACCCCAAAATAGTAATAAAAATGCACCCGATGCCCAGGATGCTCCCGAAATGTGATATTTAACCCCCGAAATGGCCTACAGCTATGCTATACATGCAAAATTGACACATGGCAGACAAAACAGTAGCAAGGCAGCCCCAAAGATAGCATCTTTTCAGTACAAAACAAGGCCCAATTATGATCACGAGTATGGCAACAATAGCTTGCAAAAACGAAAAAAGAGAGGAATTACAAAGCAAGTGGTATCTACAATGCTTAAACCAAAAACTCAGTTTTACAACATTAGAGGAGGACTAAAATATGCATTTTTACAGAAGATGACAACCTCAAAATCAGTGTGTAGATATGCTCAAAAGGGCATGCAAAAATGAGCCAATAAGGGCTACAACATGAGGTACCATAAGCAAGCATCAAACAACTTTAAACTCTTAACAAAATATGAATAATAGACAATTCTAAGACACTTTCTAAGCCTGATGAAGACTCAAATCAGTGGCTAAGCAAGCCTAAACAAACATGCAATTTTACGGTAAATTGAAGGATTAAACATGAAGTACCAAAACCAATCATCAATGGCCTAAGGACCTTAACAAAACATGAAGAATAGGAAAAATAAGGCTCTGTCTAGGCCTGATGAAAGCTCAAATCAGTGGCTAAATAAGCTTAAAAAGGCATTCAAGATGGGGCCAAAGGGAGGTATAAAGAGAGGTACAACATGGAGGCCTCAAACCAATTTGGTCCCTTCTACAATGTTGTAGAGGGACCTAAAATAGACTCAACTCAGTTAATGGAATGCTCCAAAAATAAATGCATATAGGCTAAAATAGCATGCAAGTTTACGTAAAATGGAAGCATTTCAAAGGAAGTACATGATAGAGAAGCCAAACATGATGAGCCCTTCTTCAATGTTTAAGAGGGCTCAATATAAGCCCACTAACAGTTTACATAAGTCGAAATCAGATCACTCATAAGGCAAACAAAGCATGCAAATTAATGGCCTAAAGAGTGATATTGAAGGAAGTATATCATGGAGACACCAAAACAGGGTTGAGCCCTTCTAAAAGTTGTATAGGGGCTCAAAATAAGCATAAATCAGAAGGGGTCAGAGCCCAAAACAGATCACAAGTAGGGTAAGAATTTGAAGCAAAAAATGCTAGAAAAAGGGAAATGGTGACTTACCCTTGAAGACTACCCTTTGCTTCCTCTTGCCTTGATGAAAGTTGCTTCTGGCCACTAGAGAACACTTCCTTGCTGCTGGAATGGTAGTGAGGATGGTGGAGCTAAGGGTTGATGAAGGGTTGAGCTAGGAAGCTTGGAAGTTTTTTAGGGTTTTGAATAGGAAAATGGAGGTTTTGGGAGAGAAGGTCTTGAGATCAAAGGTTGTAACCTTGACAAAAGGAGGAGGCTATGGCCTTAAATAGGGAAGAAAAGGTGTAAAAGGGGAGGGAATTGCATCCAAGCATTCCCTCCCAAAATATCCCCCGGATGGGGGAGATATTTCAAAAAGTAGCTGGACAGCTGGAATGGGCTGGAAAGCAGAAAGCTGGCCGACCAGGGAACTTTCTGGGAGGTGGCCGGCCGGCCACCCACCTGGTCGGCAGCCACTCACCCTGGCCGGCCGCCGGCCATGCCCCAAAAATGAACTCAAGAATTTCTGGCCGACCACCATACAGTAGTGTCCTCCCATGTGTTAGAACAAGGCCCCAAGGTCGGAATCTGGCAACTCTGAAGCAGGAGCCACAACATAGAGCTGGAAGGAGGGGCTCAAAAATGAAATCAACAATTGCTGGCCGACCACCAACTTTTAGGGTCCTCCCAGATGTGTAGAACAAGGTTCCATGGTCGGAATGTGGCAACACTGAAGCAGGAGCCACAACATAGAGCTTGAAGAAGAGGCTCAAAAATGAACTCTTGAATTGCTGGCCGACCAGTACTTTTTTGTGTCCTCCCATGTCCCCTGATCACAGATATGTAGCTTTGGTTGGAAGAAAATACCCCCAGGGTGTTCAACATTGGCCCGGAAGTGAGCAAAACGGGCGCCGGAGGAGCGAAATTGGTTATCTGGATAATCGCTGGCCTCCTACCCCCCAGTGATCTTCCTAGTGTTGGAACAGGGGTTCCTGCCAAAATTGAACAAAAACTAATTAGAAATGAACGCTCGGGGCCCAAACCGCGAGGTTTCGGGGTCCCAAAATGGGCTGCAGGCACCGGAAGTGGTGTTCAGCAGCGAAGTGGTACCAGAGGCCCCAGTGTTCCTCGGAATGATGAAACAGAGGTACTGCCAAGAATCAGAGAAAACCGATGCAAAATGAATGCTCGGGCCCAAATCACGCAGTTCGGGGTCCCGAAAACCGGCTGTAGGCACCGAAGTGGCATACGGCCACGAAGTGGCATCGGGGGCCTCAGGGTGCCTTAGAATGATGAAACAGAGGTACATGCCAAAAACCGGAGGAATCGGAGACGGTTGGGCGGTCCCGAACCGAGGCACACGGCCTGACGGCTCCGAAAACCGGGAACCGGGCTCCGAAATGGGCAAAATGGCCTACGGCCACGAAAAGTAGCGCACGGCCACCGAGAGATAGTCTATAGGACTACTCCCTTCCCTCAGGAAAGAAAACAGAGAAAACCGAGTCTGGTTCGCAAACCGAGACAAGGCACAGAAGAGGATTCGGAAGTTCGGAGGCAGGGCGCGCGGCCGCGACTCTGAAACTTCTGAACGAGCACGATATGCAACATCACCGAGCGCTCAATCGGCGACGTCTGAGTCTTAAGGTCGGTCAAAAATGGGGTGTCTACAGTTGCCCCTCTTTGACAGAACTCGGAAGTCACAAGTGACGGGAGTGAATGTCAAAGCCCAGAGACGACCCATTTTTGACAAGGCCGAAGACTTAGACAATCAAACAGGATAAACAGAGATATGCGCCCGCAGGCATGCCCGCAGGCAGGGGCAAAATGCAAATGATATGCACAGAGCCAGATGATCATGCAAATGCAGCAAGCTGTAGTGAAGCAAGTATTGACAAATAGATGCAACAGTTTAAGCAAGAATGCAAAGCAACAACTGCATTTCATGCAGTTAGGAATGCGGAGAATCATTCGATTCTCGTCGCGTCTCACACCGAGAAGATACGATACCTGCGCGATTCGTCTGGTCGCACCAGCCTCAAATGAACCGTACATACAATATCGTGCCTGCAAAATAGAGAAATTCAATCAAGAACAATATGCTAACAACATATAGTCAATGTGATCCCTATGATTCCAAAAAGTCTGACACACGCAGTGCCGGCGGGTAAACACATCGCAATGCGAGAAAAGATAATGTGTGATAACGCATACTCAAGCACAGAGGTATGACAATGCAAAATATTCATGAGAATGCCAATTATGAGCCAAATAATGCGAAACGAGCGCAAATTAGGGTGCCCGTTTGTTGCGAAATAATAAACAAGAAAGCGCGCATTTCGGCGACGACAACTCGATCGCGGCCTCTGATTCACTTCCCGGAGAGGTCATAACATGTTCAACAAGGATACACCTCAATTTTGATGAATAATGATGAGACACGTGTCAGAAATTGCAGCTAAAGTTCCAACGGAGCAATTTCGCGCCAGAAAGTGCACTTTTCTCGAACTTTTTCAGGTCCCGGGAACTCCAAAATTCCTCAAAATTTGCAGAGAGGTAGGGGAGGGGGTGGAGGACATGGTCGGCCAGGCCTTGGCCCTAGGAGAGGCTGTCGGCCAGTGGGGAAAAGTGAATGCCGGCCAGCCAGGTTAGGTGGCCGGCCGGCCATCTGCCCAAAGTAGGGGCATTTTGGTCATTTTCAAGGATTTTCTATATATTCACACCTCCATTGCCTCCGAAATTGCACCCCCAAGTGTGGAATTCTCTCCTCTTGCTCTCTAAGCCACTTTCTTGCTCAGATCTGCATTTTATACGCGCCCCTCGGCCTCCCGCGCAAGTTGTTTCTGCGAAATCCTTCAGTTTTAAGCACTTTGAGCCTACTAAAATTTGATTTCGGAGCTTCTCTTCTCATTTTCACCACTTGAGGTAAGTTTGTCTCAATATTTGGAATATTTTCCCGGGAGTTGACTTTTGTTGACTTTTTCATTTCCCGGGAGTTGACTTTTGTTGACTTTTTCCAATTTTGGCTCATTCTTGCTCATTTTTGCTCCTTTTTGCAGATTTCTCGAAATGGCCGGCAATTTCCCCCGGCGGAGGTTTTCCTGTGCCGGAGACGATTTGACTTTATGACTCTACCCCGAGGGTCCGGCCTTTCTTTCCCGATCAATATGCTCCAGCGGTACATAGGCTTCCGCGAGCCGTTTTCCGTCATTTCACCGATTTCAACGATCGGGTCCCGGGGATCTGCTTTACGAGAGCCGGAGCAGCACCTCTCCCACGATGCGCGAGAGGTATTTTATTTCACCCCTAATTTCCTGTGCACTTTGTAGTTTTGCCATGCTTAACATGCGGTTTAGCTTATGACATAGTACTTTGTTTGCACTTTGAACACGTAGTTAAAACACTTGAATTGTTGAACACACGGCTCGAATCTGAAGTGAACACACAGCACACACTGACCACGAGTAGAACACAGTCCCAAACTCTGATTTTGAACACACAGTCCAAGTTGATGATGAACACAAGCCCACACTGATTAGGATTGAACACACGTCCCAAAACATAGATTTACTGAACACGCAGCCCAGATTTGAAGTGAACACGCAGCCCACTGATTAAGAGTAGAACACACTCCCAAAATCTGATTTACTGAACCCACAGCCCAAGTTGATAATGAACACGCAGCCCACTGATTAAGAGTAGAAACACACAGTCCCAAACCCTGCTTT
>JAPPVO010000013.1:126666103-126709257 GCA_030407325.1 Camellia japonica | reverse complement strand
TGAATGTTTTTGGTTCTTTTCACACTTAATTTCAGCACTAATCATCTCTGCAATCTCCCTCATTTCTTGACTTTTAATTTTGCTTTGAAAGTGGTTTCAAGTCACTTGCTTGCCTAAGTGTGAAATTGAGGTTTCATACCTAATGGTTTAATCCCTTAGGGGGTTCATGACCAATGGTATGAGACTTCTTTCATACCCAAAGCAACTTGTGTTTTGAGCCTTCTTTCCATTAGAGGACTTTAACTCACCTTTTGGACTTAATTGTATTAAAGAATGGTTGGTAAGTTAAAATGAGTAACTAACAACTTGGGACTAAAATTGAGCAAGATAATAACTTGTGTCTTGCGTGTTCAATCGGACGTTAATTGAACACAAAGAAAATTGAGATATTTCATACTCAAAGTGATGGAATGTGTCAAGTTTTCTAGGTCCCCATTGCCCTTGATCATGCATGATAGGGTGATGGTTCTTGTGTGTCCCATTTTGTATTTATTAAGCTTGCACATCTTGAATCACTAGCCATCATGCAATGAAATTGCTTGGATTGGTGGTTTGTGGCTTAAGTTCACAACTCCTTGGATTTATTGATAAAAAGGAGGGGTGAATTGTGCAAACAATCCCTGGAAATACCCTTTCTTTGCTCTGTTTGTCCTTTGTTGCAGCATAATGATCCAGTGCATCAGTGGCCGGCAGAGCACTATCCATGGCCGGCAGGTGCCCGGCAGAGCACCATAGATGGCCGGCAGGCCACCCCCATGGCCAGCACCTGGCCGACAGTCTTTACCAGTGGCCGGCTGGCCACTGATGCAAACCTCAGCATAATGTTGGTATGGTGGAGCAAAATGGAGGTCTTTTCGGGTGGTATCCGAGCATGTGCGTCTTCCATTTCCTGAGGCAGAGTAGTGGCAGAGTAGTTAGAGACTTTAATTACTTAGTTTATTTACATTTGTATTGTAACTTAATTAGTTAGCTTACGAGTTAGTTCATTCAAGTGTTGTAATAATTAGTTAATTAGTTTAGCTAGTTATTCATTTGGTTTGTAATAATTAACTTAATTAGCTTAGCCCTAATTAGTTGCTAGTTAGTTCTGCTTTATTCATTTAGACTCTCCTTCGTGAGAGCGTAATATAATAATGTGTATGTCTTCCAACCCCAAGTCTTTCTTCCTTTTATTTAATCACTTTTGATGGTTAGATTAGGGTCATATTTCAATTAGCATACCTTATGCTTGCATATATTCATCTTGTTTTGCATGCACTGAGGCTCGGCGCATCATTCTAACTGCATTGTCATTTTAATAATTCTTTGAATACGTGTTTAACCGCATGTTATTTAATTGAATCTATATGCCATATTAGTAGCCGAGCCTATTAATCGCATTATTCGCATATGTTGCATTAGTCATTTGGCATAGTTAGGAACATGCATTTTTTTCTAACTAGTTTCTATTTTGGCTTGGAGTACTAGATAAATTTTTAGTGCTTTAGAATACTTGCATGAGTGTGGGTGATTGCCAAGTCTAGCATGCTTGCCACGAGGCTAAATGCTTATTTGCTAAACTGCTTGAATGCCTATGGATGAAAGCTTGTTGTTTGAATTGGAACAATTCAACGAATGTAAGTTTTAAGCCCACTATGTCTAGTGGCAAATCAGTTTTAAGCCCACTATGTTTAGTGGAAATTCATAAACTTTAAGCCCACTTGAGGTGGCAAATTCAAACCCTTTTTGCAAACAAGCATGAAATTGAGTTGTTCCAATTCTTTCAATTTTAGTGTATATTTGCTTGTGCGCATCACTTAGTAAAGCTAACCTAACACATAATGTTTATAAAAAATCATATTATGATTAGTAGAGGCCGATCTTTGATCAGGCGAGCGGGGATGCTCAATTTATGACCTTACTCTTTCGTACCTAAATTCCCGAGCCAAGGCAACTTTAGTGATGGCGGACATGTGGCCTTTGGCACGAGTCATGGATTTGCTAAATTTTCCAAAAATAAAATATTTAGGTAGCAACTCCGTATCTGGCAAAATAGTCAAATTTTGGCATTTTTTTTTTTATCCAAAATCGATTTTCCAAAAGATTTGCTTGATTTGGACTCTTTGGGTTTTATCAATTTCACATTGCACTTGTGAGATTAGATTCAGAACTGCGGGAGTCCAAACTGTAGGGCTTTCTTTCAAACTTCCGAAAGGGGGCGCGAAAAAGTCGAGCTACACTGTTTGATTACAAAAATCAAAATAGTATATAAAATAAAATAAAACAACAGATTTTTATTTTGTTATTTTTATTTTATTTTGTTACAAAAACAAATTCAGAATTTGATAAAAATAAATAAAATAGAAAGTAAATTAATTACTTACCTTATTTATTTGTCGAACAAATCTTTGATCAAGTCCAGTGTTTAACACCGTGTCCTTAAGATAGATTTTTCCTCTCCACAATACTTTCAGATTGTGGACATCTATCTCCCAGGATAAAATGATCAACAACGAAAGTAGCAGCACTACAAACTATTCGCACAACAAACACACTTTGTGTTTACACTCTTTCTCACAGGAAAATAATGTAACAAAATGTAGAGAGAGCAATGGCAGAATTAAGGACGAAAAATTAAGTGAAAAAAATCAATTGAGGGACTGCTTATTTATAGATGGATTAGTGGCTGTTCGATTTGAATCCAACAAGTAGAAGACCTGTTTGAAAAGTACAAAACCTGTTCGGTTTTGAATGAACAGATACAGGTTTGAATTTTGAACAGATAAGAAACTGTTTTTGGGTTTGAATTTGAATAGATTCAGATCTATTTGGACAGATATGGAACCTGTACAGAAATTCTGAAGAGGCACAAACCAAATTTAAATTTTCCTCCAACTGAATTTTGGAAACAAAGCTGGACAAATTTTATTTTCCAAAAAATAAAATTAAATTCAAATGTTTTTTGCCCAAAAGGATACGTATCGGGCCGGACAAGCCCAACCCAATCTCACACCACGCACCCAAGCCCAGCTCGGACGGACGGCGACGACGCTCATGCGTGTGTTTATTTTGGGTCCAATAGGTCTAACCCACTTTGCCCATAATCTCACCCTTCCACAAAACTTGGGTATCCCTTGGGGCCCTCTCTAAGTTGCAAACTCAAGTCTTACAAACCCACAAAAGTTTGCCTACCCAACCAATGTGGGACAAGCATTTAATTCAAACCTTTAAGGAATTTTCACAAAAAACTCCATTTCCATAGAGTTCACTTTGGTTTCAATTTTTCATTCGCCCGATAATAGTTTTGAGCAACCAAGTATACTACGTGAATCACAAGCCGGCATAGAATGCGTTACCACTTAGACCCGCCAACTTTGGCACATGAGTCCCACTAAAAAATTAGACCAAAGTTGAGGAAAAATCTGTTTTTTCTAAAACCATTTCTAATAGTATTTAGTGTTGATTGAAGTGATATTTACAAAAATTTATTTTTTAAAATATATTATTAAATTGTTTTTGAAATAATATTTTTAAATGATAATATTCTGTCAACAGTAATATTTCAAACGATCAAATGGGCTAAGTCGAATAAGAAATAGTAAATATGAAGCAAGCGGAGATGTAGCCAGCAGGTGTAGGCATAATAGCGGGAAGATCATTTACCTAGCAATGGATGTTACTGATTTGTAGAGAGCTAAAATGAAATGTCTCTTGTGATGTAGAGCCTTTGGAAGAAAACCAAAACAGCAGAGTCCTGTAGGGGATGACCAAAATAACTTCATTATAAAAAAAAATGAAATGTCTCTTGTGATGCAGAGCCTTTGGAGGAAGACCAAAACAGCAGAGCCTTTAGGGAAAGACCAAAACAACTTTATTATAAAAAATGCCTCATAAATGAGGGGTCTTCCCTTTATATAGTTTTTCATCTCTTTAATGGATGGTTAGGATCAATTTGATTCAATGATGATCATTATTATTCTAAAATATTTTAGAATCATTTTATCATTCTATTATATTTTAGAATTCTCTAAACCATTCTACCGCTAGTTAATTTTTTTTTTTATATATTTTTTAAAAATATTCTACACCTGTCAAATTCTTCTAGAGTTCTAAACCACTACTGAGGACCATTGGATTCAATACTTATTTAACCCCAAAGAAAGATGATAATAATACAGTAAATAATCTATTATGTCAATATTTTATTGAGTGACACATGAAATAATACAGTAAATACTAAATAAAATGATAATAAACATAGCATTATTGTTATAACATTATTTATAAAAATTATAATTAATTTAAGGGTGTGATTTTAAGATACATATTAAACAAACTTTAAAAAATTATATATTTTTATTACATTACTTTCAAGTAATATGAATAATTATTTTAAGATTTAAAGCATAATAATATGTATTTGGAAACACATTAATAAAATTTTTATTTTAAAATATTTTAATCAAACAGAATTCATCTATGTACGCATAAGTTTGGGTACTCCCAAATAATCCAAAAAGCCAAAAAGTTAGCCTCCGTTTGGCAAGGGCTCATTGGGCTCATGAGCCACAAAATCCAAAATAGGCTCATGAGCCACAACAGACAAAACATCACATCGAACCCCATAATCATTACACTCTTCTCTCACAAAAAAAGTCAAAAAATCCAAAAAGCCAAGAGCCCTTCCCAAACCAAGCTTTTGAGCCCAGGCTCATATAGCCAAAAAGCCAAAGAGCCAGCCCACTTCCCAAAAAAGTTAAAAAGTTAACACTATTCACCAAAAGTCAACAATTACGGCTGCACAACTCCCAATTCAAATTTTCCTCTAAAAACCAATTTTCACAATTTTTTGTTACACATTTTTTCATAAAAAGTCAAAAAGTTAATCCAAATATCCATATTTTCAACCTCAATTTTTTTGTCCAAAAAGACAAAAAGTGCACTTATTTAGTCTTTCCAAACTTGGCATTAAAATTTAATGTCAACCAACTAATATCATTATATAATGCACAAATAAACAGAGTTTATTTTAGATCTCCAACCTAATATTACTATATTAATAATTCCCTCACTCAATTATATTATACTAATAATCACCTTACTTAAACAAGCATGACATTAGTGTTGTCATTAGCATGACTTTTTTGTAATAATCGGATACTTAAAACATTCCATTAATCTTGGGACCCATAGAGGTTGGCAATGGCTTTTTGGCTAAAAAAGTATAAAAAATAAAGTAGGTTAAATAAGTTTATATAACAAAATATCACACTCAAACCATAATCATTTTACTTTTTCTCTTACAAAAATTAAAAAAATCAAACTAAACAAACTTTTAATCTCAAACTATAAAATAGTCAAAAAATTAAAAAATTAACTTAAAAAAATTAATTGCCAAACGGCTAACACAAAGTGTGCTCCACCTGCCTGCATATTATTGCAAGTTGAAAATAATAATTTAAACTTTATAATACAATTACAATACAAATTAAACTTTATAATACAATTATCCACCTGTGTGAATTCTTACAATTAATTCTTACAATATTGTTATTAATTTTTTAAAGTTTGTTTAACATGTATCTTAAAATCAAACCCTTAAATTAATTATAATTTTGATAAGTAATGTTATAACAAAAATGCTATGTTTATTATCATTTTATTTAGTATTTATTGTATTATTTCATGTGTCACTCAACACATGATCGAGTGGTCATAATGGCATCGTTTGGAAAGTTGGTTATTTTAATAGATTATTTTAATTTTTGACTATTTTAGTATATTAAAGTTTTTGTATTTGAGAAGATAATTAGATATTTTTTTTTATATTGTTGAATATGATGTTTATAAGAGAAAAAATAAAATAATTATGAATTTAATATGACATTTTATCTTATTAATTATTTTAATTTATTTTATCTTTTTACAAATTTTAGCTAAAAAATAAAATTTATGATAGAAATCCCAAATGATTTACTAAATTTTATACCAAAGTTTTTACATAAATATGAAATCCACGCACATAAAATTGTGTGATTCTCACACTTATATTAAAAACAAAAATGATTTGTCCCCCTAAAAATAATCTCCCTAATCCCCTTAATTTCTATTTTTGAAAACTTTTTTTTTTTTTTTTTTTTTTTTTTTTTTTTTTTTTAACTTGATTAGGCATTTCGGGAGATTCGGAGGTCCCATTTCGGGGGACCTAGCACTGCTGCATTAAAAATTTGATAAACAATTTAATGAATCATTTCAAATCCATAACATTTTCTTAAAAAGTAGTCCAAAACTCACTTGGCAAAGAGGGCCAATGTATTTAAATACTTGTCAGAGGATTTTTTTTTTATTCAAACTTGTCAGAGGATTTGTGTTTGTTCTCTTATTGATTTTTGTATTATTTAACTTTTTCTCTGAAATAATTTTTCCTCCCACACCCAATCATTCTTCTTGAAATCCAGACCCATCACGCATCTCGAGGAGATGAGGCTTGCCCTGTTGCCACGTGTCTCCCAACTAACCTTTATCCCCTATATATACGAATTCGGATCCACGGCCGCCCTACCCGGCAGCCATCCCAGTAGCCCCCCAAAACGACGTCGTTTTGGGGGGTTTTTTTTTGTTTTGTTTTTTTTTTTTTTTTCTTTTCTTTTCTTCTTCTTCGACCGTTCGTTCTCTCTCTTCTCGTCGGCCGACGAACAGGAACCAGAGGGGGGAGGGGAGGGAGGGGGGAGCTCGCCGTCGCCTCGCCGTCGCACCTCGTCGCAGCTTGCCGTCGCACCTCGTCGCGAGCTCGCCGTCGCAGCTCCAGCCGTGGTCGCAGCTCGTCGCGAGCTCGCCGTCCGGCCCGCTCCTCCTCCCCGGTGGTTATGGCCCCCTCCAGTCCGGCCCTTCCCTTCCTCCTTCTCCCTCCTCCTTCCTCCCTCTTCCTCTCCTTCCTCACTCCTCCCCTCCCCTCTGGTTCCTGTTTGAAGAGGAGAGAGAACGAACGAACGAACGAAGAAGAAAAGAAAAAAAAAAAAAACAAAAAACAAAAAACCCCCAAAACGACGTCGTTTTGGGGGGGGCTGCTGGGATGGCTGCCGGCTAGGGCGGCCGAGGATCCTTGCTCCTATATATACATGCGTTCTGGCTTCCTCTTTCTCATACTCTCTCATCAAACAGTTAGCATTAATTCACCGTTTGATCAAACCCACCTTCAATCACAACCATTCACCATGTCCGATGATCAATCAAGACCCATAACCCAGAAACCCAATGAGCCATCTCCAACCTCTCGGCACTCCATTATTCTCTTAACAACATCAGCAATTGGTGCTGCACTCTTGTTCCTGTCTGGGTTAACCTTAACCGGGACAGTGATATCCTGGTCATCGCTACTCCAGTTTTGATCTTGTTCAGCCCAATACTATTCCCAACTGGGATAATAATATTCTTGGCCACCGCCGGATTCTTGTTTTCCGGTGGCTGCGGCGTGGCGGCAGCTGCGGCATTGGCGTGGTTGTACAATTACATTGCGGGAAAACGGCAGCGTGGGGCGGTGGCGGCGGAGCAACTCGATTATGCGAGGATGAGGATTGCTAGTAGGGCTAGGGATATGAGGGAGAGGGCTAGAGAATATGGTCAAAAAGTGCAGCAGAACAAAGCTCAGAGTCAGGAGGTTAATCAAGGGTCAGAATCGAAAGATGGTGGCAGTGGTGGTGGTGGTGGTGATGGTGTTGATGGTGGCAGCGGCGGCGGCGATGGCGTTGATGGTGGTGGCAGCGGCGGCGGCGGCGGTGATGGTGGCGGTGACGGTGACGGTGGTGGTGGAGATAGCTAATGTGTTCTACTACTAGCTAATGGTGGTGGTTTGTGTCTGGCAGTATGTTATGTTGATTTGCATGCATGGATTGGGGTTATGAACCTGTTCTTGATCTCTCTCTCTTTAATAAGTTTAAGTGAATGTATTTTGTAAGTGAATGTGTTTTGTAGCATTATGATGCAAATAATGGTTCAGTCGCGAGTGTGTTTGTTAGAAAATGATTTATATGTTGTTTTTGTGAAATGATTAATTTAGTTAGTTTTTTTATTTTTTATGATGGGACGTGTAAACAATGAAAAAAAAACACTTGGCTTGTTTTTTTGTTTTTCAAGAAGACTTTTTAGAAAATTTTATTTTCTTTTTTTCATATTGTTTTTTATTTTTATTGAATTTTTTTAATATTTTAAGTAATTTTTTTAATTTTAGACACTTAACATAAATACAAAAAAATATATAATTTTGTAAAAAAAAATCTTTTAAAAATTCACTAAATACCAAAAATATAAAAAAAAAATGAGAATTTAGTATATTTTTATATTTTTATATATTTATTAATTTTTTAAAATATTTTTTTATAAATTTTTTACTTTTTAAATATATCTAAGTAAGGTGCATTTAAAAAAGTAAAAAAAAAAATGCTTAAAATTTTAAAAATATTTACTAAAAACAAAAAATTTAATTTTCAAAAAATTTAATCAAAAACTCAAACCAAATACACACATTCATTTTTTTATAGGAAATTTTTTTTTTGGGCTAAAATAATCTATTGTCAAAAAAGTTTTAATTAAAAATAGTAACGATTAAGGTCCTACTAATGTAATCCTTTTAATTTATCTTTTTTCCTATCTTTTTTTCATACAGATTATCGTTAAATTTAACAGAGAAAAAAGGAAAAAAAATTGAACAACAAAAACTCTAAACATTAATCCCTTTTACTTTGGATTTGGGCTTTTGTTTTTTTTTAATTTAAGACCCTAAACATTAATTGTTGAGGATCAGCGATCTCGTCCAAAACATTTCAGAAATCATACTAAGCAGAAAAATACACTCACACTCAAAGGGGCACAATATTTAACGTGGTTCAGTCTCAATCCTTACGTTCACGGGAAAGTAACCGGTTATCACTATAACTGTGACGCCTCAAAATTTAGGAACATCATAATAAGATTTAAAACTTAAAATTAATTTTCTAAATTAAGAATCCTCATCAATGTTGCCACCAAATTTACCATCATCCATTAATTAACAACACCAAAACTAAAAATTCTTAAATTACAACTCTAGTTAAACTTAAAACTTTGTCTTAGTACACAAATAAAAAAAAAAAACTAGAGAAGAACTAGAAAACTCAGAAAAATGGTTCATAGAACTTTGGCACGCTTCAAGCTAATCAGGGCTGAATGTTGCCTCCCAACACCTCGGTGTTTCCTTCGGTTTCTTCGGTACCTGGCATGAAACGCCATGGCAACGAGGATGCCAATGAGCGACGAGCTCAATAAGATACTACAACCCGAAATACCCACCCCGATAATAATACCCACAATGAATAATGCGTAGTAACAGAATAACATGAAGCAGTTAATAAGCATAATAGGATTGTCATCAGTTGAAATAATAACAATAGATAATAAATAAATGAAAATGACAAATAGAGGCAGTATTTCATCATAAGGAAAATGCCCACTTTTCTTTTTAAATTTTCATAGATTTAGTTTATCAGATAAGTTTAAGTAACTCCCCGCGGAGCACTATTTCCATTCAACCGCTAAGCAATGGCCACGGGCAATTCTGACTCCCCCTTGGTCAAATATTCAAATGTTACTTACAGTAACTACCAATGATGCCCACGCATCAGGGTTACATACTCGAGTCGTGACATCACGGTCTGCCCCAAGGGAACGGTCTATGTTGTGACACCCGCACCACCAACCTTATATTGCCTACACTGATAAGAGCCGAAATACCTTCCCGTGCCATGTTAGGGTTCGCAACTCACTTGCGCAAGATTCTAGATCGGGCTCACCCCATCACTTTTATATTTTAATGTATCATTGGTTAAATTTCGTGTCTCTTTACTCGTTGAGATATTCACAATAATTCAAAATTTAATTACCAATAATGTTTTACCAACTCATTAAAATCCCAACATAAAATATTACATATGTCACACAATAATAAACCATTGTACAAAATTTAAATAAATAATTTATTTAAACTATGGTATGAAATAATAATGTAGATACCAAAAAGAAATAAATCATAATCACACATGCATGGATTTTTAATCTACAAGATTAGATTAGCACAATATTAAATTTTAGTCCAAAGAAACAATTGAAGAGATAATTTTTGATGGAGGATTTGGTGATAGCCCCCTCATTATTTAATTTGTCTTTCAAAAGGACAAGAATTATATAAGTACTTTCAAAACCCCCTGATATTTTAAAACTTGTTTCTTTTACTATATTACCCTCATATCTATCAGCTTTCCTATTAAGCCATCTTCACTATATATTTCAGAGTAAAATTTTACTCTGTATGAAAGTAAAATTTTACACTTTGAAACTAAAGTAAAATTTTACTCTGTATAAAAGTAAAATTTTACTCTGAATAAGAGTAAAATTTTGCACTCTGAAACTAAAGTAAAATTTTACTCTGTATAAAAGTAAAATTTTATTCTGAAAACAAGTAAACTGTGAAACTCTGAAGCTAAAAGTAAAATTTTACTCTGTATAAAAGTAAAATTTTACTCTGGTTCTGTCAAATGAAAAAAAACAGAGCAATAGAACCAGAGTAAAATTTTACTCTGGTTCTATCAAATGAAATTTGATGTTTACTCTAAAAAATCGATGGAACTTTGAGCTTTGAGCTTTGAATTAGGCCTATAATCCTTGAATCAATCGATATTTACTCTGAAAAACATTGAATCAGGCCTATAATCCTTGAATCAGGCCTATAATCTGAAAATTTCAGAGAAATCTCAATTTTTCAAGAGGCTATCTGTGGAAAGGAAGAGAGTGGGGAAGAGAGTGGGTATAATAGTCATATAAAATATATATTTTTTTAAACGAAACAACAAAAAACATGTATTATATAAAAGATCTGTGCAACAAACCAGAGTATATTCAATACAAACCAAACAGAAGTGCTAGAATCATAGCATAAAACAAGCTTTAAAATAGCACTAGAAAGCAATGAAGTAAAACCACCGCCTGAGATCTAGAATAGAAAACCAATCCATACACTATATAACTACTATTCTATACCAATCATCGATAGTCATAAACACCGTATCAACCACAAATCAGTCAAGAAATCATCTCATCCAACCGTAAAATCTTCATATCTAGAACGCAAATCTGAACACGAAAGCAGCAAAGGTGATTAAGCAACCGATGGCGAACGAATGCGAGATTGCTCCGGCAGCGGAGACGGGAGCCGACGTCGATGCGTCGGCTGCGAAAGAGCCTTCGATGAGAGAGAAAATTAGAACCACCGCCATTAGAACAATCAGCGAAGCACTGCTCTGTGAAATCGTCATTTGAAATTCTAGAGAGAGAGAGAGAGAATTGAGAGGTAGTGCTTGATGGGAGGGAGAGAATAGTCATATAAAATATTTAAATAATAAATTTGTCCTTTATGCAAGACTTTATAATTATGAGGGGGTTTAGAAAGTATAATTTTTTTCTTAGTCCTTTTAACAATGAAAGGAAGGCAAAGGGGGTTTATAGTCAAATTTCCCATTTTTGATTCCTCCTTAATCTGCCAAAGTTTTCAGAATGTATATCTTGCAAATAAAATTATAAATAAATTACTTTTACAACTCAAAAATTCATATAAATCTACAGAATACTCAATAAATATGTTATAGTCATTTTTCAGAAAGCATTTTCCAAAAATAAATTATAAATAATTCTTAAGAATTCCAAGAATGTTCACGACATAAATTTATCACATTTTCTTAAATACTTAAATTTATAAATCAATTCCATAATATAAAAATTTATTATGAAACTAGACTTCTCAATTTTCATTTTTTTGCTAAGAATTACCAGATTTTGTTTGATATAAAATTTTTAATGATTTTTCAAACACCTAGTGAAATCTGCCTATAGCTTCAAATTTGGTTAAATTTTTTTATAAATTCGTACAAAACTCAATAATTGTTGAAAAATTTTGTGGATGAACTAGACATCATTATCAACAACTTTGTAGAGGAAATCATCTTCAAATTTTGAGTATAAAATTGTCTAAAAATTCATACAACGTTTTGGCAGATTTAAAGGGCCAAATAACATCTTCAATAATCTTTTTAATGGCATAAACTACATATGCAAGTCCAAATTCCACAATAATATCATGATTTTCAGACTACCAATATTTGATCTATCATCATAAATTTTCATACAATTATAAATAAAATTATATCTACAAGTTTAGACATTTTATCATATGTATATAATTTGAAAATTTCAAATATAAAAAATAAGAGGGTGAAGAGGGTTTTCTTACTATGTTAGGTTGCTAACGACTTATCGTCTGAATTTAATTTATGATTCTGGTCGTAGGATATGACCATCCTGGCTCCATGGTCGTCTTGCTGAAATTTCACATTAATCGGACGCGATCTCACCGTAGATCTCCCATTGGATTCTCTTATAACTTTTAGTTGTTGATCATCATCTTAGACTTAGAATTTGCAGGATCTAACCCTAAAAATGGATTCTAAACGTCGAAAAATCTAAGGGTGGTCATCCCCAAAGTCATAGGACCACTCGATTAACCTAAAGGTATTAGCATGCACCGTAGCACCATGGGCCGAGAAATGCTGGATAAAATTCAATTCATCTTCTCCAACAGCCGTAGCATGCACGAACAGAAAGACCAAAAATTTAGTTTCAAATCCACTACTTCGAGTTCTTATATCTTTTTTGTCTTAACTCCGTTTTGTCTTATTTTAACGTCATTGAATTTACCTCACGGCCTAGTTTTTGTTTCACTCCTCATACACCTCGTTCTGTCTCTCTTTTGCATGCCATTGGATCTCTAAAATTTGACCAAAAATAAGATTTTTCCTCCCATCTCCGACATTTCTTCGAACCATCTTTCGGACTCCATAACTTTCTTAATTCTTAACGGTTTTACTTCATTCTTTCGCCAATCTCTTCAACATACTTCGTACTTCATCTTACATAACCTATTTTCTCACTTCTTCCCCGAATGGATGGTTTTGGCATGCCGAAAGTAAGCCGAAAACCAACTTTTGAATTTCAAAATAAATCTCTCTAACTTTGTCTCTTTCTCCTCCATCTTCCTTCTTCTTCTCTTTCTTCACCTACAACACTTTGTGAATGGTGGTTCTTAGATGATAATGGAATTAGGTGATGGTGGTGGTGGTGGTTGTCCGACGGTGTGCCGGTGGTGGAGAAGTTCGCGGGTTGGTGATAGTGTGGGTTAAGGCCGTGGCTATGGATGTCGGGGGGAAGGAGGAAAAACATAGATAAAGAAAGAGAATGAGAGTTTTGAGAATGAGAGGTGGAGAGAAAGAGAGAGAACCAAGAGAGATAGAGAAAGATGAAACGAAGAGAGAGAGAGAGAAGGATGAAACTGGAAGTGAAGCCAAAGATGAGGAAATGTGAGGAAAAGTTAGGCTCAATTTATGATGAAGACAAATTAAAAAGAAGGGAGGTGTATAGCATCTGCATGTCCACCACATTTTCTTTAGAGAAAATGATTGCACGTGGAAGGTGGGATGTGAGAAAACCTGGGGAGCAAACCCATGGTTTTTGATTGGATTTTAGTATAGAAAATATTAAGTTCCAGTGTAATTTGATTACAAAAAAAAAAATATAGAGAAAAATATAATAAAAATATCATAAGATTCAGAAACTAATATTGAGTAATATAGAGTCAAAATATATTTTATTTTATTTTATTTTGAATAAATTTTCAGTATAAAAATACACAGACTATTAAATTCAAATATTGTGAATAATTATTTAAGAAAATTAAATATATATATATATTTTATTATGTAAAATACAGGGTTTCACAATAACAATGCAGATATTATAGAAAAATTATATAAAGATTACAATAGAGGAGGAGTTCACACCATCCTCACTCACCTGTCTTTCTCTCTCACACCGAGAGAGAGTGTCTCTCTGCCTCACATCTCTCACTCTCTCTCGGTTTGCTCTCTTTCTCCCTCTGCTCTCTCTTTCTCTATTTATACACTGAAGAGAATGGTGGAGAGCTTAGCTGACTTTGCACATAGCTAATTGTTCCTTCACTTTCGGTGGCCATCCATCTTTACGGTTTGTCAGTTGGCAAGGTAGCCGTTTTTCCTTGACTCCATGGCTTCCATTCACGCATGGAACAGAAATCCAATATTAATCACTTGAGATTGCTTGTAAATATCTTAATATTGGTGTTAGTTTCTCATAATATATCATTTTTGGTAATATCATCCAATTATTTTATTTATTCGTGCTTTTCTTATGCTAGTATTCATTAGCTAGGTTATTAAATTCATTAATAATAACCTAGTTGGTGAATACTAGAGCTTGTGACATGGTGGTAAATACTAGAGCTAGTGACATGGTAGCGACTAAAACGTAAATTGCTTGTTTTTCTTTCCTCACCAAGTATAGCATGATGAGTTCAAGTTATGGAAACTCCGGGTTAAATTTCGTGTATTTTACTTCCATACACCTCGTCTGGTCAATGCAGGAGTTTCATCTTTCACAAATTTACCAAGAAGGACTTCTTAAGTTACAAGCCAAGGAATATGAGAAGGCTCGTGAACTATTAGAATCCGTGTTAAAAGATCCTCTCTTATTTCTAGTGCTCAGGGATCATGTGCTTCAAAGGATCACTAAATGATCAAGCAACTTATTGGGTTGTCAATAGTTTCTCACTTTTGCTTTTCTTTGTTTTAGGTGAAAAGTAGTGCCAGTGACGGCATCTTTTACAACTCAGGCTTAAATTTATCCTCCAATTTTTTTTTTTTAATGTAGTTTAGTTATATTTTTAGGTTTGTTCATTTGTTTGCGCGCGTGCTCTCCTCTCTCTCTCTCTCTCTCTCATTGTTTAACCAAAACATTCAAAACCTAAATAAATTTCTATAGTTGCTGAGCAACATCAAGGTTTATTTTCCACTTCTTTTATAAGGAGGCCAATGAAACTCGTCCTTCCTAACCTCCAATATATATAACTAGCCTGGCAATGATACTTCTTGTGAAGTTATACATTGGCAAGTTAAAATTATATGTCCCTGCCCCCTAATAAATTAATGTTAAATATGTGAAGGATAATTTCGGTGGAAAACTAACATGTGTCACTTGTATGACAATAAGGAGCTATTTGTTGTCTTAGATTTATAAAAAGCGGTAATAGTTCTCAAGTAGATCTAAGGCAATATGGGGAAATTACTGTCTTAGATAGTTCAAAGATATAAGTTGTAAATTCTGCACTCTCAGATAGACACATAGACAAATTATATATTACACATCTCTATGGTGACTTGGTGAGACATAGCTATTTTTAGTTGAGAAGAGTTTAAAGTTGTGTTTCGCTGTAGATCTGGGATTGGACCTAGGAAGCACTTGTCTTAGAATGTCTGATGCTCTCACAAAGTAGTGACAAAACGTATCACTCGTACAAATCTTTTAATTCTCCAAATTGATTTGATCCATTCATTTGTAGAGTTATTTACTCGCAAGCATTTATGATGGTTTTCCACTTACTATACATTTTATTGTTGTCGGTATGGACTTGTAGAATGAGACTATCTATTTTCTTGTCCGATTAATAAGTTCTTCGAAAGATTTGTTTAACTACGGAGTAAATGATTTGACCAATGAATAAACCAAATATATTCGATAATAAAATATATGCTTGTATACAAATCTAGAGGTTCATTCCTAGATCTATGTGAACTACTATTAGATTTGATTTGGGTTGGGTCAGATTGGGTTTTTTATGAGGCTCATGTCACGATTTTGGCTTTAAAAAAGTACCAGGATTAGGTATACCAAAGAAAAAGAGTATCACCAACTCAGATATTTTTGTATGAAAAATGTTTTGTGGCCCTAAAAACTGTGGCCCTAATGGCCCTAATTTCCTTTTTGGGTAAGTTTGTTTTTTTTTTCTTTTTTTTTTTTACTTGATATGGAAATTAGGGCCATTAGGGCCACAGTTTTTTGAGATACCAACCAAAACCCTTTTTGTATTTATCATTTAGGACTTACGAGATGATGAAAGTCTCATGCTCAATTGTGAATGAGAGAAACAAGTGATGAATCATCTTTTTGACTTTGACTCTCGCACTCTAGTCATCGTTTTTCTTTCTCTTACTTCAAAAGTAGTTGCTTCAACTTTAGCCACTTGAATTTTCAATATTCCTTTATATGTCTCATCAAAAAATGACATTTTCTTTTGGAATTCGAGCTATTTTTAGCATTATATTGAGAAATCTCACCAAAGATGGCTTAGAACCAATAGTTGATTATCTATTGGATCTTTCCATTCTAACACTCTATCTAATATTTATCAGTATTTATCAAATCTCTTTCTATCTAACAGAAGTCTATTGGATGAAATGATAAAGACATTGTTCGGAAAAAGATGGCTTTTCCATGAAATGGAAATTGGGTTAATGTAACAGGAGAAAGATCTCCTAGTCCTTGGCTTGAAAGATACGTAGCCATGAAAGAGGGATGAAGTGGAACAAAATTGACTGGGGGTGGTAGAGTCATGGAAACACTCTTGAATCAAGTTCTTTTGGATCAACTTTATTCCAATTTTGTTGAGGCATCAATCTCATTTTTTTCGTATAATAAGAACTACAATATTACGGACATAAACATAAATTATCTTCACAGACTAAGCAAACTTGTTTGATTCTTAGGTTTATTTTTATGATTTTGGAACCCAATAGACTTTACCATTCATCTTGATATTTTATTGTATATAAATTCTGCAAGTTTATATTAGCTTTTTTACATATTTTTGGCATTGAAGAACCTTGCCACTGTTTTTCTTCAACAAGGTCCTGCCCATTATGATAGTGCTCTACGCTGCCATCTTCAAGCTGTAGAGATTGACACAAAGATTCTGTTGTTTGAAACCAGCTAGGAACATTATCATGCTCAATGGCTTACTGAGTATCTCGCGATGGGCATTTGAACAGGGACTCTTTTGCAGCCCCAACAACTGTAAGCATTTTATTTATTTATTTTTGGATTTTGGTTTCTCATGAACAGCCAACTTTATCCTATTAGAAGTTCTGGACATTATGTTCTTTTTTTCTGGACAATGCATCCAGGGAATTGCTGGAGAAGCCCTTGTGCTAAAGTTTATAAGCATGTCTCTGTTGCTTGGTATCAGTCACTTGTAATTAGCTTGGCATTGATCACACTTTTACATTCTGGACTCTCAAGTGAGATCCAAGTTCCTAATCCGTCAGATATGGGGTCAGAGAGCAGCCAACAGCTCTGTGTTGATCTGCAGACAAATTAATTGTGGAATTCTTCCTTTGAAGACCCAAACCATCTAAAAAATCTTGAAACAAAATGGAACCCTTTATTGTCGAAAATAAAAAATGTTATAATCAAGAAAGCTTCAGAGCAAGATCTGGAGACAGCTGCCACTCGGCTTAGATGTTCTTACAACTTAAGTAGGGACACCTCCTGTGCAGTGCTCCTATCAAGTGTCAACCTGTATGTGGTGCCGTATCTGTTAGCAACTGCAGGACACTACTATCCAGGCCTCAATGGGGTCAATGTTCTTGAGCTGAATATTCCGCAGAAGCTTCTTTTATGGGCGTACACACTGTTGCATGGCCATTACACGAACATCCCAGCCGTAATGAAGTATTGTGAAGAAAATGCCAAGGTATTTAATTAAGTAAACTTTATAGAGGTGTTTGGTTGGCATGCCAAAATGCATTGTGTAAATGAATGTAAATTCCTAGGAGGTGATTGGCACTTTATCATGCTTTGTCCTTCAACACTGGCTGCTTTTGCTGCTTCTGTGGCCTATTGACTAAAATTTGGCTTGAATGTCTGGAGAAGCAGCCAAAACAACTTTAGAAATTGTTCTTTTATTAGATTTAGAGCATTATGAGAGTATAATTTACAATTGCATAGAAAAGGAATTTACGAGCAAATGGAACTAATATATCTTGGATTTTGGTTCTATATCTGCAGTCAAAGATGAAAAAAGGATCTGGAAGTTCATCAGTGCCCTCAATTACAAATACACCTGCTGCTGGCGTTTCTAATACAGGTCCACTTCTCCTTATTTTTTTCAGTCTTCATTTTTTCATATTTCTGAGGTTGCTTATTTTCTATTTGCTCAAACTGCCCAATATTTTGGGAACATATACGTGTGTCCGGGGCCAATGCCAACTGCTGTAGTAATTAGAAAAATTGAATCGGTGCCAGACTGTAATTTTCTTTCTTCTCCCTTACACACGAACTAGATGTGTGAGTGTGCACGTGCTTGTGTGTTTAAAACTCTGTTTATGTCTTCGTCTTGTATTTATGAAAAATTCACCGGATCATTGCTCATGGAAATGACTAATTTCTATCGGGCCAGCGTCCTTCCGAACTGGACGTCTAGTCTGTTGCTTGGATGCTCACCATGTCGGCATTTTTTTAGATTAATGGTTCAGATTTTATCCACCTGTTTATAAACCCAATATTAGATCCAATTTAAAAACCTGACCCAACATTTTATGGGCCAATGGCTAGATAATTTATACTTCCAATTTACAAAAAGTACTGACGTGGCACAATCTTGAAGCCGGAAAGTAGTCATCCTCATTTCTTTTTATTCCATCTTTGGTTCTCTTGAATGTGTTAATTCATCATTCCTAGTCACTGATGTTTATTCATAATGCTGATGTGATAGGTGGTGGGAAAGATGGAGCAAGTAAATCCAGTGTAGCAGAGGCTGCTACATCAACCACCGTGGCATCAACTGCTGTGCCCAAAAATGAGAGCTCCCAAAATACGACGTCTGCTTCATTGCCTGAAAGTGAGAGTGCACAGAATGTGGCATCTGCTTTGCTGGAAGGTGAGACCACTCATGACCCAACTGGTGAGAACCACACGATTTTTTCAGCTACTCCAAATCTGGTTCGTTGCAACAACAATGTTGAAGAAAGGAGCAATCTGGATGTGCACGATGGAGCAGATCCTGGCAAAGGTTGACTTCAGTTTGGCCTTGCAACCGACAAACTTGTAAATGTGTAGTGATAGACGGCATGTATGGGGGGACTTTCTTTCTTTTCTTTTCTTTCTTTTCTTCTTCTTAGAATGTAGGAAATGTTGTTTTCAAGACAATCTCAGATTTTGCCATTTTTTATGTACAAACCAATTTCCTAGTAGATGAGGGAAATCGTACGCAAGTTGTTGACATTTGAACAATAAATTTTTTCCATTTCTTTTGTTTGTTTAGTGGCTGAATTTTGCGCGCAAAACAGACTAGTTTGGGAACTACTTCTGTAGTTTATTATTTATTTTGTATTCTTTTATATTTTTTAGAGAACAAAAAAAACTTTTTATGCACTTTTTGAAAAAATATATTTTTTTTTCTTAAAAAAAAGTTAAAAAACAAATGAAAATTTCTTTTTGAGTTTTTATGCACTTTTTGAATTCAGATATGGAATGCAAAAATTTGAGAAAAATGTAAAACTACAATTGTTGTACATTTACATAAATGCTATGTATCCAAAAAAATTATCTATAATTTGAATGATTCCGATCTAAAATATACTTTATTTTTTTCTTTAATGTTTGCCTTGTAAATTGTTTTTAGTTCTTGCTCTTACCCATCCCTCGAATGCATTGAAATTGGAAAGTTTTTAGAAAAATATCCTTAATATGCTTACAAGTAATGCGATGTACCCAGGAACTTTTTTTTATCCAAAATTGGAATGAGTTTGATCCTTTCTTTCTTGCTTTCTTTCTTTCTTCTTCTTCTTCTTCTTCTTCTTCTTCTTCTTCTTCTTCTTCTTCTTCTTCTTCTTCTTCTTCTTCTTCTTCCTATAATGTTTTGATTTGATAAATTGTTTTCACTTCTTGCTCTTGCCTTGGAAAATTTAGGGATGTGTTCGCCAAACAATCCTTAACTTGATTCAGAAGCATTACCCTTTCTTACACAGCCACCCCTACAGGAAGAGGGTGCTAACAGTGACTTGAGGCACCAAGCAGCAGCATGTCTTTCCATCTAAAAGGGAGACATAACATAGTGTGGATTTGCATATATATACTCTATCTGCACTTCCCTTTTTGGCTAGGACTTCTATATAGTTATGTTGTTGCTAGATGTTTTTTGGCTAGGACTTCTATATAGTTATTTTGTTGCTAGATGTTTTTTTAATGGTTGTGTAGTTTGATTGTTTGTAGTTTAGAAAATAAGAGTCGTGAAAATTAGTATTAGTATATATTATGATCTGCTCTAATTTAGGCTTTTGTTGTGGAGCAAATTGTAAGAAATAAGGGAGGAGGGTATTTGTTTGGATTATATTATCCCTGCGGGGTCTTTCCCTCCCTCAGTTGCTTGTTATACATTATTATTATTAAAGCTCTAGTATTTTGAATTTTTATAATATCATACTTTTGTGTGTGTTTTTTTCATGGTTTAGTCTCTCTACTGCATTTTGCTTGGGTTGGTTATGGCCTCTTGACAAGAAAGAGGTACACTGAAGAGAACAATTGTAGGCAAGGGGATCCTCTTATCCTGATCCTTCTTTGTATCTTGTTCCATAGTTTTGAATAGGGAATAAGACTAGACTTGGGTATCCATTGGGTGACAATGTCTCTCATCTCCACATGATGATCTTGAGATCTTAACAACATTCGATGGATCTTAGGATCCCATTTTATATCCAAGTCCTTTCTTAAAACTTATTTGAAACCTTGGAACAGGGGACAAGAGTGAAATTTGGCCTCCGATAATAGGAACTAATCTTTCTTATCCAAAGCTACTTGTCACGGCCTTGGTAATTTCCAAGCACTCTGTGCGGCACTTAGACAATCTCAAGCCTCACTTGATGATGCTAAGTTAGTCTAACTCACAAACTTAGAAGAAAGACACGTAAGAAGACAATGAGAGTTTCGAGAGAATGCCTTTTGTATTTCACTTTGAGAAAGCTTTACAACTCTTGGATCATTGATGGAGCAAATGGGCCCCTCTCCTATTTATAGGCATCTTAGGCATTCTCTAGAATATTGCAGAGCATACAAGAAAAGGACTATGAAGAAGCTTCTTATGGAAGCTTTCCTTACCCTACATGAGGGCTCTAGAATCCTCCCTAAAAATATCTATACAAATATCTACCTCATTCTAAAAGTAGGTACAAGAATTTTTTACCACCTCCATTTTTCTAGGAGGTTCTAGAAGATTCTATTGCTTCCATCCCTCTAATATTCACTTGAATACTCTACAGCCTTTTCTTAGATTTTTCTATGTACATTATAGAATTATGTACCATATTCCCATATTTCCAAGTCTTCCAAGGGCTTCTAGAATATTCCATTAGATTCTTCCATGTACATTATAGAATTATGTACCATATTCCCATATTTCCCAAGTCTTCCAAGGGCTTCTAGAATATTCCATTAGCCTCCCTTCCTTGAGACTTCCTCTTGGTAGGCAATTCTGTCTAAGTAATTTGACGGGACGTGACATATTGCTTCAAATTGAATCAATGCCTAAAGCACTGCACTGCCCTCTTTTGTGAGGTCTATGTAATTTTCTCAATTTATTTATTTTATATGGAATACTAGCATATAAAACTCATGCTATGCATGGGAGATCAAAAGTTTATTTAGATATTAAATAAAACAAAATTAGTTAAGATTTATTAAAAAATCACAATAGGGCTTGTCATTCAATTTGTTAATTTTTACACAATCCTAATCTCTCTCTTCATTAGATTTGTTAAATTTTACTCAATCCTAATCTCTCTCAATTGAAAGAAGCCCAACCCTTAATTGAAAATATTTGAATTTCTTAAAAAACCAAAATTTGACAAAGTAAGAGATGCTTTACTTTGATTGTTGTGAGAATACAACATAGTGTTCTTTCGGTTGAGCCGGCCAAAACCAAAAGGTTTGAACCAATCGACCACAAAATGGACGGTTTCGATGGTCCTCTAATTGAACATGTTTTCCCTTCTTGGCGGTGGGGGGTCCAAGCTCAACCAAAAATGTAGAGAGGGAATTGACCAAGCTAGACTCTGGCTAAGCCTGCTCAAGTCGAGCAAAACGAGGCCTACTATAATCATCGTAGTGACTCATCACCATTGAACCAAAAACTGATGGCTTTATACCAAGTTTTCCTTAATCACCATAATTTCTAGACACCAATAAACTAAAATTTCAATCTCATTCAAAGAAAAAGGGAAGAGAATGGCATTCTTTAAGCATTAAAAAATATGCAATCATAGAAAGGAGAGAAATGACAAATTAGCATAAGGTCCCTCAAAGCAAAAATTTGTAACCCAGATACGAAGCAAAATCAAATTGATAGAAAGGAACACAATCACACGCGATAACCATCCAAGGGATGGTTTTGAGGTGATAGAATGGATCTTACATAACCAACTAAATTTCGAACCAAAATAAGCTGATAATAATACCAACTTCCAATGGCCCCTGAAACACTCTTTCAAGTTCTCTAAATATAAGATAGGATGATGATGTCAAGCCTCATAGCAGACTCTTCACACCAAAAAGCAAAGGGAATTACAACAAGAGGCAATCTATGTAATATTACTAAGAATCTGAATCTGACGAGTGCGAATTTGAGCTTTGTCTAACGCTCTTGGATTTTGCACTGAACTTTGATGGATTTAGAGATGATTCGCTCTCAAAAAAGATAACTTGAGCTTTAGCCAACCTCTCTTCCAGTTCCTCTGTGCTGAACTCATCCGTCCCACCAAGCTCATTAAATCCTACCTGCAGTGCATTAAGTAGAGGATTGTAACTTAAACAAAACATCAATTTTATTTTCTAAATTGATTTTATTAATGATTTGTGTAACCTTCCTTTGGACCTACCACGTAATCGTCCACTTTGGCACTATTTACAAGGGCAAGGGTTGGAAGGACAACAATCTTGAGCTTCTCAGCCAAGAATGGACTTTTCTCAGCATGTATTTTCACGAAATGTGTCTCTATGTGCTGCTTTGCCAATATACTCAAGTGCTTATCCATCACCTGCAATTAAACCAGAAGCATTGGTGTTTGCTTTACAAGTTAGAAATCTACACACTACTTTCAAATAATCCCTAAATCAATCAACCATACCCATAATTTTAAAGGGGGGGGAAAAAAAAACACCATTAAGATGGTGCACAACCTTATACTGAAGTGTGGTCAAATACTCAAATAGTTGTGCATTCAACTATGAAGAATTGTTTAACAAAGACTGTTTATCCAACACATCAAAATTTGATTTAGACAACATTCTTTCTTCTGCCAGGAACTCTATAAAATACATTACAGTTAAATACCTGACATTTCAACAGACAAGCAACACAAAAGCACACATCAGCAAACTTAAATGACAAGCAATGATCAGCTACCCCCATAATTAATAATTTTAAAACAGGTATGGAGTTTGTAGTTTTTGTTATGATCACTGCATATAAAAAGGGCAGTCTCAATGCACAAGACTCCCAACATTGCAAGGTTATAGTTTGAAAACCGTGACGCAAGGCCTTCCTCTCTGTGATGACCACATATCTAGCTCAATTTTGTTTATTCCCAGAAATGAGCCACAAACAATTTCAACAAAACAATCACTTCAATGAAATTAGAACAGTACAAAAAAACCATCCACAGTGAATGGGAAAAATGAAAATATATTGTAATTTGTAATGGTGGATAAAAAAAAAAACAAAATATATCATTTTGAATATATATATATATATTGTGTATATGCCATATATTTATAATAATATAATGAATCTCATGCAAATGCAGAATTTGCCTCTTTGTCAGGAGCAAGTGCATGTATTTGAAACTAGTTCAACTACAAGGTGTATACTCCTTATCTTGGCATTTACAAAGGTAGTCCATGATAACAAATGTAACAAACAGGTGATAGAAAACTTATCTCTCTAGGTCCCATTCCTTCATTTCATAGATACTTATATGGGTGGGTCCTTCTAACCATATGCAACCCATCAGATTTTCGGCAAATAATGAAAGAGAATGGGGGAAACTGTATTCAAATGCTAATATAGTTCATTTTAAACTTTCAAGTCCAGGACTTGCACAGAAGAATAGTTACTGGAAGTATAATTGTGATTTTTATGTTAATCCAAGGGGGATATTGGGACTAAAAAGTTTGTGCCTGTCAAAAAGGATTGGGTTCTTCAATATAGTGGTTCATTTTGGGACAAATTAGGATTATAATCTTTACTTGGCCCTAGGGAATAAAGATAGATTATGCATTGGCTCATGAAACAAACAAATCTTCTAAACTATTGGCTCATGATGTGTAATGCATCTTTTAGTTATTAGGTCATCATGATTATGCATTGGCTAAAAAAACAAGATTCTGTTATCGTTGACACCCTAAACCCTAGTTGACTATATTTAAAAAAAAGAATCATACCCTTTTTTATTGGTCCTGAAAAGGAATCATACATTTAGACTGTTGATGTTTAGTTTGAAATCTTAACGAATTTTAAAATGTGTTTAAGTTTGATTTGTTGATCAGTAAATCTCAAACAAGCTTCAATAAAATCGATAATGAACCAAGCTTTAACTAGTTTGGGTTTTTACAGTGCATATAAGCTTATTGAGTCATTGTCTCGATAACTTAATGAGTTTTAAAGTGTATTGAAGTTTGGATTGTTAACACAGAAAGTCAATTTTGAAAAGCTAAAGAGGAGCCGAACGAAAGTAACTTGATCCATTTTATAGCCCTACACACTTTGCATATGCAAAGGCATCTCCAATCCTTTAACTCAAACCTATATCAAATTTATATTTGGGTAAAAATACTCAAAAAACACACTCTACTCCTTGACCTAAACTTATACCAAATTGAGTTTACTCAAAATTTACCAATCTGCCATTATTCAACCTTTTACTCAAATTTGAGGAAAATTTTGAGATGGCCTAATTAACATTTGAATACTTTTTCTCACAGAAAATCATCCTGGGAGCGAATTTCTTAGCAACCAAACAATGTAATTTTATGTTGACATCAAATCAACCTATAAACCCTAATTGAAAAAAGAAAAGACAGAGATATGAATACCTTGCAAGGCCAATTCTCCCGATAGAAAATGGCAGACGACGCAGTCGCTGGCTTTGACGACGGAGAAGAAGTCCTTTTCTGCGGGGATCTCAGAGTACTCGCCATGGCCGAGGGCGATCCAACGACTCCGCTTCTCTGCCATTTTCTTCATCTGTTGGAGGCGGCGCTCTCTGAGGACATCGATATCATCGAGATCGAGGCGATCTAGGGCATGTATCTCGTCATCGATCTTGTCTTCGACAGCTTTGGCCACCGTCAAGACTTGCTTCTTTATGATCTGCAAATTGGAGACTCAATAATTGAAAATGCAAATGTACCAAACAAACAAACATACATACAGATATGGACATAAAAATATAGAGAGAGAGAGAGATATGAGCTTTTTACCTCTTGAACCTTGGAATTGTTCATAGATTTGGTTGCTAGAGATCCCTACCTCCAATCCTCACAACAATTCAAAAACTTTCAAACTGAACCAGGATAGAAGAGAGAAAGAGGGGCAAGAGGTGTCACCGTCAAGCAATGTTTTCAAAACCGGACCGGTGAGCGAACCGGAAAAGGGATCCGGTGGACGGGTCACCGGTTCAATCGTCGGGTCAAAGCGGTCGAACCGTGACGTCATAATTAATATTATATAATTATAAATTATAAATAAATAAAAATATATATAAATAATCAAATAAAAATAAAAATTATTGCATAGTATTTATTAATAATATTTAATAAAGTCATAATTGATAAAAAAAAAAAAGTTACTTATTTCATAGAAATTAATTTTTTTAAACATTCCCTCCAAATAAATTGATTGAATGCTAGATTTAATTTTGGAGGGAAATGAAATTTTCAACTCTCCCTCCAATCAATAAGTTTCAAATAATTTGATTGAATCCCATATAGAATTTTGTAGGTTCTCTTTGAAATTTTTTTTCCTATAAATAGGAATAGACTTTCATAATCTTCTCAAGCTTTCAATGAGACTCTTCCTTATGAGAGGAGACTCTTGAAATAAGAATTTTTAATCAAAATTTTGAACTATATTATATTATATATATATATATATATATATATATAAATATATAAGAAAGAAAGAAAGAAAGAAAATAAAAAAATAATAATAAAACCCAAAAAAAAAAAAAAAGGGGGACCGGTTCTGGCCGGTTCGACCACTGGGTCGCCGGTTTTACCGGTTCGACCACTGGGTCGCCGGTTATTCCCGGTTTTGACCCCAGTCCGGGTTTGGAGGGTTGACCGGACCGGAACAAGGCCCGGTTCCCGGTTCAATCGGTCCGACCGGCCGGTCCGGTCCGGGTTTGAAAACAATGCCGTCAAGGTTTTAAAAACCGGACCGGTGAGTGAACCGGAAAAGGATCGGGTGGACGGGTCACCGTTCAACCGTTGGGTTGAACCGGATCGAACCGTGACGTCATAATTATGTCATAAATAATTTTCTAAAAAATATAAATTAACAATGTAAATATTAAATTTTCAATTTTTTTTAAAAAAAATTCCTAAATATTTTTAGTGATGTTTTTCTATATTTATAAAAAAAAAATCCTAAATATAAGTCATAACACTTCACATACTAACAACAAATAAAATTAAAGATGAAAATTTAGCTATTAAAAACAACAATCATAATAATAAAAATTATGAAAGCATCCAACTAAAGCAATACATAAAACATTAGTTACAAAAAAGACAACTAAGTCCAAACTGACATAAAATAAACCCGCAAGTCACAAAGTACAAAGTTTACAAACATAAAACATAAATCTCAAGCAACAAATGTAAAAAGATGTTACAACATGACATCATTCTTAAAAAATATATATAAAAAAAAAAAAAATTCAACATAACACAACATCACAAACAATCTTTGATTTTGCCTAAATCTCTTAGGGACGATAATTTAGCCAATCATCATCATTCTCATTCGCATTAGCACTAGAGCCCAGGTTGTTTAATCTATTATCAATGTTCAAATATTACAGTTCAGATTCAGAGACTCAATTAAAAAAAAAAAAAATCAGATTCAATACAATAATCAATTATATCATGTGACAAAAGGAAAACAGAGGCTTCTTCAAGTAGAGGATTTTTTTTTTGGGGTAATTTTCTGTGAGATAGTAAAAGGAAAACAGAGGCTTCTCCTTGCAAACTTACAAAGAATAACAAAGTCAATACATCTAACATTATACTAATAGATGTTTATTTGTTTGTTAATCACAAATATCTACATATCTACCAAGAAAACGTATATGTATATGTATATATGTATACATATATATGTATATATATGTATATGTATATGTGAAAAGGACCTAAGATATTCAAGGCAACAACTATTTTTTTACTCTTATTACCCACAAATTGATTACTGCAACAATCTTCCATTACCAGTGAAAAAAATAATAATAAAACCAGGCAGTTAACCATCAAACCAGACACCAAACTACGGCACCACCACCAACCATCTCACCCACTTTCTACAACGACCGCCAAAGTAGACCCCAATTTTTTAAAAAACCAAGAAGGAAATCAAAGATTCATCAACCCCCTCAAACCAAATCAAAGATCACTAATGCTGTGCTTGGTCGAGGAATTTGGGGAGGGATTTGGAAAGGGAAAATGTTTGTGAAATGTGGGTATATTTTATTCACAATTCACCTATCTTTCTATTTTTCTTTCGAAATTTCTCAACCAAACACAGCATAAGTAGCCCTACAAATTACACAAAAGTAGTACCTGGAGGCTCGAGGTTGAAATTCTTTGGCAGCAGTGGTGGTGAATCTGTGTGTGAAGTTAAGAACTTGATTCGTTAATGGTGTGGTGATGATGATGATTGACGAAAAAAACTAGAGAGAGACAGATCGGTTGCTTGAGAGAGAGAGAGAGACTTGTAAAGAAGCCCTAGATGGCTCCTGGAAGATCAGAACGAAAAAGAAAAGTAGATCTGGAAAAAAAAAATTATATATCTATCATAGTCAAACCAGTCTGGTTCAATTAACCCGTGAGCGGGTCAACCGGTTCACCGATTCTCTTTAAATACACCGTTTTTTCACTTGAACAATTTAAGAGGATTGATCAGACCGAAACCTCACTCGGTCACCGATTCAACCGATTGAATCGGCTGATCTGATTCGAATTTCAAAACATGGTCTTTTTTCCAGAAAACATCTCATACGACGCCATTTTGATATTTCTGCTCCCTCCATAATTCTATGGTTGGTATAGTTTATTAATGCAGTTGTGCTCACTTGTTGTTTATAAGTTAATAACAATTACTTAAATAAAAATAAGAATATTAATTTCAAAAAAATTTGCAAAAGCTAGCCAAATAACATATTTCTTAGTGCATCTTTAATGTTTTAATAGTTTTTATTTTTTTTTTATTTTTAAGATAGGTAATGTTTTAATAGTTGAATAGTTAGATGTTAAAATATTTTAGCAATCATGTAATTAATAGAATTGTAAAAACATATTACAGGCTATTTTGGGAAGATGGTTATAATCAGCTTTTTAGTGAAAAACTATTTATAGGCAACTTTTTTGTGAGAGAGGAAGTGAGTTATAATCTGGGAAGTGGATTATAACCCACTTCCCAAAATAGGCCTACGTTGATAATTTTTCCACATTCATATATTTACGTCTCTATTATATATGATATGATGTAATTTGAAACAATAATGATGTGACTGACATTGAGATCCACATTTTAATATTTAAGAAATATATATAAATTGGATACATCTTCATACTATTATATACCTTAGATATATCTTCATACTTATTATATACCTACTGCTCCGAGAATTGAGGGCTGATCTACTCCAACAACGGGATGGCCAGGGTTTAATTTTTACAATAGAAAATACCATAAATCTATAAAATATATTAAAAGCAGGTAAGTGTGGTGTAACACATGGTGTTACGTTTTGTGCATCTGCCTCCTATGTTGTAAGTCTATGGGTTCTTTGTTTCTTACTGCTTCTTTGTTTTTTCCAGATTTGGGTTGCCTACGTGTTGTTCGGCTGGGCCACACACAGAAACAAACAAATTCCATTATTTAGTCTGTAAAAAGGCCCACTCTCGTTCTGCTGCTGCTTCATTTCCAAGATCATTCATCCTAGAAATCAGCCCCGTTTGGTAGAGCTGTGAAAAAGTGATTACAAATTATAACTTAACAGATTATGACTTATAGCTGTGAACATAAGTTGTTAACCTGTTTGGTACAACTGTGGAATTATGGATTTAAGCAGTAGAGTAGTGTTTGGTTAATAAGCTATAAAATAGCTTTTTACTGTATAATTGTCCTTTCTGCCCTTATATGATATAAAAATAATTATTTTGTCATTTTTTTCAGTTTTAATTTTTTAAAAAAATATTTCATTAATAAAAGTTAATATAAGTAGTATTAATTAGTATCAATTAATATAAAAGTTGATATATTTGCTAAAAATGTAATGGAAGTATTATTGTCAAAATTATTTTCCATTATAAATTAAGTAGTATCAATTAATTGCTTAATTAGTATCAATTAATACTAAAATTATTAATTAGTATTAATTAATGGCTTAATTAGTCTCAATTAATATTAAAATTATTAATTAGTATAAATTAATATTAATATTTAATTTTTATTAGTATCAATTAATATTAATAATCAACAATTGTTATTAATTAGTATCAATTAATAATTAATTCATTACAAAAGTATACAATATTAATTTATTAATAATTAATACCAATTAATATTGATTTTTTTTCTTTTTCTTTAGAAATATACAATTTTTTATTTTTTAATTAATATAAAAATATGCAATATGAATTTATTAATAATTAATACCAATTAATATTTATTTTTCAATTAATATTGATTTTTTTTCTTTTTCTTTAGAAATATACAATTTTTTATTTTTTAATTAATATTAATATTAATATTAATATTTGAGTATTGACGAGGACATTTAAGTAATTTTAGCCCCCCATACCAGCTGCGTGCCTAAGTAAAAAATTTAAGCACCCGTGACCAACTTTTAAGATAAGTTGAGAAATAACTTGATTTAAACTATAAATTAGTTACCTTAAACTGCACCAAACAAAATATTTTAACTTCAATTAAGTTAAAAGTTAAAATAAACAGCTTATAAACTCTGCCAAACAGGCCTATCCTCCAAAACGGTGGTCTTCGGTTCTCTATTTCTCAGAGCTCCTCCCTACCACATTTGGTTGACCGACAAGGAAGAAGAAAACAGAATTTGCCCCTTCGAAGATGGCCTTTCTCACAAGAGATATATATGTGTATATATATAATATAGATATCTTGTTGAAGGAGTGCTTGTTGTCCTCTTCTTGCCATAACTGTCGGTCCTCTTCGTGCGGTAACGCTGTGAAAATTTGGCATCCAAAGGTCTGCTCCTGCAGTTGCAAATCCTGGTACGTACACCTGTGATTTCGTATATTAGTAATGTGATTGCTACTATTGAAAACTGTGTGACTAATTTGTATATCTGTCGGTCCTCTTCCTGGTACGCCCACCATGTGTTTGTTAATATGTCTCAATAATTGAGGAACTCGGCTGCTGAATGTTCCGAATAAAAAAGAAGACCCATCCAATTTTCTAGGTTGAAAATTCCAATCCAATCAAGAGACATATTAAAAGCTCAAACTATTTTACACTTGAGTTGGAGTTGGAGTTGGAGTTGTTTGACATGAAAGTTAATACATTGAACTCCTATAGAAAGTGGTGCCTCACCTTAAAAATTTTTTATCCTTAAAAATTTTCAATCGTGTTTTACAGGTGCACATAAACTAAATAGGATTGATTGAGTGACTAAAACCATGTAAGATGCAGTGTTTAGAAAAACTTCTGCGTCACAAACATCATTATTTCTTATAAATTACTACATGTACATGCTATATGATTAATTTATTGAGTGTCTTTAGTGTACCCATTTCACTGCATAGAATTATAAATTCTTATTCAGCCAAAGAACATAGGCATCAATATAGCATGTACATGTACTAATGTATAAGAAATAATAATGTTTGTGACACATAAGTTTTTCTTGTTATATTCTACAAAAGGAAAATGTTTATGATTTTTCAAAAAGATAGCATTAGCCACTGTAAATAGTTGTAACGAAATATGTAAAAAATGTATATATAAAAAAATATTATACTAATTAATAAATCTTTGAAAATTAGAATAAGACCTACTTCAATAATATGGTATAGATGTCATATCAGTTAGTAAGAAAAATTGGCAATGTTTGGAACACAAAATAAATCACGTAGCATCTCCAATTCTTCACCTTGTCTTTCACAAAATTTAAATTTGGTGGAAAAGTGCTTAAAAAGTATCTCCAATCATTTCGTCAAATGTTTATCAAATTAAGGAGATACATTTTTTTTTTCATCAAATTGAGAACTCTTATCAAATCTTTCATCAAATTTGAATTTGATGAAAATTTTAAAAGATGAAGCATTGGAAATGATTTTTCCCCCTATCAAATTTGATGGAAAAGGGAAATTTGGGATAAAAGAAGAATTTTTAAAAAGATTTTGATAAAAAATTGATGAAAGGATTGGAGTGGTTCACATCAAATCAAGTTTTTTACTCAAATTTGGAATCAAATTAGATGAAAAAACTGGTGAAGGGTTGGAGATGCTCTATTACTTCACAAAAAATACAATGGAAGGTTGGCATCAAACCCAGTTATGGAAAGATCCACATGAAGAATAAATCTCAGCTTGTCAATATGCTTTCTGTGACCCATCTGTGTTCTAATTCTGTGTTCTTCGCATTAGTGAGGAAAATTTATGAGATTTGTTATTTTGTTTAGGATTGCTCATATAAAATATGTAAAATTATTTGAGGATGCGTGAAAAGTGCATTAGAGTTCTAACTATTTTGGCATATCTCTGTCTTATTGTACGCCCATAGGGCTGTCATTAACGCGACATTTTTAGAAATTGAGTTAGTATTTGGAGCTGTTTTCTCATTGAATGTATACATTGCTGCACACTCTGATGTTTTAGTTTGCTTTGATAGCCTTAAACCAGTGGTTGAATATGTTCTTGCTCTTTTCTTGCTCTTTTCAGATTTGTCATCAATAGAAATAGTTTGAGAAAATTTGACCTGTTTTAAAATAGTAGTCTTTGTAGTAAAGAGCAAGCAACAGCTCTTACTTTTTTTGGTCTTTTATTTGTGACTTTGCTTAATTTACAGGTTATAATCAAACCTTTTTGTGAGAAATTAGTCAAATATTTAGAGCTTGACTGTACATCCAAGAAGTTTGAATGGTGTGCATGTTTGTTGTTTCCTTTTATATGTAGGACAAATTCGCATTCATCATTATGTGTAGGGAATAAACATGCACACCATTCAAACTTCTTAGATGTACAGTCAAGCTCTAAATATTAGACTAATTTCTCACAAAAAATTCAATCTAAAAGCAATTCAATCTAAGAAAGCCTATTGTCACAATTACTAAGGGTTGACAACAAAAATCATTTCTCATTAATCATCTCCATCTATGGCTAGATTTGTAGAAATTTATTAAATCATAAAAAAAAAGAATTCCATTGATTTTCCTATAAACAGAACCAACATTCTAATGATAGAATTAAAAAACGAAAACCCAAAGGGTGAAGAAGATGCAATTAAAAACCCAAAACGTGTAAGGTTTCTTTGGGTAAATGGATTAAATTTTTTTGGGATTCTAAAAGCAGCTTCCGGAAGTAAATTAGGTTTCATCTAAGACCAAATCGTGTAGTGGATCCTCTTCGAAGATGAATTGGACCCTCTTCACAGCAATAATATTCGTATATCAATCAGGAACAACAAGATTAATTTGATTTATTCTCAAATACAAAATAAGTTTTCTAATTTTTCTGTTGATTTTAGAGTTGATTTTGTGCTAAAATTATGTGTTGTTAAATGTGTATTCCCAAATATTATTGGGAATTCAGAATCAATTTGTGCTATTTGTTTTTAATGTGATTAGTTCCCTCTCTCTCTCTCTCTCTCTCATGATGTGGAATTGATGGCTGCAACACACTTACCTGGTTTTAATATATGTTACAGATATCATGGAGGAACAACAAGATTAATTTGATTTATTCTCAAATACAAAATAAGTCTTCTAATTGCTGTTGATTTTAGAGTTGATTTTGTGCTAAAATTATGTGTTTTTAAATGTGTATTCCCAAATATTATTGGGATTGAGAATCAATTTGTGCTATTTGTTTTTAAATGTGATTAGTTCCCTCTCTCTCTCTCTCTCTCTCTCTCTCTCATAATGTGGAATTGATGGCTGCCACATGAAACTCACTTGCTACTTGTGTAGACTATTTTCAGGAAGTGAATCAAATTACTTTCCTCTGGAAATGATTGGAATTGGTTCTGCTATTTCATTCATTTATTCAACTGGAAGGTTGATCATATTTAGAAAAATAAATAACAAGTATGATTGTGAATAATATATATATATATTCCAAGAATTATTTAAAGACAAATATAATCTGATTATATGACTATTGAATGAACTTTATTTTTTGTATCGAATTAACGAGCACGGAATCCTTCAAATTTGGTGGTATGACAACGTAATAATTCAACCAACCCATCCTCAACTCCAACCTACAAAATAACCATTATTCATTCTAATTGTTAGACCCTTCATATCCATCAGTACTGACCTGAATATTGACATATATTATTCATTCATTTACAAAAGTGTACAGCACACATTCACCCAGGTGATGTGAAAGCTCGGTTTTCTTCACAATCCATTTTGTTGGAACCTTTACCTATGAACAACTACAATTTTTCATTTCCTTCTCTTTGAACAGAAAAGAAAAGAAATGTTTTGAAAGATCTACTGCTAGAGTGTTCAAACAGTTTGTTAGAGATCCATATGTGATGCTTCAGTCAATAGATGTTTTTTTGCTAACAAGCTGCATAGCCTTACCATGCAGCAATTGCTCTTCTGCTGAATTGGTTGCCCCTTTATGTGAACATTGCCTGGTGACTTTTTGTTTGCATTTGGCTGGCTACCCATTCTGCAGAATTTTTGTAAAAGAAACTAATTACAAATGTGGAACTAATTACCCATTTTGTAGTTCACAACATGTATAATCAAATAGATAATATGATATAAAACACGATAGAAAATTTCTAAGGACAGAAAATTTTTAAGGTGAGGCACCAGTTTCTATACGAGTTCAATGTATTAACCTCCATGTCAAACAACTCCAACTCCAACTCAAGTGTAAAATAGTTTGAGCTTTTGATCAGATTGAAGTATGTCTTCTGGTTAGAATAGTAGTAAATGTTAGGCAAATAAAGCAACATATTGGAATCATAGAGAAGACAACCAATGCAAAAACATGGAATAAAATTGAATTCCCTCATTGATTGGAATGATTATTATTCTGAAATGATTTTTCTTGTAAAGTTGTCTTGGTGTGCAGTTTTATATCTACATGTCTTGAATTTGGCTTTGGATTTTGGTGTTTTTTCTTTGGTTTGTCTTGAATAGGAAGTGGACAGACGTAAACATGTAAATAGACTCGGAATTCAAATCCAAACCTATTTCTATGCGGCTGCCATCTAAACAGAACAGGCCTTCCTTGAAAAATGAACTTAACTGGTACATTTGGATTCATTAACTATAAAAATGTTTCATTTTTAGGGAAATGTTTGTATCTTTTCTATTGATTTAATTATTCATCTTTAAATAGTTGTTATGGTTTAAATGTATTGTTCTGAAGTGATATTCAGTGATAATGAAAGAGTTTCTATATAATTAACCTGTTGGAAGCCAATCAAATTCGAAGAATATATTTATGTCTTCCATTGTATTTCCTACAGCCTTTTTACAAACTTAGCTCAGTTTATGTGTGTGGTGCTTTTAATTGCTCATCCATGAAAATGTCCAATTGTCTATGTTTTGATATGTTTATGAAATTTAAATTGTTCAACTGTCCAGCTGTTTATGTTCGGATGAAGAAAATATAAGGATGGAACTATAGTTTTGATGAAAAACAACTTGATGTTCAAGTCAGCCAAATTCCAAAGACTCTCTTAACTGTACCTTTTCCAACAGGTCAGAGAAAAAACATATTAGATTGCCACCACAATCTAAAAAATGCAGCCACCAAGTTAGCCTCTATTCCTAACAACTAAATTTTAGATTTATTATATCCAGCAGTAGTCTCCAAAGACAACTAAATTTGAAAAACAGCTAAACATATTACAGTTTCTAACAAAACAATGAGTGCCAATCTCCAAAGACCAAAAAAATGGTAAGTGTACGAGCACGAAATATTGTTCTCGTATAATCTTGTTGATCAAGATTGTGCTCCTCCGCACGACGTCGCTTTACTCCCTGAAAACACAAACGTGAGCTAGTCGGCGGGTGTGTGCCGGATACCTCTCCGATGCCTAAGTCAGCAAAATAGATAAATAGACAAAAAACTCTGTGTATTCGGGAATCAAAGTTATGTTACCTCTCCATAGGTGATGTTGTGAGTTTTTATAGGTTCCGCGTGGCACGATCCTAGTAGGACTCTTACTCCTCCATGTAAAGTCCTCATAGGAATCACATTCCTAAAAGATAATGCTTATCCTTCAACACCCCCCTCACTGCTTAAACCAAGTGAGATGGTTTTACCATGGTCGGATGTCAATACGACCGAGATAACATGCCATGCTAAAGCCGCAGAATAGACCGAGCTTCAACTAGCTCGGTTTTTCCTTTCACTGCGTGTACCTCGGTGCTGGGTTGTCTGAAACCGTGCTAACCATGATGAGTTTGGACCGAGCTAACTAATAGCAAGGTCTTGTGGTAGGCTTCAACATACCTCGGCTCAAAAGGTGTGACCGAGCTAACTGTTGTCACTCTAGCCGTGGTGACCGAGTTAACTGCAAAGCCCTTTTGGACCGGGCTAACTACAATGCTCTCTGGGACCGGGCTAACTATAAGGCTTTCTATGACCGGGCTAACTCCTGGGCCCTTTTTACCCTGCCCTTCTTACCGTGGCCCACAGAACGGCCCACTACCCAGCTCGGCCCAATTTATATAAATTACCCTCTCAATTGCCCCTTAATTCCATCTGCGCAGCATGATAGGGATTACCTGTTACCAGCCGAGCTAAAAAAAAAGTTTTAGCCTTCCAACCGAGCTAAATTCATACCGTACTACCAATCTGTCCGGTCAAAACGTCTCTTCAGTCTTCTATAACTGAATCGATTTCCATTCCAAGGACACGTGGCAGACTCTGATTAGCTCAATGCAGCTGTCACGCCGTCTTTGTACTCCGTGTTTTTTGAACAGTCCCGCCTTTTTGTCCTTCCCTCTACACAAAACCCTTCGTTTTTGAATCAAACACTTCACTATTCATTTCCTTCTTTCTCTCTTCCTGAGCCTCCATCTCTCCCCAACCTTGTATTTGCAGAGCTTCGTGTTTGTTGTTGTTACCACCTTCATCTTCAGTGCCTTTACCTTGAACTGGTAAGTGGTTCGAATCTTCTTTCTTTCTGTTGATTTCGTACCCCTTTTGCAACACAAAGTATGTTTATTTATATGTTTTTTCAAAGCACATTCCATTTTTTGCTTCCATATATCTGAGAAAAATCACGCAATAGGACCACTTGATTTTTCGAATAATCTGAGAAATACTGTATTTGATCCAAAATCACACATCAACCATACTAGGAAACTGTTTGCCTCGGTTGCATGCCTGGCTGCACCTAACAACCGAACTATAACTCCACACTATACTTGTAGTTTCCATAGGTTAGGTACCTTTAGCTTCATCCAACCGAGCAATCGAACCGTACTAGTTTTGCGAAATACCGTACTTAGAAAGCCCTAACCTTCGACCGAGCTACAACTTGGGGCTAAACCAGCCTCCTTAGTATAAACCGAACTAAGAATGCTGCCCCAAAGGCTCAATCGGGCTACAAAGCCCCTTGCTCAAACCGAGCTAAAAACTGATAGCATCTTGTGTAGCCAAGCTAGGACTGCATTTATCTTGTCCTTGTTTTTTGTAGCACGGTCCAATGATTAGTGCTTAACACCTTTCTTTTTTACCTTGCAGACTTAGGTTGTCCAGGCACTCCTCTGATTGCTTAACCGAGCTACTAGGCGCCTTTTCTTGACCGAGCTAATCCTTCAGCTAATTTTTTGATAATTTAATAACCAATGGGTAAATATAGGTTTTTAGTAAACTCACCAGGGGCCATAGCCGAATTCCGTAAGGACTACCAAATTCCGGATGATGTCCACCTTTCACTGGCCGAACTAGACACCGTCCCCTGGGGAAAACAAGGCTTTGTCCCTTTTAACACTATTTCCATTGTAGAGTGCGGTCTACGATTCCCTGTACAACCCCTTCTTTGTGAATTCCTTAGACAAACCAAGCTCTGCCCTACCCAACTTTCCACCAATTCTTATCGCATAATAAACGACATTGCCGAGCTAAACCACCGGGCTGGCCTTAATCTCGGTCTAGCCGAGCTCTTCCATTAATACTCCATAGGATTGGCCGAAGATGGCTGGGTTTACTACTTAAGAATAAGGCGCCGGCGTGAAAAAATAATAAAGGATACCCCTGATAAAGACGTAAATGACGATGATTTCTTCTGGGTATCTGGGAATTTTGAGGACCAACAAGCCCAAATCCCTGGCCATAGAATAAATTGGAACAAGGGTGTAGCAGGTAGGGTTACCTCGGCTTTATTGCATGCTTTTCTTTACTTCGGTTTTCACTTCCTGAACCGAACTAACTGTTGTCTTCCTTCATGCAGATTTGAACTTTCTCAAGTCCCAATACAGTTACCCCAATTTGAATGTTCTTCGCACCGCGCTGCGATATCCAAACCGAAGTTGGACAGAGCTACTAAATTTTGAGCCGACCTACCGATACAGCGGTAAACGCAAGACCAAGGTAACTGACTTTTTGTTAGAAGCCTCTCTAGAACCGGACCCAACCTTGCCCCAAATCAACTTGATTCCTCTAACCGCTGAGCAAGAGATGGCCAAGAAACGAGCTGTAAGGGCCCTCCTGACCGAAACAAACTAGGCCGAGGTACCACCAACCGGTCAGACTCAGGAGACCGTGGTGGCCCTTCCATCCCATCAATCCTCATCATCTCGTCCAAACAAGCGTGCTCGGACTTCCTCAATCGAGCCATGCCTTGTTGATGAAGAAGATACCATCCTTCCGCCAAGCCCTCCATCGAGCCCACAACCGGAGCGCTCTGATCGAGCTAGCTCTTCCAAGTGGGTGCCAAAGATCACATTTCAGAACCACGCTATCACGGATTCTGACTCAGTGGTCGCAAAAAAAGACCACTTGATGGCATTCAACCTTGCTAAGAGCGTTTGCCTTCCAGCCGACATGAGGCACCACGACCACCTAACCGAGCTGAAGGCTCTTCGCTCGTCCACAAAATCGATGGTGCTGGTAAGTTGCTCTTTTGCTTATTTTTCAAATTTTTTTACAACTTTTGGAAAGTTGGCTTATCGTCCTTTTGCAGGCCATATAGAAAAACCATATCGCTCACAAGCGAGTGTTGAAACTTCGAAAAACCACTACGCAAGCCATGGCCGAGGCTAATGAAAAGGCGGCCGAGCTAAAAGAGTCCCAACAAAAGATAGTCGAGCTAGAGACCGAGGTGGCTCGACTCACTGGGCTAGTTACCTCGGTTAATGCTGATAAACAAAAGGCTCTGGCCGTGATGAAAGACAAATACTTGCGCGAGCTAGCCAAGCTTGATGGCAAAAAGAGCGCGGAGATGGAGTACGCTGCTGCCGTTCAGCAAAAATTCCTTCAAGAGGAGGATGATGAAGATGCTGCTCCAGAAGAAACTGAGGCTAACAATGCCTCGGTCGTCAATGATCCCGTTGTTCAGCCAGCTCGGGTGGAGCCACCGGTAGAAGACCTAACGACCGAACTACCAGCTGAAACCGGGCTCCGAGTTAAGCTGGACGCGGATCTTGATGACCTCTTTGCGTAATCTTGTATTTTCTTCTTTTTGCTTTTGGAAAGAAATTGTAACCGGGCTGAGGCCCCACCTCTTGTACTTAATCTGAATTTCCAATGAAATCTTCCTTTGTTCCAACTATTATTTCGGCTTAACTTCCATGCTTGTTTTTACTTCCCTAAAATAATCTGAATGAAGTATAACATTTTCTGGCCGAGATATTTATCCCGGTCTTAACCTTGTAATCTAGCTGGCCATACTTGCCAACCTCTTCAGCCTAGATCCTTATCTCGGCTGAAGATCAATAAGTGTTGGTGTTTTCCAGCCAACCTCTTCAGCCTAAATCCTTATCTCGGCTGAAGAACAATAAGTGTTGGTTTTTCCAGCCAACCTCTTCAGCCTAGATCCTATCCCGGCTGAAGAACAATAAGTGTTGGTTTTTCCAGCCAACCACTCTTTAGCCTAGATCCTTTCTTTGGCTGAAGAGTACTAAGTGTTGGTTTTTCCAATCAACCTCTAAGTTGGTGATTTCTGCCAACCTAGAGTGAAGTGTTTGGTTATTCCTGCCAAACGTCCTGCAGCCTGGATCCTTATCCTGGGCTTAGGAGGGGTGTTGGTTTTTCCAGCCAACTTCTAGGTTGGTTATTTCTGCCAACCTAGAGTAGAGTGTTTGGTTATTTCGACCAAACGTCCTGTAGCCTAGATCCTTATCCTGGGCTTAGGAGGGGTGTTGGTTTTTCCAGCCAACTTTTAGGTTGGTTATTTCTGCCAATCTAGAGTAGAGTGTTTGGTTATTCCGACCAAACGTCCTGCAGCCTGGATCCTTATCTTGGGCTTAGGAGGGGTGTTGGTTTTTCCAGCTAACTTCTAAGTTGGTTATTTCTGCCAACCTAGAGTAGAGTGTTTGGTTATTCCGACTAAACGTCCTGCAGCCTGGATCCTTATCCTGGGCTTAGGAGGGGTGTTGGTTTTTCCAGCCAACTTCTGAGTTGGTTATTTCTGCCAACCTAGAGTAGAGTGTTTGGTTATTCCGACCAAACGTCCTGTAGCTTGGATCCTTATCCTAGGCTTAGGAGGGGTGTTGGTTTTTCCAGCCAACTTCTTCAGCATTGATCCTAATCTTGGCTGAAGAGAGTGCAAAGTTGGTTATTCCGGCCAACTATGCTTTCAGTGCGCCTGACTCACTAAAACAATCTTTTACAGAAGAAACAACTATACTAAAAAGAAATTACTTGTTTTATTGAGAAAGAAAAAATTACAAATATTTGAAAGAAAAGCTAAAAATAAAATAGTTTGAGATTGGCAGTGTTCCATGGCCTAGGAATGGCTTTGCTATCTTTATCTTCCAAGTGGTATGTCCATTTTCCTGCTAATCCAACCACCTTGTAAGGTCCTTCCCAATTAGGCCCTAACTTGCCATCTCCGGGTACCAAGGTGTTTCCCATCATTTTGCGCAGTACCCAATCTCTGATTTTGAATTGTCTTGGATGTACTGTTTTTTTACTTCTTGGACAACTCCTGCTGGTACGAGGCAATGTGAACCAGTGCTCTTTCTCTTCTTTCTTTCGCAAGATCGAGCTCCAATGCTATGGCTTCTCCATTTAAGTCTGGATCAAAATTTTCACTTCTAATTGTGGGAAGGCCAACTTCCAGTGGGATTACTGCTTCCATGCCATAGGCCAAGGAAAAAGGCGTTTCTCCAGTAGACCGCCGAAATGTGGTACGGTAAGCCCATAAAACATGAGGGAGCTCCTCAGCCCACTTTCCTTTTGCTTTCTTTAACCGTTTCTTCAATCCGTCCAAGACGACTTTGTTGGATGCTTCCGCTTGGCCATTTGCTTGGGGGTATGCTGGTGTAGAATTGTAGAATTTTATCTTGTACTCCTCACAAAAGCCTCTAAAAATTTTGCCGTCGAATTGAGTGCCGTTGTCTGATATTAGAGCTTTTGGTATGCCGAACCGAGTGATGATATTCTGCCAGACGAACTTTTTCACATCATTTTCCTTGATTGATGCCAGTGCTTCTGCCTCCACCCACTTTGTGAAGTAGTCTGTTGCTGCAAGGAAGAACTTTCTGTTGCCGAGTGCCGTTGAAAAGTGGTCCTACTATGTCCAAGCCCCACATTGCAAAGGGCCATGGGCTTGTCAATGGTAGGAGTTCTCTGGCTGGCTGATGTATTTGGTGTGTGAACTTCTGACATTTCTCGCACTTCTTGACATACTTCTCTGAATTTGCTTGCATGTATGGCCACCAATATCCTTGCGAAATTGCTTTGTAGGCCAATGATCTTCTTCCTTGATGGCTTCCGCATACGCTTCGTGTATTTCGAACAAGAATGCTTCCACTTTGCTGGGGTGGACACACTTTAGGTAAGGTCCTGTGAAGGATTTCTTGTACAATGCCATTGATGGGGAGAGCCAAAAGCGCTGTGATTTTGCTCTTATTTTGTTGGCCTCTTTCTTTTCCTCCGGTAAGACGCCGTCTTTTAGGAACAGTATGATGGGATCCATCCACGAAGGGCCTAGTTCCGGACAACATACCTCTTCTACTTCGGGTTCTTCAATGCTTGGTTTTGGTAGGTAGTCAATCAGCAATGGATGAGGGATGGAGGTATCTGCCATTGAAGCAAAGCCTGCTAGTTCATCCGCTCTACTGTTTTCTTCCCTGCCAATCTGCTCTATCCGCACTACTTCAAATTTCTTGATTTCTTTTCTGACTAACTCTTGGTACTTAGCCATCCTGTCATCCTTTGCCTCGTAGTCGTCTGAAATTTGGTTTATCACCAGCTGTGAGTCATTGTAAACCATTAGCTCAGTGGCCTTCATGTAGGATGCTGATTTTAAGCCTGCCAGAAGCGCTTCATATTCCGCTTCGTTGTTTGATGTGGGAAGCCAAGGTTGATTGCTTGCTTGCTCCATCACTAGGCCATCTGGTGAGATGAGGACTATGCCTAGTCCTGCACCGTGCCTGTTAGACGCTCCATCCACGAAGAGCTTCCACATCTCTCCAACGAACAGTTTCCACAAGTGGAGGGATCAGATGATGCCTTGGGATCAAGAGTGTTGCTGGTGTTTTCTTCAAGGTCCATGCTTGCTGTTTGCCCCTCACTATCTGATTGTACCAAGTCTTTATTTATTGGTGAGTCTTGGCTTGGTGTAGCATGGTTTGCTTCTTCCTCCTTTACTTTACTCTAGTCTGCCTTAGGGTCTGATTGGGTATCCTGCACCAGGGGTTGCGCTATTTCGGCGTCAACTTCCAACTCTAGTGCGGTTGTATCAGTCAAGTCGACTGGGCAGATATGATGACTTCTTGGGGTGAATTCTGCGACAAAATCTGCCAAGGCTTGGGCTTTTACCGCGGTTCTGGGTTGGAACTTGATGTCAAACTGTCCCAACTCTACTGCCCACTTTAGGATTCGCCCAGAAAAGTTTGCCCTCTCAAACAAAGCTTTTAATGGAAAGGCTGTGAGGACGATTATGGTGTGGGCGTGAAAGTAATGCGACAACTTCCTTGAGGCCATCATCAAGGCTAAGGCCAGTTTTTCCAGTGGTAAGTACCTTGTTTCTGCGCCTAGTAATGTCTTGCTGACATAAAAGATGGGCAGATGTTGGATTCCTTCTGCTCGGACCAACACTGAGCTAATTGCGTACTGTGAAACTGCCAGGTACAGAAAGAGTTCTTCTCCAGGTATTGGGGTTACAAGCAGTGGTGGAGAAGACATATATTCTTTCAAGCTTTCTAAAGCTCGGTCGCATTCTTCGTTCCACTCGAACTTGGCTTTTAATGCTTGAAAAAATGGTCGACATCTGTCTGACGACCGACTTATGAATCGGTTGAGTGCAGCTGCCATGTCGGTGAGATGCTGCACTTCTTTTACTGAGTTGGGCCTCTCCAGATCCTGAATTGCTTTGATCTGAGAGGGGTCTGCCTCAATACCTCGGTTGGTCACCAAGAAGCCCAGGAATTTGCCAGATCCTACACCAAACGCACATTTGGACACATTAAGGCGCAGTTTGTGCTTCTTTAGGATCTGAAACATCTCACTTAGGTCATTGAGATGGTTATTCTTATCCTTGCTCTTGACCACCA
>JAPPVO010000013.1:126575964-126666003 GCA_030407325.1 Camellia japonica | reverse complement strand
TTTAAAACTTAAAATTAATTTTCTAAATTAAGAATCCTCATCAATGTTGCCACCAAATTTACCATCATCCATTAATTAACAACACCAAAACTAAAAATTCTTAAATTACAACTCTAGTTAAACTTAAAACTTTGTCTTAGTACACAAATAAAAAAAAAAACTAGAGAAGAACTAGAAAACTCAGAAAAATGGTTCATAGAACTTTGGCACGCTTCAAGCTAATCAGGGCTGAATGTTGCCTCCCAACACCTCGGTGTTTCCTTCGGTTTCTTCGGTACCTGGCATGAAACGCCATGGCAACGAGGATGCCAATGAGCGACGAGCTCAATAAGATACTACAACCCGAAATACCCACCCCGATAATAATACCCACAATGAATAATGCGTAGTAACAGAATAACATGAAGCAGTTAATAAGCATAATAGGATTGTCATCAGTTGAAATAATAACAATAGATAATAAATAAATGAAAATGACAAATAGAGGCAGTATTTCATCATAAGGAAAATGCCCACTTTTCTTTTTAAATTTTCATAGATTTAGTTTATCAGATAAGTTTAAGTAACTCCCCGCGGAGCACTATTTCCATTCAACCGCTAAGCAATGGCCACGGGCAATTCTGACTCCCCCTTGGTCAAATATTCAAATGTTACTTACAGTAACTACCAATGATGCCCACGCATCAGGGTTACATACTCGAGTCGTGACATCACGGTCTGCCCCAAGGGAACGGTCTATGTTGTGACACCCGCACCACCAACCTTATATTGCCTACACTGATAAGAGCCGAAATACCTTCCCGTGCCATGTTAGGGTTCGCAACTCACTTGCGCAAGATTCTAGATCGGGCTCACCCATCACTTTTATATTTTAATGTATCATTGGTTAAATTTCGTGTCTCTTTACTCGTTGAGATATTCACAATAATTCAAAATTTAATTACCAATAATGTTTTACCAACTCATTAAAATCCCAACATAAAATATTACATATGTCACACAATAATAAACCATTGTACAAAATTTAAATAAATAATTTATTTAAACTATGGTATGAAATAATAATGTAGATACCAAAAAGAAATAAATCATAATCACACATGCATGGATTTTTAATCTACAAGATTAGATTAGCACAATATTAAATTTTAGTCCAAAGAAACAATTGAAGAGATAATTTTTGATGGAGGATTTGGTGATAGCCCCCTCATTATTTAATTTGTCTTTCAAAAGGACAAGAATTATATAAGTACTTTCAAAACCCCCTGATATTTTAAAACTTGTTTCTTTTACTATATTACCCTCATATCTATCAGCTTTCCTATTAAGCCATCTTCACTATATATTTCAGAGTAAAATTTTACTCTGTATGAAAGTAAAATTTTACACTTTGAAACTAAAGTAAAATTTTACTCTGTATAAAAGTAAAATTTTACTCTGAATAAGAGTAAAATTTTGCACTCTGAAACTAAAGTAAAATTTTACTCTGTATAAAAGTAAAATTTTATTCTGAAAACAAGTAAACTGTGAAACTCTGAAGCTAAAAGTAAAATTTTACTCTGTATAAAAGTAAAATTTTACTCTGGTTCTGTCAAATGAAAAAAAACAGAGCAATAGAACCAGAGTAAAATTTTACTCTGGTTCTATCAAATGAAATTTGATGTTTACTCTAAAAAATCGATGGAACTTTGAGCTTTGAGCTTTGAATTAGGCCTATAATCCTTGAATCAATCGATATTTACTCTGAAAAACATTGAATCAGGCCTATAATCCTTGAATCAGGCCTATAATCTGAAAATTTCAGAGAAATCTCAATTTTTCAAGAGGCTATCTGTGGAAAGGAAGAGAGTGGGGAAGAGAGTGGGTATAATAGTCATATAAAATATATATTTTTTTAAACGAAACAACAAAAAACATGTATTATATAAAAGATCTGTGCAACAAACCAGAGTATATTCAATACAAACCAAACAGAAGTGCTAGAATCATAGCATAAAACAAGCTTTAAAATAGCACTAGAAAGCAATGAAGTAAAACCACCGCCTGAGATCTAGAATAGAAAACCAATCCATACACTATATAACTACTATTCTATACCAATCATCGATAGTCATAAACACCGTATCAACCACAAATCAGTCAAGAAATCATCTCATCCAACCGTAAAATCTTCATATCTAGAACGCAAATCTGAACACGAAAGCAGCAAAGGTGATTAAGCAACCGATGGCGAACGAATGCGAGATTGCTCCGGCAGCGGAGACGGGAGCCGACGTCGATGCGTCGGCTGCGAAAGAGCCTTCGATGAGAGAGAAAATTAGAACCACCGCCATTAGAACAATCAGCGAAGCACTGCTCTGTGAAATCGTCATTTGAAATTCTAGAGAGAGAGAGAGAGAATTGAGAGGTAGTGCTTGATGGGAGGGAGAGAATAGTCATATAAAATATTTAAATAATAAATTTGTCCTTTATGCAAGACTTTATAATTATGAGGGGGTTTAGAAAGTATAATTTTTTTCTTAGTCCTTTTAACAATGAAAGGAAGGCAAAGGGGGTTTATAGTCAAATTTCCCATTTTTGATTCCTCCTTAATCTGCCAAAGTTTTCAGAATGTATATCTTGCAAATAAAATTATAAATAAATTACTTTTACAACTCAAAAATTCATATAAATCTACAGAATACTCAATAAATATGTTATAGTCATTTTTCAGAAAGCATTTTCCAAAAATAAATTATAAATAATTCTTAAGAATTCCAAGAATGTTCACGACATAAATTTATCACATTTTCTTAAATACTTAAATTTATAAATCAATTCCATAATATAAAAATTTATTATGAAACTAGACTTCTCAATTTTCATTTTTTTGCTAAGAATTACCAGATTTTGTTTGATATAAAATTTTTAATGATTTTTCAAACACCTAGTGAAATCTGCCTATAGCTTCAAATTTGGTTAAATTTTTTTATAAATTCGTACAAAACTCAATAATTGTTGAAAAATTTTGTGGATGAACTAGACATCATTATCAACAACTTTGTAGAGGAAATCATCTTCAAATTTTGAGTATAAAATTGTCTAAAAATTCATACAACGTTTTGGCAGATTTAAAGGGCCAAATAACATCTTCAATAATCTTTTTAATGGCATAAACTACATATGCAAGTCCAAATTCCACAATAATATCATGATTTTCAGACTACCAATATTTGATCTATCATCATAAATTTTCATACAATTATAAATAAAATTATATCTACAAGTTTAGACATTTTATCATATGTATATAATTTGAAAATTTCAAATATAAAAAATAAGAGGGTGAAGAGGGTTTTCTTACTATGTTAGGTTGCTAACGACTTATCGTCTGAATTTAATTTATGATTCTGGTCGTAGGATATGACCATCCTGGCTCCATGGTCGTCTTGCTGAAATTTCACATTAATCGGACGCGATCTCACCGTAGATCTCCCATTGGATTCTCTTATAACTTTTAGTTGTTGATCATCATCTTAGACTTAGAATTTGCAGGATCTAACCTAAAAATGGATTCTAAACGTCGAAAAATCTAAGGGTGGTCATCCCCAAAGTCATAGGACCACTCGATTAACCTAAAGGTATTAGCATGCACCGTAGCACCATGGGCCGAGAAATGCTGGATAAAATTCAATTCATCTTCTCCAACAGCCGTAGCATGCACGAACAGAAAGACCAAAAATTTAGTTTCAAATCCACTACTTCGAGTTCTTATATCTTTTTTGTCTTAACTCCGTTTTGTCTTATTTTAACGTCATTGAATTTACCTCACGGCCTAGTTTTTGTTTCACTCCTCATACACCTCGTTCTGTCTCTCTTTTGCATGCCATTGGATCTCTAAAATTTGACCAAAAATAAGATTTTTCCTCCCATCTCCGACATTTCTTCGAACCATCTTTCGGACTCCATAACTTTCTTAATTCTTAACGGTTTTACTTCATTCTTTCGCCAATCTCTTCAACATACTTCGTACTTCATCTTACATAACCTATTTTCTCACTTCTTCCCCGAATGGATGGTTTTGGCATGCCGAAAGTAAGCCGAAAACCAACTTTTGAATTTCAAAATAAATCTCTCTAACTTTGTCTCTTTCTCCTCCATCTTCCTTCTTCTTCTCTTTCTTCACCTACAACACTTTGTGAATGGTGGTTCTTAGATGATAATGGAATTAGGTGATGGTGGTGGTGGTGGTTGTCCGACGGTGTGCCGGTGGTGGAGAAGTTCGCGGGTTGGTGATAGTGTGGGTTAAGGCCGTGGCTATGGATGTCGGGGGGAAGGAGGAAAAACATAGATAAAGAAAGAGAATGAGAGTTTTGAGAATGAGAGGTGGAGAGAAAGAGAGAGAACCAAGAGAGATAGAGAAAGATGAAACGAAGAGAGAGAGAGAGAAGGATGAAACTGGAAGTGAAGCCAAAGATGAGGAAATGTGAGGAAAAGTTAGGCTCAATTTATGATGAAGACAAATTAAAAAGAAGGGAGGTGTATAGCATCTGCATGTCCACCACATTTTCTTTAGAGAAAATGATTGCACGTGGAAGGTGGGATGTGAGAAAACCTGGGGAGCAAACCCATGGTTTTTGATTGGATTTTAGTATAGAAAATATTAAGTTCCAGTGTAATTTGATTACAAAAAAAAAAATATAGAGAAAAATATAATAAAAATATCATAAGATTCAGAAACTAATATTGAGTAATATAGAGTCAAAATATATTTTATTTTATTTTATTTTGAATAAATTTTCAGTATAAAAATACACAGACTATTAAATTCAAATATTGTGAATAATTATTTAAGAAAATTAAATATATATATATATTTTATTATGTAAAATACAGGGTTTCACAATAACAATGCAGATATTATAGAAAAATTATATAAAGATTACAATAGAGGAGGAGTTCACACCATCCTCACTCACCTGTCTTTCTCTCTCACACCGAGAGAGAGTGTCTCTCTGCCTCACATCTCTCACTCTCTCTCGGTTTGCTCTCTTTCTCCCTCTGCTCTCTCTTTCTCTATTTATACACTGAAGAGAATGGTGGAGAGCTTAGCTGACTTTGCACATAGCTAATTGTTCCTTCACTTTCGGTGGCCATCCATCTTTACGGTTTGTCAGTTGGCAAGGTAGCCGTTTTTCCTTGACTCCATGGCTTCCATTCACGCATGGAACAGAAATCCAATATTAATCACTTGAGATTGCTTGTAAATATCTTAATATTGGTGTTAGTTTCTCATAATATATCATTTTTGGTAATATCATCCAATTATTTTATTTATTCGTGCTTTTCTTATGCTAGTATTCATTAGCTAGGTTATTAAATTCATTAATAATAACCTAGTTGGTGAATACTAAGAGCTTGTGACATGGTGGTAAATACTAGAGCTAGTGACATGGTAGCGACTAAAACGTAAATTGCTTGTTTTTCTTTCCTCACCAAGTATAGCATGATGAGTTCAAGTTATGGAAACTCCGGGTTAAATTTCGTGTATTTTACTTCCATACACCTCGTCTGGTCAATGCAGGAGTTTCATCTTTCACAAATTTACCAAGAAGGACTTCTTAAGTTACAAGCCAAGGAATATGAGAAGGCTCGTGAACTATTAGAATCCGTGTTAAAAGATCCTCTCTTATTTCTAGTGCTCAGGGATCATGTGCTTCAAAGGATCACTAAATGATCAAGCAACTTATTGGGTTGTCAATAGTTTCTCACTTTTGCTTTTCTTTGTTTTAGGTGAAAAGTAGTGCCAGTGACGGCATCTTTTACAACTCAGGCTTAAATTTATCCTCCAATTTTTTTTTTTTAATGTAGTTTAGTTATATTTTTAGGTTTGTTCATTTGTTTGCGCGCGTGCTCTCCTCTCTCTCTCTCTCTCTCTCATTGTTTAACCAAAACATTCAAAACCTAAATAAATTTCTATAGTTGCTGAGCAACATCAAGGTTTATTTTCCACTTCTTTTATAAGGAGGCCAATGAAACTCGTCCTTCCTAACCTCCAATATATATAACTAGCCTGGCAATGATACTTCTTGTGAAGTTATACATTGGCAAGTTAAAATTATATGTCCCTGCCCCCTAATAAATTAATGTTAAATATGTGAAGGATAATTTCGGTGGAAAACTAACATGTGTCACTTGTATGACAATAAGGAGCTATTTGTTGTCTTAGATTTATAAAAAGCGGTAATAGTTCTCAAGTAGATCTAAGGCAATATGGGGAAATTACTGTCTTAGATAGTTCAAAGATATAAGTTGTAAATTCTGCACTCTCAGATAGACACATAGACAAATTATATATTACACATCTCTATGGTGACTTGGTGAGACATAGCTATTTTTAGTTGAGAAGAGTTTAAAGTTGTGTTTCGCTGTAGATCTGGGATTGGACCTAGGAAGCACTTGTCTTAGAATGTCTGATGCTCTCACAAAGTAGTGACAAAACGTATCACTCGTACAAATCTTTTAATTCTCCAAATTGATTTGATCCATTCATTTGTAGAGTTATTTACTCGCAAGCATTTATGATGGTTTTCCACTTACTATACATTTTATTGTTGTCGGTATGGACTTGTAGAATGAGACTATCTATTTTCTTGTCCGATTAATAAGTTCTTCGAAAGATTTGTTTAACTACGGAGTAAATGATTTGACCAATGAATAAACCAAATATATTCGATAATAAAATATATGCTTGTATACAAATCTAGAGGTTCATTCCTAGATCTATGTGAACTACTATTAGATTTGATTTGGGTTGGGTCAGATTGGGTTTTTTATGAGGCTCATGTCACGATTTTGGCTTTAAAAAAGTACCAGGATTAGGTATACCAAAGAAAAAGAGTATCACCAACTCAGATATTTTTGTATGAAAAATGTTTTGTGGCCCTAAAAACTGTGGCCCTAATGGCCCTAATTTCCTTTTTGGGTAAGTTTGTTTTTTTTTTCTTTTTTTTTTTTACTTGATATGGAAATTAGGGCCATTAGGGCCACAGTTTTTTGAGATACCAACCAAAACCTTTTTGTATTTATCATTTAGGACTTACGAGATGATGAAAGTCTCATGCTCAATTGTGAATGAGAGAAACAAGTGATGAATCATCTTTTTGACTTTGACTCTCGCACTCTAGTCATCGTTTTTCTTTCTCTTACTTCAAAAGTAGTTGCTTCAACTTTAGCCACTTGAATTTTCAATATTCCTTTATATGTCTCATCAAAAAATGACATTTTCTTTTGGAATTCGAGCTATTTTTAGCATTATATTGAGAAATCTCACCAAAGATGGCTTAGAACCAATAGTTGATTATCTATTGGATCTTTCCATTCTAACACTCTATCTAATATTTATCAGTATTTATCAAATCTCTTTCTATCTAACAGAAGTCTATTGGATGAAATGATAAAGACATTGTTCGGAAAAAGATGGCTTTTCCATGAAATGGAAATTGGGTTAATGTAACAGGAGAAAGATCTCCTAGTCCTTGGCTTGAAAGATACGTAGCCATGAAAGAGGGATGAAGTGGAACAAAATTGACTGGGGGTGGTAGAGTCATGGAAACACTCTTGAATCAAGTTCTTTTGGATCAACTTTATTCCAATTTTGTTGAGGCATCAATCTCATTTTTTTCGTATAATAAGAACTACAATATTACGGACATAAACATAAATTATCTTCACAGACTAAGCAAACTTGTTTGATTCTTAGGTTTATTTTTATGATTTTGGAACCCAATAGACTTTACCATTCATCTTGATATTTTATTGTATATAAATTCTGCAAGTTTATATTAGCTTTTTTACATATTTTTGGCATTGAAGAACCTTGCCACTGTTTTTCTTCAACAAGGTCCTGCCCATTATGATAGTGCTCTACGCTGCCATCTTCAAGCTGTAGAGATTGACACAAAGATTCTGTTGTTTGAAACCAGCTAGGAACATTATCATGCTCAATGGCTTACTGAGTATCTCGCGATGGGCATTTGAACAGGGACTCTTTTGCAGCCCCAACAACTGTAAGCATTTTATTTATTTATTTTTGGATTTTGGTTTCTCATGAACAGCCAACTTTATCCTATTAGAAGTTCTGGACATTATGTTCTTTTTTTCTGGACAATGCATCCAGGGAATTGCTGGAGAAGCCCTTGTGCTAAAGTTTATAAGCATGTCTCTGTTGCTTGGTATCAGTCACTTGTAATTAGCTTGGCATTGATCACACTTTTACATTCTGGACTCTCAAGTGAGATCCAAGTTCCTAATCCGTCAGATATGGGGTCAGAGAGCAGCCAACAGCTCTGTGTTGATCTGCAGACAAATTAATTGTGGAATTCTTCCTTTGAAGACCCAAACCATCTAAAAAATCTTGAAACAAAATGGAACCCTTTATTGTCGAAAATAAAAAATGTTATAATCAAGAAAGCTTCAGAGCAAGATCTGGAGACAGCTGCCACTCGGCTTAGATGTTCTTACAACTTAAGTAGGGACACCTCCTGTGCAGTGCTCCTATCAAGTGTCAACCTGTATGTGGTGCCGTATCTGTTAGCAACTGCAGGACACTACTATCCAGGCCTCAATGGGGTCAATGTTCTTGAGCTGAATATTCCGCAGAAGCTTCTTTTATGGGCGTACACACTGTTGCATGGCCATTACACGAACATCCCAGCCGTAATGAAGTATTGTGAAGAAAATGCCAAGGTATTTAATTAAGTAAACTTTATAGAGGTGTTTGGTTGGCATGCCAAAATGCATTGTGTAAATGAATGTAAATTCCTAGGAGGTGATTGGCACTTTATCATGCTTTGTCCTTCAACACTGGCTGCTTTTGCTGCTTCTGTGGCCTATTGACTAAAATTTGGCTTGAATGTCTGGAGAAGCAGCCAAAACAACTTTAGAAATTGTTCTTTTATTAGATTTAGAGCATTATGAGAGTATAATTTACAATTGCATAGAAAAGGAATTTACGAGCAAATGGAACTAATATATCTTGGATTTTGGTTCTATATCTGCAGTCAAAGATGAAAAAAGGATCTGGAAGTTCATCAGTGCCCTCAATTACAAATACACCTGCTGCTGGCGTTTCTAATACAGGTCCACTTCTCCTTATTTTTTTCAGTCTTCATTTTTTCATATTTCTGAGGTTGCTTATTTTCTATTTGCTCAAACTGCCCAATATTTTGGGAACATATACGTGTGTCCGGGGCCAATGCCAACTGCTGTAGTAATTAGAAAAATTGAATCGGTGCCAGACTGTAATTTTCTTTCTTCTCCCTTACACACGAACTAGATGTGTGAGTGTGCACGTGCTTGTGTGTTTAAAACTCTGTTTATGTCTTCGTCTTGTATTTATGAAAAATTCACCGGATCATTGCTCATGGAAATGACTAATTTCTATCGGGCCAGCGTCCTTCCGAACTGGACGTCTAGTCTGTTGCTTGGATGCTCACCATGTCGGCATTTTTTTAGATTAATGGTTCAGATTTTATCCACCTGTTTATAAACCCAATATTAGATCCAATTTAAAAACCTGACCCAACATTTTATGGGCCAATGGCTAGATAATTTATACTTCCAATTTACAAAAAGTACTGACGTGGCACAATCTTGAAGCCGGAAAGTAGTCATCCTCATTTCTTTTTATTCCATCTTTGGTTCTCTTGAATGTGTTAATTCATCATTCCTAGTCACTGATGTTTATTCATAATGCTGATGTGATAGGTGGTGGGAAAGATGGAGCAAGTAAATCCAGTGTAGCAGAGGCTGCTACATCAACCACCGTGGCATCAACTGCTGTGCCCAAAAATGAGAGCTCCCAAAATACGACGTCTGCTTCATTGCCTGAAAGTGAGAGTGCACAGAATGTGGCATCTGCTTTGCTGGAAGGTGAGACCACTCATGACCCAACTGGTGAGAACCACACGATTTTTTCAGCTACTCCAAATCTGGTTCGTTGCAACAACAATGTTGAAGAAAGGAGCAATCTGGATGTGCACGATGGAGCAGATCCTGGCAAAGGTTGACTTCAGTTTGGCCTTGCAACCGACAAACTTGTAAATGTGTAGTGATAGACGGCATGTATGGGGGGACTTTCTTTCTTTTCTTTTCTTTTCTTTTCTTCTTCTTAGAATGTAGGAAATGTTGTTTTCAAGACAATCTCAGATTTTGCCATTTTTTATGTACAAACCAATTTCCTAGTAGATGAGGGAAATCGTACGCAAGTTGTTGACATTTGAACAATAAATTTTTTCCATTTCTTTTGTTTGTTTAGTGGCTGAATTTTGCGCGCAAAACAGACTAGTTTGGGAACTACTTCTGTAGTTTATTATTTATTTTGTATTCTTTTATATTTTTTAGAGAACAAAAAAAACTTTTTATGCACTTTTTGAAAAAATATATTTTTTTTTCTTAAAAAAAAGTTAAAAAACAAATGAAAATTTCTTTTTGAGTTTTTATGCACTTTTTGAATTCAGATATGGAATGCAAAAATTTGAGAAAAATGTAAAACTACAATTGTTGTACATTTACATAAATGCTATGTATCCAAAAAAATTATCTATAATTTGAATGATTCCGATCTAAAATATACTTTATTTTTTTCTTTAATGTTTGCCTTGTAAATTGTTTTTAGTTCTTGCTCTTACCCATCCCTCGAATGCATTGAAATTGGAAAGTTTTTAGAAAAATATCCTTAATATGCTTACAAGTAATGCGATGTACCCAGGAACTTTTTTTTATCCAAAATTGGAATGAGTTTGATCCTTTCTTTCTTGCTTTCTTTCTTTCTTCTTCTTCTTCTTCTTCTTCTTCTTCTTCTTCTTCTTCTTCTTCTTCTTCTTCTTCTTCTTCTTCTTCTTCCTATAATGTTTTGATTTGATAAATTGTTTTCACTTCTTGCTCTTGCCTTGGAAAATTTAGGGATGTGTTCGCCAAACAATCCTTAACTTGATTCAGAAGCATTACCCTTTCTTACACAGCCACCCCTACAGGAAGAGGGTGCTAACAGTGACCTGAGGCACCAAGCAGCAGCATGTCTTTCCATCTAAAAGGGAGACATAACATAGTGTGGATTTGCATATATATACTCTATCTGCACTTCCCTTTTTGGCTAGGACTTCTATATAGTTATGTTGTTGCTAGATGTTTTTTGGCTAGGACTTCTATACAGTTATTTTGTTGCTAGATGTTTTTTTAATGGTTGTGTAGTTTGATTGTTTGTAGTTTAGAAAATAAGAGTCGTGAAAATTAGTATTAGTATATATTATCATCTGCTCTAATTTAGGCTTTTGTTGTGGAGCAGATTGTAAGAAATAAGGGAGGAGGGTATTTGTTTGGATTATATTATCCTTGCAGGGTCTTTCCCTCCCTCAGTTGCTTGTTATACATTATTATTATTAAAGCTCTAGTGTTTTGAATTTTTATAATATCATACTTTTGTGTGTGTTTTTTTCATGGTTTAGTCTCTCTGCTGCATTTTGCTTGGGTTGGTTATGGCCTCTTGACAAGAAAGAGGTACACTGAAGAGAACAATTGTAGACAAGGGGATCCCCTTATCTGGATCCTTCTTTGTATCTTGTTCCATAGTTTTGAATAGGGAATAAGACTAGACTTGGGTATCCATTGGGCGACAATGTCTCTCATCTCCACATGATGATCTTGAGATCTTAACAACATTCGATTGATCTTGGGATCCCGTTTTATATCCAAGTCCTTTCTTAAAACTTGTCTGAAACCTTGGAACAGGGGACAAGAGTGAAATTTGGCCTCCGATAATAGGAACTAATCTTTGTTATCCAAAGCTACTTGTCACGGCCTTGGTAATTTCCAAGAACTCTATGCGGCACTTAGACAATCTCAAGCCTCACTTGATGATGCTAAGTTAGCCTAACTCACAAACTTAGAAGAAAGACACGTAAGAAGACAATGAGAGTTTCGAGAGAATGCCTTTTGTATTTCACTTTGAGAAAGCTTTACAACTCTTGAATCATTGATGGAGCAAATGGGCCCCTCTCCTATTTATAGGCATCTTAGGCATTCTCTAGAATATTGCAGAGCATACAAGAAAAGGACTATGAAGAAGCTTCTTATGGAAGCTTTCCTTACCCTACATGAGGGCTCTAGAATCCTCCCTAAAAATATCTATACAAATATCTACCTCATTCTAAAAGTAGGTACAAGAATTTTTTACCACCTCCATTTTTCTAGGAGGTTCTAGAAGATTCTATTGCTTCCATCCCTCTAATATTCACTTGAATACTCTACAGCCTTTTCTTAGATTTTTCTATGTACATTATAGAATTATGTACCATATTCCCATATTTCCCAAGTCTTCCAAGGGCTTCTAGAATATTCCATTAGATTCTTCCATGTACATTATAGAATTATGTACCATATTCCCATATTTCCCAAGTCTTCCAAGGGCTTCTAGAATATTCCATTAGCCTCCCTTCCTTGAGACTTCCTCTTGGTAGGCAATTCTGTCTAAGTAATTTGACGGGACGTGACATATTGCTTCAAATTGAATCAATGCCTAAAGCACTGCACTGCCCTCTTTTGTGAGGTCTATGTAATTTTCTCAATTTATTTATTTTATATGGAATACTAGCATATAAAACTCATGCTATGCATGGGAGATCAAAAGTTTATTTAGATATTAAATAAAACAAAATTAGTTAAGATTTATTAAAAAATCACAATAGGGCTTGTCATTCAATTTGTTAATTTTTACACAATCCTAATCTCTCTCTTCATTAGATTTGTTAAATTTTACTCAATCCTGATCTCTCTCAATTGAAAGAAGCCCAACCCTTAATTGAAAATATTTGAATTTCTTAAAAAACCAAAATTTGACAAAGTAAGAGATGCTTTACTTTGATTGTTGTGAGAATACAACATAGTGTTCTTTCGGCTGGGCCGGCCAAAACCAAAAGGTCTGAACCAATCGACCACAAAATGGACGGTTTCGATGGTCCTCTAATTGAACATGTTTTCCTTTCTTGGCGGTGGGGGGTCCAAGCTCAACCAAAAATGTAGAGAGGGAATTGACCAAGCTAGACTCTGGCTAAGCCTGCTCAAGTCGAACAAAACGAGGCCTACTATAATCATCACAGTGACTCATCACCATTGAACCAAAAACTGATGGCTTTATACCAAGTTTTCCTTAATCACCATAATTTCTAAACACCAATAAACTAAAATTTCAATCTCATTGAAAGAAAAAAGGAAGAGAATGGCATTCTTTAAGCATTAAAAAATATACAATCATAGAAATGAGAGAAATGACAAATTAGCATAAGTTCCCTCAAAGCAAAAATTTGTAACCCAGATGCGAAGCAAAATCAAATTGATAGAAAAGGAACACAATCACACGCGATAACCATCCAAGGGATGGTTTTGAGGTGATAGAATGGATCTTACATAACCAACTGAATTTCAAACCAAAATAAGCTGATAATAATACCAACTTCCAATGGCCCCTGAAACACTCTTTCAAGTTCTCTAAATATAAGATAGGATGATGATGTCAAGCCTCATAGCAGACTCTTCACACCAAAAAGCAAAGGGAATTACAACAAGAGGCAATCTATGTAATATTACTAAGAATCTGAATCTGACGAGTGCGAATTTGAGCTTTGTCTAACGCTCCTGGATTTTGCACTGGACTTTGATGGATTTAGAGATGATTCGCTCTCAAAAAAGATAACTTGAGCTTTAGCCAACCTCTCTTCTAGTTCCTCTGTGCTGAACTCATCCGTCCCACCAAGCTCATAAAATCCTACCTGCAGTGCATTAAGCAGAGGATTGTAACTTAAACAAAACATCAATTTTATTTTCTAAATTGATTTTATTAATGATTTGTGTAACCTTCCTTTGGACCTAGCACGTAATCGTCCATTTTGGCACTATTTACAAGGGCAAGGGTTGGAAGGACAACAATCTTGAGCTTCTCAGCCAAGAATGGACTTTTCTCAACATGTATTTTCACGAAACGTGTCTCTATGTGCCGCTTTGCCAATATACTCAAGTGCTTATCCATCACCTGCAATTAAACCAGAAGCATTGGTGTTTGCTTTACAAGTTGGAAATCTACACACTACTTTCAAATAATCCCTAAATCAGTCAACCATACCCATAATTTTAAAGGGGGGAGAAAAAAAAACACCATTAAGATGGTGCACAACCTTATACTGAAGTGTGGTCAAATACTCAAATAGTTGTGCATTCAGCTATGAAGAATTGTTTAACAAAGACTGTTTATCCAACACATCAAAATTTGATTTAGACAACATTCTTTCCTCTGCCAGGAACTCTATAAAATACATTACAGTTAAATACGTGACATTTCAACAGACAAGCAACACAAAAGCACACATCAGCAAACTTAAATGACAAGCAATGATCAGCTACCCCCATAATTAATAATTTTAAAACAGGTATGGAGTTTGTAGTTTTTGTTATGATCACTGCATATAAAAAGGGCAGTCTCAATGCACAAGACTCCCAACATTGCAAGGTTATAGTTTGAAAACCGTGACGCAAGGCCTTCCCTCTGTGATGACCACATATCTAGCTCAATTTTGTTTATTCCCAGAAATGAGCCACAAACAATTTCAACAAAACAATCACTTCAATGAAATTAGAACAGTACAAAAAAACCATCCACAGTGAATGGGAAAAATGAAAATATATTGTAATTTGTAATGGTGGATAAAAAAATAAAAACAATATATCATTTTGAATATATATATATATATTGTGTATATGCCATATATTTATAATAATATAATGAATCTCATGCAAATGCAGAATTTGCCTCTTTGTCAGGAGCAAGTGCATGTATTTGAAACTAGTTCAACTACAAGGTGTATACTCCTTATCTTGGCATTTACAAAGGTAGTCCATGATAACAAATGTAACAAACAGGTGATAGAAAACTTATCTCTCTAGGTCCCATTCCTTCATTTCATAGATACTTATATGGGTGGGTCCTTCTAACCATATGCAACCCATCAGGTTTTCGGCAAATAATGAAAGAGAATGGGGGAAACTGTATTCAAATGCCAATATAGTTCATCTTAAACTTTCAAGTCCAGGACTTGCACAGAAGAATAGTTACTGGAAGTATAATTGTGATTTTTATGTTAATCCAAGGGGGATATTGGGACTAAAAAGTTTGTGCCTGTCAAAAAGGATTGGGTTCTTCAATATAGTGGTTCATTTTGGGACAAATTAGGATTATAATATTTACTTGGCCCTAGGGAATAAAGATAGATTATGCATTGGCTCATGAAACAAACAAATCTTCTAAACTATTGGCTCATGATGTGTAATGCATCTTTTAGTTATTAGCTCATCATGATTATGCATTGGCTAAAAAATCAAGATTCTGTTATCGTTGACACCCTAAACCCTAATTGACTATATTTAAAAAAAAGAATCATACCCTTTTTTATTGGTCCTGAAAAGGAATCATACATTTAGACTGTTGATGTTTAGTTTGAAATCTTAACGAATTTTAAAATGTGTTCAAGTTTGATTTGTTGATCAGTAAATCTCAAACAAGCTTCAATAAAATCGATAATGAACCAAGCTTTAACTAGTTTGGGTTTTTACAGTGCATATAAGCTTATTGAGTCATTGTCTCGATAACTTAATGAGTTTTAAAGTGTATTGAAGTTTGGATTGTTAACACAGAAAGTCAATTTTGAAAAGCTAAAGAGGAGCCGAACGAAAGTAACTTGATCCGTTTTATAGCCCTATACACTTTGCATATGCAAAGGCATTTCCAATCCTTTAACTCAAACCTATATCAAATTTATATTTGGGTAAAAATACTCAAAAAACACACTCCACTCCCTGACCTAAACTTATACCAAATTGAGTTTACTCAAAATTTACCAATCTGCCATTATTCAACCTTTTACTCAAATTTGAGGAAAATTTTGAGATGGCCTAATTAACATTTGAATACTTTTTCTCACAGAAAATCATCCTGGGAGCGAATTTCTCAGCAACCAAACAATGTAATTTTATGTTGACATCAAATCAACCTATAAACCCTAATTGAAAAAAGAAAAGACAGAGATATGAATACCTTGCAAGGCCAATTCTCGCGATAGAAATGGTAGACGATGCGGTTGCTGGCTTTGACGACAGAGAAGAAGTCCTTTTCGGCGGGGATCTCGGAGTACTCGCCATGGCCGAGGGCGATCCAACGACTCCGCTTCTCTGCCATTTTCTTCATCTGTTGGAGGCGGTGCTCTCTGAGGACATCGATATCATCGAGATCGAGGCGATCTAGGGCATGTATCTCGTCATCGATCTTGTCTTCGACAGCTTTGGCCACCGTCAAGACTTGCTTCTCTATGATCTGCAAATTGGAGACTCAATAATTGAAAATGCAAATGTACCAAACAAACAAACATACAGATAGATATGGACATAAAAATATATATATATATAGAGAGAGAGATATGAGCTTTTTACCTCTTGAACCTTGGAATTGTCCATAGATTTGGTTGCTGGAGATCCCTACCTCCTCTCCTCACAACAATTCAAAAACTTTCAAACTGAACCAGGATAGAAGAGAGAAAGAGGGGCAAGAGGTGTCACCGTCAAGCAATGTTTTCAAAACCGGACCGGTGAGCGAACCGGAAAAGGGATCCGGTGGACGGGTCACCGGTTCAATCGTCGGGTCAAAGCGGTCGAACCGTGACGTCATAATTAATATTATATAATTATAAATTATAAATAAATAAAAATATATATAAATAATCAAATAAAAATAAAAATTATTGCATAGTATTTATTAATAATATTTAATAAAGTCATAATTGATAAAAAAAAAAAAGTTACTTATTTCATAGAAATTAATTTTTTTAAACATTCCCTCCAAATAAATTGATTGAATGCTAGATTTAATTTTGGAGGGAAATGAAATTTTCAACTCTCCCTCCAATCAATAAGTTTCAAATAATTTGATTGAATCCCATATAGAATTTTGTAGGTTCTCTTTGAAATTTTTTTTCCTATAAATAGGAATAGACTTTCATAATCTTCTCAAGCTTTCAATGAGACTCTTCCTTATGAGAGGAGACTCTTGAAATAAGAATTTTTAATCAAAATTTTGAACTATATTATATTATATATATATATATATATATATATATAAATATATAAGAAAGAAAGAAAGAAAGAAAATAAAAAAATAATAATAAAACCCAAAAAAAAAAAAAAAGGGGGACCGGTTCTGGCCGGTTCGACCACTGGGTCGCCGGTTTTACCGGTTCGACCACTGGGTCGCCGGTTATTCCCGGTTTTGACCCCAGTCCGGGTTTGGAGGGTTGACCGGACCGGAACAAGGCCCGGTTCCCGGTTCAATCGGTCCGACCGGCCGGTCCGGTCCGGGTTTGAAAACAATGCCGTCAAGGTTTTAAAAACCGGACCGGTGAGTGAACCGGAAAAGGATCGGGTGGACGGGTCACCGGTTCAACCGTTGGGTTGAACCGGATCGAACCGTGACGTCATAATTATGTCATAAATAATTTTCTAAAAAATATAAATTAACAATGTAAATATTAAATTTTCAATTTTTTTTAAAAAAAATTCCTAAATATTTTTAGTGATGTTTTTCTATATTTAAAAAAAAAAATCCTAAATATAAGTCATAACACTTCACATACTAACAACAAATAAAATTAAAGATGAAAATTTAGCTATTAAAAACAACAATCATAATAATAAAAATTATGAAAGCATCCAACTAAAGCAATACATAAAACATTAGTTACAAAAAAGACAACTAAGTCCAAACTGACATAAAATAAACCCGCAAGTCACAAAGTACAAAGTTTACAAACATAAAACATAAATCTCAAGCAACAAATGTAAAAAGATGTTACAACATGACATCATTCTTAAAAAATATATATAAAAAAAAAAAAAATTCAACATAACACAACATCACAAACAATCTTTGATTTTGCCTAAATCTCTTAGGGACGATAATTTAGCCAATCATCATCATTCTCATTCGCATTAGCACTAGAGCCCAGGTTGTTTAATCTATTATCAATGTTCAAATATTACAGTTCAGATTCAGAGACTCAATTAAAAAAAAAAAAAATCAGATTCAATACAATAATCAATTATATCATGTGACAAAAGGAAAACAGAGGCTTCTTCAAGTAGAGGATTTTTTTTTTGGGGTAATTTTCTGTGAGATAGTAAAAGGAAAACAGAGGCTTCTCCTTGCAAACTTACAAAGAATAACAAAGTCAATACATCTAACATTATACTAATAGATGTTTATTTGTTTGTTAATCACAAATATCTACATATCTACCAAGAAAACGTATATGTATATGTATATATGTATACATATATATGTATATATATGTATATGTATATGTGAAAAGGACCTAAGATATTCAAGGCAACAACTATTTTTTTACTCTTATTACCACAAATTGATTACTGCAACAATCTTCCATTACCAGTGAAAAAAATAATAATAAAACCAGGCAGTTAACCATCAAACCAGACACCAAACTACGGCACCACCACCAACCATCTCACCCACTTTCTACAACGACCGCCAAAGTAGACCCCAATTTTTTAAAAAACCAAGAAGGAAATCAAAGATTCATCAACCCCCTCAAACCAAATCAAAGATCACTAATGCTGTGCTTGGTCGAGGAATTTGGGGAGGGATTTGGAAAGGGAAAATGTTTGTGAAATGTGGGTATATTTTATTCACAATTCACCTATCTTTCTATTTTTCTTTCGAAATTTCTCAACCAAACACAGCATAAGTAGCCCTACAAATTACACAAAAGTAGTACCTAGAGGCTAGAGGTTGAAATTCTTTGGCAGCAGTGGTGGTGAATCTGTGTGTAAAGTTGAGAACTTGATTCGTTAATGGTGTGGTGATGATGATGATTGACGAAAAAAACAGAAAGAGACAGATCGGTTGCTTGAGAGAGAGAGAGAGACTTGCAAAGAAGCCCTAGATGGCTGCTGGAAGATCAGAAACGAAAAAGAAAAGTAGATCTGGAAAAAAAAAATTATATATCTATCATAGTCAAACCAGTCTGGTTCAATTAACCCGTGAGCGGGTCAACCGGTTCACCGATTCTCTTTAAATACACCGTTTTTTCACTTGAACAATTTAAGAGGATTGATCAGACCGAAACCTCACTCGGTCACCGATTCAACCGATTGAATCGGCTGATCTGATTCGAATTTCAAAACATGGTCTTTTTTCCAGAAAACATCTCATACGACGCCATTTTGATATTTCTGCTCCCTCCATAATTCTATGGTTGGTATAGTTTATTAATGCAGTTGTGCTCACTTGTTGTTTATAAGTTAATAACAATTACTTAAATAAAAATAAGAATATTAATTTCAAAAAAATTTGCAAAAGCTAGCCAAATAACATATTTCTTAGTGCATCTTTAATGTTTTAATAGTTTTTATTTTTTTTTTATTTTTAAGATAGGTAATGTTTTAATAGTTGAATAGTTAGATGTTAAAATATTTTAGCAATCATGTAATTAATAGAATTGTAAAAACATATTACAGGCTATTTTGGGAAGATGGTTATAATCAGCTTTTTAGTGAAAAACTATTTATAGGCAACTTTTTTGTGAGAGAGGAAGTGAGTTATAATCTGGGAAGTGGATTATAACCCACTTCCCAAAATAGGCCTACGTTGATAATTTTTCCACATTCATATATTTACGTCTCTATTATATATGATATGATGTAATTTGAAACAATAATGATGTGACTGACATTGAGATCCACATTTTAATATTTAAGAAATATATATAAATTGGATACATCTTCATACTATTATATACCTTAGATATATCTTCATACTTATTATATACCTACTGCTCCGAGAATTGAGGGCTGATCTACTCCAACAACGGGATGGCCAGGGTTTAATTTTTACAATAGAAAATACCATAAATCTATAAAATATATTAAAAGCAGGTAAGTGTGGTGTAACACATGGTGTTACGTTTTGTGCATCTGCCTCCTATGTTGTAAGTCTATGGGTTCTTTGTTTCTTACTGCTTCTTTGTTTTTTCCAGATTTGGGTTGCCTACGTGTTGTTCGGCTGGGCCACACACAGAAACAAACAAATTCCATTATTTAGTCTGTAAAAAGGCCCACTCTCGTTCTGCTGCTGCTTCATTTCCAAGATCATTCATCCTAGAAATCAGCCCCGTTTGGTAGAGCTGTGAAAAAGTGATTACAAATTATAACTTAACAGATTATGACTTATAGCTGTGAACATAAGTTGTTAACCTGTTTGGTACAACTGTGGAATTATGGATTTAAGCAGTAGAGTAGTGTTTGGTTAATAAGCTATAAAATAGCTTTTTACTGTATAATTGTCCTTTCTGCCCTTATATGATATAAAAATAATTATTTTGTCATTTTTTTCAGTTTTAATTTTTTAAAAAAATATTTCATTAATAAAAGTTAATATAAGTAGTATTAATTAGTATCAATTAATATAAAAGTTGATATATTTGCTAAAAATGTAATGGAAGTATTATTGTCAAAATTATTTTCCATTATAAATTAAGTAGTATCAATTAATTGCTTAATTAGTATCAATTAATACTAAAATTATTAATTAGTATTAATTAATGGCTTAATTAGTCTCAATTAATATTAAAATTATTAATTAGTATAAATTAATATTAATATTTAATTTTTATTAGTATCAATTAATATTAATAATCAACAATTGTTATTAATTAGTATCAATTAATAATTAATTCATTACAAAAGTATACAATATTAATTTATTAATAATTAATACCAATTAATATTGATTTTTTTTCTTTTTCTTTAGAAATATACAATTTTTTATTTTTTAATTAATATAAAAATATGCAATATGAATTTATTAATAATTAATACCAATTAATATTTATTTTTCAATTAATATTGATTTTTTTTCTTTTTCTTTAGAAATATACAATTTTTTATTTTTTAATTAATATTAATATTAATATTAATATTTGAGTATTGACGAGGACATTTAAGTAATTTTAGCCCCCCATACCAGCTGCGTGCCTAAGTAAAAAATTAAGCACCCGTGACCAACTTTTAAGATAAGTTGAGAAATAACTTGATTTAAACTATAAATTAGTTACCTTAAACTGCACCAAACAAAATATTTTAACTTCAATTAAGTTAAAAGTTAAAATAAACAGCTTATAAACTCTGCCAAACAGGCCTATCCTCCAAAACGGTGGTCTTCGGTTCTCTATTTCTCAGAGCTCCTCCCTACCACATTTGGTTGATCGACAAGGAAGAAGAAAACAAAATTTGCCCCTTCGAAGATGGGCTTTCTCACAAGACATATATATATCTTCTCGAAGGAGTGCTTGTTGTCCTCTTCTTGCCATAACTGTCGGTCCTCTTCGTGCCGTAACGCTGTGAAAATTTGGCATCCAAAGCTCTGCTCCTGCAGTTGCAAATCCTGGTACGTACACCTGTGATTTCGTATATTTCTAATGTGATTGCTACTATTTAAAACTGTGTTACTATTTTGTATATCTGTCGGTTCTCTTCCTGGTACGCACACCATGTGTTTGTTAATATGTCTCAATCATTGAGGAATTCGGCTGCTGAATGTTCCGAACAAAAAAGAAGACCCATCCAATTTTCTAGGCTGAAAATTCCAATCCAATCAAGAGACATATTAAAAGCTCAAACTATTTTACACTTGAGTTGGAGTTGGAGTTGGAGTTGTTTGACATGAAAGTTAATACATTGAACTCCTATAGAAAGTGGTGCCTCACCTTAAAAATTTTTTATCCTTAAAAATTTTCAATCGTGTTTTACAGGTGCACATAAACTAAATAGGATTGATTGAGTGACTAAAACCATGTAAGATGCAGTGTTTAGAAAAACTTCTGCGTCACAAACATCATTATTTCTTATAAATTACTACATGTACATGCTATATGATTAATTTATTGAGTGTCTTTAGTGTACCCATTTCACTGCATAGAATTATAAATTCTTATTCAGCCAAAGAACATAGGCATCAATATAGCATGTACATGTACTAATGTATAAGAAATAATAATGTTTGTGACACATAAGTTTTTCTTGTTATATTCTACAAAAGGAAAATGTTTATGATTTTTCAAAAAGATAGCATTAGCCACTGTAAATAGTTGTAACGAAATATGTAAAAAATGTATATATAAAAAAATATTATACTAATTAATAAATCTTTGAAAATTAGAATAAGACCTACTTCAATAATATGGTATAGATGTCATATCAGTTAGTAAGAAAAATTGGCAATGTTTGGAACACAAAATAAATCACGTAGCATCTCCAATTCTTCACCTTGTCTTTCACAAAATTTAAATTTGGTGGAAAAGTGCTTAAAAAGTATCTCCAATCATTTCGTCAAATGTTTATCAAATTAAGGAGATACATTTTTTTTTTCATCAAATTGAGAACTCTTATCAAATCTTTCATCAAATTTGAATTTGATGAAAATTTTAAAAGATGAAGCATTGGAAATGATTTTTCCCCCTATCAAATTTGATGGAAAAGGGAAATTTGGGATAAAAGAAGAATTTTTAAAAAGATTTTGATAAAAAATTGATGAAAGGATTGGAGTGGTTCACATCAAATCAAGTTTTTTACTCAAATTTGGAATCAAATTAGATGAAAAAACTGGTGAAGGGTTGGAGATGCTCTATTACTTCACAAAAAATACAATGGAAGGTTGGCATCAAACCCAGTTATGGAAAGATCCACATGAAGAATAAATCTCAGCTTGTCAATATGCTTTCTGTGACCCATCTGTGTTCTAATTCTGTGTTCTTCGCATTAGTGAGGAAAATTTATGAGATTTGTTATTTTGTTTAGGATTGCTCATATAAAATATGTAAAATTATTTGAGGATGCGTGAAAAGTGCATTAGAGTTCTAACTATTTTGGCATATCTCTGTCTTATTGTACGCCCATAGGGCTGTCATTAACGCGACATTTTTAGAAATTGAGTTAGTATTTGGAGCTGTTTTCTCATTGAATGTATACATTGCTGCACACTCTGATGTTTTAGTTTGCTTTGATAGCCTTAAACCAGTGGTTGAATATGTTCTTGCTCTTTTCTTGCTCTTTTCAGATTTGTCATCAATAGAAATAGTTTGAGAAAATTTGACCTGTTTTAAAATAGTAGTCTTTGTAGTAAAGAGCAAGCAACAGCTCTTACTTTTTTTGGTCTTTTATTTGTGACTTTGCTTAATTTACAGGTTATAATCAAACCTTTTTGTGAGAAATTAGTCAAATATTTAGAGCTTGACTGTACATCCAAGAAGTTTGAATGGTGTGCATGTTTGTTGTTTCCTTTTATATGTAGGACAAATTCGCATTCATCATTATGTGTAGGGAATAAACATGCACACCATTCAAACTTCTTAGATGTACAGTCAAGCTCTAAATATTAGACTAATTTCTCACAAAAAATTCAATCTAAAAGCAATTCAATCTAAGAAAGCCTATTGTCACAATTACTAAGGGTTGACAACAAAAATCATTTCTCATTAATCATCTCCATCTATGGCTAGATTTGTAGAAATTTATTAAATCATAAAAAAAAAGAATTCCATTGATTTTCCTATAAACAGAACCAACATTCTAATGATAGAATTAAAAAACGAAAACCCAAAGGGTGAAGAAGATGCAATTAAAAACCCAAAACGTGTAAGGTTTCTTTGGGTAAATGGATTAAATTTTTTTGGGATTCTAAAAGCAGCTTCCGGAAGTAAATTAGGTTTCATCTAAGACCAAATCGTGTAGTGGATCCTCTTCGAAGATGAATTGGACCCTCTTCACAGCAATAATATTCGTATATCAATCAGGAACAACAAGATTAATTTGATTTATTCTCAAATACAAAATAAGTTTTCTAATTTCTGTTGATTTTAGAGTTGATTTTGTGCTAAAATTATGTGTTGTTAAATGTGTATTCCCAAATATTATTGGGAATTCAGAATCAATTTGTGCTATTTGTTTTTAAATGTGATTAGTTCCCTCTCTCTCTCTCTCTCTCATGATGTGGAATTGATGGCTGCAACACACTTACCTGGTTTTAATATATGTTACAGATATCATGGAGGAACAACAAGATTAATTTGATTTATTCTCAAATACAAAATAAGTCTTCTAATTGCTGTTGATTTTAGAGTTGATTTTGTGCTAAAATTATGTGTTTTTAAATGTGTATTCCCAAATATTATTGGGAATTGAGAATCAATTTGTGCTATTTGTTTTTAAATGTGATTAGTTCCCTCTCTCTCTCTCTCTCTCTCTCTCTCTCATAATGTGGAATTGATGGCTGCCACATGAAACTCACTTGCTACTTGTGTAGACTATTTTCAGGAAGTGAATCAAATTACTTTCCTCTGGAAATGATTGGAATTGGTTCTGCTATTTCATTCATTTATTCAACTGGAAGGTTGATCATATTTAGAAAAATAAATAACAAGTATGATTGTGAATAATATATATATATATTCCAAGAATTATTTAAAGACAAATATAATCTGATTATATGACTATTGAATGAACTTTATTTTTTGTATCGAATTAACGAGCACGGAATCCTTCAAATTTGGTGGTATGACAACGTAATAATTCAACCAACCCATCCTCAACTCCAACCTACAAAATAACCATTATTCATTCTAATTGTTAGACCCTTCATATCCATCAGTACTGACCTGAATATTGACATATATTATTCATTCATTTACAAAAGTGTACAGCACACATTCACCCAGGTGATGTGAAAGCTCGGTTTTCTTCACAATCCATTTTGTTGGAACCTTTACCTATGAACAACTACAATTTTTCATTTCCTTCTCTTTGAACAGAAAAGAAAAGAAATGTTTTGAAAGATCTACTGCTAGAGTGTTCAAACAGTTTGTTAGAGATCCATATGTGATGCTTCAGTCAATAGATGTTTTTTTGCTAACAAGCTGCATAGCCTTACCATGCAGCAATTGCTCTTCTGCTGAATTGGTTGCCCCTTTATGTGAACATTGCCTGGTGACTTTTTGTTTGCATTTGGCTGGCTACCCATTCTGCAGAATTTTTGTAAAAGAAACTAATTACAAATGTGGAACTAATTACCCATTTTGTAGTTCACAACATGTATAATCAAATAGATAATATGATATAAAACACGATAGAAAATTTCTAAGGACAGAAAATTTTTAAGGTGAGGCACCAGTTTCTATACGAGTTCAATGTATTAACCTCCATGTCAAACAACTCCAACTCCAACTCAAGTGTAAAATAGTTTGAGCTTTTGATCAGATTGAAGTATGTCTTCTGGTTAGAATAGTAGTAAATGTTAGGCAAATAAAGCAACATATTGGAATCATAGAGAAGACAACCAATGCAAAAACATGGAATAAAATTGAATTCCCTCATTGATTGGAATGATTATTATTCTGAAATGATTTTTCTTGTAAAGTTGTCTTGGTGTGCAGTTTTATATCTACATGTCTTGAATTTGGCTTTGGATTTTGGTGTTTTTTCTTTGGTTTGTCTTGAATAGGAAGTGGACAGACGTAAACATGTAAATAGACTCGGAATTCAAATCCAAACCTATTTCTATGCGGCTGCCATCTAAACAGAACAGGCCTTCCTTGAAAAATGAACTTAACTGGTACATTTGGATTCATTAACTATAAAAATGTTTCATTTTTAGGGAAATGTTTGTATCTTTTCTATTGATTTAATTATTCATCTTTAAATAGTTGTTATGGTTTAAATGTATTGTTCTGAAGTGATATTCAGTGATAATGAAAGAGTTTCTATATAATTAACCTGTTGGAAGCCAATCAAATTCGAAGAATATATTTATGTCTTCCATTGTATTTCCTACAGCCTTTTTACAAACTTAGCTCAGTTTATGTGTGTGGTGCTTTTAATTGCTCATCCATGAAAATGTCCAATTGTCTATGTTTTGATATGTTTATGAAATTTAAATTGTTCAACTGTCCAGCTGTTTATGTTCGGATGAAGAAAATATGAGGATGGAACTATAGTTTTGATGAAAAACAACTTGATGTTCAAGTCAGCCAAATTCCAAAGACTCTCTTAACTGTACCTTTTCCAATAGGTCAGAGAAAAAACATATTAGATTGCCACCACAATCTAAAAAATGCAGCTACCAAGTTAGCCTCTATTCCTAACAACTAAATTTTAGATTTATTATATCCAGCAGTAGTCTCCAAAGACAACTAAATTTGAAAAACAACTAAACATATAACAGTTTCTAACAAAACAATGAGTGCCAATCTCCAAAGACCAAAAAAATGGTAAGTGTACGAGCACGAAATATTGCTCGTATAATCTTGTTGATCAAGATTGCGCTCCTCCGCACGACGTCGCTTTACTCCCTGAAAACACAAACGTGAGCTAGTCGGCGGGTGTGTGCCGGATACCTCTCCGATGCCTAAGTCAGCAAAATAGATAAATAGACAAAAAACTCTGTGTATTCGGGAATCAAAGTTATGTTACCTCTCCATAGGTGATGTTGTGAGTTTTTATAGGTTCTGCGTGGCACGATCCTAGTAGGACTCTTACTTCTCCATGTAAAGTCCTCATAGGAATCACATTTCTGAAAGATAATGCTTATCCTTCAACACCCCCCTCACTGCTTAAACCAAGTGAGATGGTTTTACCATGGTCGGATGTCAATACGACCGAGATAACATGGCCATGCTAAAGCCGCAGAATAGACCGAGCTTCAACTAGCTCGGTTCTTCCTTTCACTGCTTGTACCTCGGTGCTGGGTTGTCTGAAACCGTGCTAACCATGATGAGTTTGGACCGAGCTAACTAATAGCAAGGTCTTGTGGTAGGCTTCAACATACCTCGGCTCAAAAGGTGTGACCAAGCTAACTGTTGTCACTCTAGCCATGGTGACCGAGTTAACTGCAAAGCCCTTTTGGACCGGGCTAACTACAATGCTCTCTGGGACCGGGCTAACTATAAGGCTTTCTATGACCGGGCTAACTCCTGGGCCCTTTTTACCCTGCCCTTCTTACCGTGGCCCACAGAACGGCCCACTACCCAGCTCGGCCCAATTTATATAAATTACCCTCTCAATTGCGCCTTAATTCCATCTGCGCAGCATGATAGGGTTACCTGTTACCAGCCGAGCTAAAAAAAAAGTTTTAGCCTTCCAACCGAGCTAAATTCATACCGTACTACCAATCTGTCCGGTCAAAACGTCTCTTCAGTCTTCTATAACTGAATCGATTTCCATTCCAAGGACACGTGGCAGACTCTGATTAGCTCAATGCAGCTGTCACGCCGTCTTCGTACTCCGTGTTTTTTGAACAGTCCCGCCTTTTTGTCCTTCCCTCTACACAAAACCCTTCGTTTTTGAATCAAACACTTCACTATTCATTTCCTTCATTCTCTCTCCCTGAGCCTCCATCTCTCCCCAACCTTGTATTTGCAGAGCTTCGTGTTTGTTGCTGTTACCACCTTCATCTTCAGTGCCTTTACCTTGAACTGGTAAGTGGTTCGAATTTTTTTTCTTTCTGTTGATTTCGTACCCCTTTTCCAACACAAAGTATGTTTTATTTATATGTTTTTTCAAAGCACATTCCATTTTTTGCTTCCATATATCTGAGAAAAATCACGCAATAGGACCACTTGATTTTTCGAATAATATGAGAAATACTGTATTTGATCCAAAATCACACATCAACCGTACTAGGAAACTGTTTGCCTCGGTTGCATGCCTGGCTGCACCTAACAACCGAACTATAACTCCACACTATACTTGTAGTTTCCATAGGTTAGGTACCTTTAGCTTCATCCAACCAAGCAATCGAATCGTACTAGTTTTGCGAAATACCGTACTTAGAAAGCCCTAACCTCCGATCGAGCTATAACTTGCGGCTAAAGCAGCCTCCTTAGTATAAACCGAACTAAGAATGCTGCCCCAAAGGCTCAACCGGGCTACAAAGCCCCTTGCTCAAACCGAGCTAAAAACTGATAGCATCTTGTATAGCCAAGCATTTATCTTGCCCTTGTTGTTTGTAGCACGGTCCAATGATCAGTGCTTAACACCTTTCTTTTTTACCTTGCAGACTTAGGTTGGCCAGGCACTCCTCTGATTGCTCAACCGAGCTACTAGGCGCCTTTTCTTGACCGAGCTAATCCTTCAGCTAATTTTTTGATAATTTAATAACCAATGGGTAAATATAGGTTTTTAGTAAACTCACCAGGGGCCATAGCCGAATTCCGTAAGGACTACCAAATTCCGGATGATGTCCACCTTTCACTGGCCGAACTAGACACCGTCCCCTAGGGAAAACAAGGCTTTGTCCCTTTTAACGTTATTTCCATTGTAGAGTGCGGTCTACGATTCCCTGTACAACCCCTTCTTTGTGAATTCCTTAAACAAACCAAGCTCTGCCCTACCCAACTTTCCACCAATTCTTATCGCATAATAAACGACATTGCTGAGCTAAACCACCGGGCTGGCCTTAATCTCGGTCTAGCCGAGCTCTTCCATTAATACTCTATAGGATCGGCCGAAGATGGCTGGGTTTACTACTTAAGAATAAGGCGCCGGTGTGAAAAAATAATAAAGGATACCCCTGATAAAGACGTAAATGACGATGATTTCTTCTGGGTATCTGGGAATTTTGAGGACCAACAAGCCCAGATCCCTGGCCATAGAATAAATTGGAACAAGGGTGTAGCAGGTAGGGTTACCTCGGCTTTATTGCATGCTTTTCTTTACTTCGGTTTTCACTTCCTGAACCGAACTAACTGTTGTCTTCCTTCATGCAGATTTGAACTTTCTCAAGTCCCAATACAGCTACCCTAATTTGAATGTTCGTCGCACCGCGCTGCGATATCCAAACCGAAGTTGGACAGAGCTACTAAATTTTGAGCCGACCTACCGATACAGCGGTAAACGCAAGACCAAGGTAACTGACTTTTTGTTAGAAGCCTCTCCAGAACCGGACCCAACCTTGCCCCAAATCAACTTGATTCCTCTAACAGCTGAGCAAGAGATGGCCAAGAAACGAGCTGTAAGGGCCCTCCTGACCGAAACAAACCAGGCCGAGGTACCACCAACCGGTCAGACTCAGGAGATCGTGGTGGCCCTTCCATCCCATCAATCCTCATCATCTCGTCCAAACAAGCGTGCTCGGACTTCCTCAATCGAGCCATGCCTTGTTGATGAAGAAGATACCATCCTTCCGCCAAGACCTCCACCGAGCCCACAACCGGAGCGCTCTGATCGAGCTAGCTCTTCCAAGTGGGTGCCAAAGATCACATTTCAGAACCGCGCTATTATGGATTCTGACTCAGTGGTCGCAAAAAAAGACCACTTGATGGCATTCAACCTTGCTAAGAGCGTTTGCCTTCCAGCCGACATGAGGCACCACGACCACCTAACTAAGCTGAAGGCTCTTCGCTCGTCCACAAAATCGATGGTGCTGGTAAGTTGCTCCTTTGCTTATTTTTCAAATTTTTTTACAACTTTTGGCACGGTTTTACTGAAAGTTGGCTTACCGTCCTTTTGCAGGCCATATAGAAAAACCACATCGCTCACAAGCGAGTGTTGGAACTTCGAAAAACCACTACGCAGGCCATGGCCGAGGCTAATGAAAAGGCGGCCGAGCTAAAAGAGTCCCAACAAAAGATAGTCGAGCTAGAGACCGAGGTGGCTCGACTCACTGGGCTAGTTACCTCGGTTGATGCTGATAAACAAAAGGCTCTGGCCGTGATGAAAGACAAATACTTGCGCGAGCTAACCAAGCTTGATGGCAAAAAGAGTGCGGAGATGGAGTACGCTGCTGCCGTTCAGCAACAATTTCTTCAAGAAGAGGATGATGAAGATGCTGCTCTAGAAGAAACTGAGGCTAACAATGCCTCGGTCGTCAATGATCCCGTTGTTCAGCCAGCTCGGGTGGAGCCACCGGTAGAAGACCTAACAACCGAACTACCAGCTGAAACGGGGCTCCGAGTTGAGTTGGATGCGGATCTTGATGACCTCTTTGCGTAATCTTGTATTTTCTTCTTTTTGCTTTTGGAAAGAAATTGTAACCGGGCTGAGGCCCCACCTCTTGTACTTAATCTGAATTTCCAATGAAATCTTCGTTTGTTCCAACTATTATTTCGGCTTAACTTCCATGCTTGTTTTTACTTTCCTAAAATAATCTGAATGAAGTATAACATTTTCTGGCCGAGATATTTATCCCGGTCTTAACCTTGTAATCTAGCTGGCCATACCTGCCAACCTCTTCAGCCTAGATCCTTATCTCGGCTGAAGATCAATAAGTGTTGGTGTTTTCCAGCCAACCTCTTCAGCCTAAATCCTTATCTCGGCTGAAGAACAATAAGTGTTGGTTTTTCCAGCCAACCTCTTCAGCCTAGATCCTTATCCCGGCTGAAGAACAATAAGTGTTGGTTTTTCCAGCCAACCACTCTTTAGCCTAGATCCTTTCTTTGGCTGAAGAGTACTAAGTGTTGGTTTTTCCAATCAACCTCTAAGTTGGTGATTTCTGCCAACCTAGAGTGAAGTGTTTGGTTATTCCTGCCAAACGTCCTGCAGCCTGGATCCTTATCCTGGGCTTAGGAGGGGTGTTGGTTTTTCCAGCCAACTTCTAGGTTGGTTATTTCTGCCAACCTAGAGTAGAGTGTTTGGTTATTTCGACCAAACGTCCTGCAGCCTGGATCCTTATCCTGGGCTTAGGAGGGGTGTTGGTTTTTCCAGCCAACTTCTAGGTTGGTTATTTCTGCCAACCTAGAGTAGAGTGTTTGGTTATTCCGACCAAACGTCCTGCAGCCTGGATCCTTATCTTGGGCTTAGGAGGGGTGTTGGTTTTTCCAGCTAACTTCTAAGTTGGTTATTTCTGCCAACCTAGAGTAGATTGTTTGGTTATTCCGACCAAACGTCCTGCAGCCTGGATCCTTATCCTGGGCTTAGGAGGGGTGTTGGTTTTTCCAGCCAACTTCTAAGTTGGTTATTTCTGCCAACCTAGAGTAGAGTGTTTGGTTATTCCGACCAAACGTCCTGTAGCCTGGATCCTTGTCCTAGGCTTAGGAGGGGTGTTGGTTTTTCCAGCCAACTTCTTCAGCATTGATCCTAATCTTGGCTGAAGAGAGTGCAAAGTTGGTTATTCCGGCCAACTATGCTTTCAGTGCGCCTGACTCACTAAAACAATCTTTTACAGAAAGAAACAACTATACTAAAAAGAAATTACTTGTTTTATTGAGAAAGAAAAAATTACAAATATTTGAAAGAAAAGCTAAAAATAAAATAGTTTGAGATTGGCAGTGTTCCATGGCCTAGGAATGGCTTTGCTATCTTTATCTTCCAAGTGGTACGTCCCTTTTCCTGCTAATCCAACCACCTTGTAAGGTCCTTCCCAATTAGGCCCTAACTTGCCATCTCCGGGTACCAAGGTGTTTCCCATCATTTTGCACAGTACCCAATCTCTGATTTTGAATTGTCTTGGATGTACTATTTTGTTATACTTCCTGGACAACTCCTGCTGGTACGAGGCAATGTGAACCAGTGCTTTTTCTCTTCTTTCTTCCGCAAGATCGAGCTCCAATGCTATGGCTTCTCCATTTAAGTCTGGATCAAAATTTTCACTTCTAATTGTAGGGAGGCCAACTTCCAGTGGGATTACTGCTTCCATGCCATAGGCCAAGGAAAAAGGCGTTTCTCCAGTAGACCGCCGAGGTGTGGTACGGTAAGCCCATAAAACATGAGGGAGCTCCTCAGCCCACTTTCCTTTTTCTTTCTTTAACCATTTCTTCAATCCGTCCAAGACGACTTTGTTGGATGCTTCCGCTTGGCCATTTGCTTGGGGGTATGCTGGTGTAGAATTGTAGAATTCTATCTTGTACTCCTCACAAAAGCCTCTAAAAATTTTGCCGTCGAATTGAGTGCAGTTGTCTGATATTAGAGCTTTTGGTATGCCGAACTGAGTGATGATATTCTGCTAGATGAACTTTTTCACATCCTTCTCCTTTATTGATGCCAGTGCTTCTGCCTCCACCCACTTTGTGAAGTAGTCTGTTGCTGCAAGGAAGAACTTTCTGTTGCCGAGTGCCGTTGAAAAGTGGTCCTACTATGTCCAAGCCCCACATTGCAAAGGGCCATGGGCTTGTCAATGGTAGGAGTTCTCTGGCTGGCTGATGTATTTGGTGTGTGAACTTCTGACATTTCTCGCACTTCTTGACATACTTCTCTGAATTTGCTTGCATGTATGGCCACCAATATCCTTGCGAAATTGCTTTGTAGGCCAATGATCTTCTTCCTTGATGGCTTCCGCATACGCTTTCGTGTATTTCGAACAAGAATGCTTCCACTTTGCTGGGGTGGACACACTTTAGGTAAGGTCCTGTGAAGGATTTCTTGTACAATGCCATTGATGGGGAGAGCCAAAAGCGCTGTGATTTTGCTCTTATTTTGTTGGCCTCTTTCTTTTCCTCCGGTAAGACGCCGTCTTTTAGGAACAGTATGATGGGATCCATCCACGAAGGGCCTAGTTCCGGACAACATACCTCTTCTACTTCGGGTTCTTCAATGCTTGGTTTTGGTAGGTAGTCAATCAGCAATGGATGAGGGATGGAGGTATCTGCCATTGAAGCAAAACCTGCTAGTTCATCCGCTCTACTGTTTTCTTCCCTGCCAATCTGCTCTATCCGCACTACTTCAAATTTCTTGATTTCTTTTCTGACTAACTCTTGGTACTTAGCCATCCTGTCATCCTTTGCCTCGTAGTCGTCTGAAATTTGGTTTATCACCAGCTGTGAGTCATTGTAAACCATTAGCTCAGTGGCCTTCATGTAGGATGCTGATTTTAAGCCTGCCAGAAGCGCTTCATATTCCGCTTCGTTGTTTGATGTTGGGAAGCCAAGGTTGATTGCTTGCTTGCTCCATCACTAGGCCATCTGGTGAGATGAGGACTATGCCTAGTCCTGCACCGTGCCTGTTAGACGCTCCATCCACGAAGAGCTTCCACATCTCTCCAACGAACAGTTTCCACAAGTGGAGGGATCAGATGATGCCTTGGGATCAAGAGTGTTGCTGGTGTTTTCTTCAAGGTCCATGCTTGCTGTTTGCCCCTCACTATCTGATTGTACCAAGTCTTTATTTATTGGTGAGTCTTGGCTTGGTGTAGCATGGTTTGCTTCTTCCTCCTTTACTTTACTCTAGTCTGCCTTAGGGTCTGATTGGGTATCCTGCACCAGGGGTTGCGCTATTTCGGCGTCAACTTCCAACTCTAGTGCGGTTGTATCAGTCAAGTCGACTGGGCAGATATGATGACTTCTTGGGGTGAATTCTGCGACAAAATCTGCCAAGGCTTGGGCTTTTACCGCGGTTCTGGGTTGGAACTTGATGTCAAACTGTCCCAACTCTACTGCCCACTTTAGGATTCGCCCAGAAAAGTTTGCCCTCTCAAACAAAGCTTTTAATGGAAAGGCTGTGAGGACGATTATGGTGTGGGCGTGAAAGTAATGCGACAACTTCCTTGAGGCCATCATCAAGGCTAAGGCCAGTTTTTCCAGTGGTAAGTACCTTGTTTCTGCGCCTAGTAATGTCTTGCTGACATAAAAGATGGGCAGATGTTGGATTCCTTCTGCTCGGACCAACACTGAGCTAATTGCGTACTGTGAAACTGCCAGGTACAGAAAGAGTTCTTCTCCAGGTATTGGGGTTACAAGCAGTGGTGGAGAAGACATATATTCTTTCAAGCTTTCTAAAGCTCGGTCGCATTCTTCGTTCCACTCGAACTTGGCTTTTAATGCTTGAAAAAATGGTCGACATCTGTCTGACGACCGACTTATGAATCGGTTGAGTGCAGCTGCCATGTCGGTGAGATGCTGCACTTCTTTTACTGAGTTGGGCCTCTCCAGATCCTGAATTGCTTTGATCTGAGAGGGGTCTGCCTCAATACCTCGGTTGGTCACCAAGAAGCCCAGGAATTTGCCAGATCCTACACCAAACGCACATTTGGACACATTAAGGCGCAGTTTGTGCTTCTTTAGGATCTGAAACATCTCACTTAGGTCATTGAGATGGTTATTCTTATCCTTGCTCTTGACCACCATGTCGTCGATATAAGCCTCTATCGTTCTGCCTAACAATGGTTCAAACATCTTGGTGATCATCCGTTGGAATGTTGCCCCTGCGTTCTTTAGGCCAAAGGGGATGACCTTGTAGCAGTACAGTCCTCTTGGCGTTGTAAAAGATGTGACCTCCTGGTCTGGTTCATACATAGCGATCTGATGGTAGCCTTTGTACGAATCAAGAAAGCTAAGTTGGTTGTGCCCCGCTGTTAGGTCTACCAGTTGGTCTATCTGGGGTAGAGGGAAGCTGTCCTTTGGGCATGACTTGTTGACTGTTTTGTAGTCTATGCAGACACGCCATTTTCCATTCTTCTTTGGCACCACCACTGTATTGGAGATCCATCTGGGGTAGTGCACCTCTCTGATAGCTCCTACCTCCAGCAGGTTTCCTACTTCTTCCGCCACTATCTTGGCGTGGTGGAGTGCCGATCTGCGAGTGCGCTGAATGATTGGTTTGGCGGTTGGGTGGACATTCAATTGGTGACAGATGAAGCTTGGGTCAATGCCAGGCATATCATACGGCGTCCAGGCAAACACTTCGATGTTAGAGGTCAAGAATTCCATGATCTCTATTCTCTCAGTGCTGGACATAGATGAGCCAAGCAAAAAAAACTTATCTGGGTTCTTTTTATCTATTCTTACCTGTACCAAGTCTTCCACTGCCTTCTGTTCAGCGGCTTTGCCAACATCAGCGAACAATTCATTGCTCTCTGGTTCTTCCACCATTTGTACAAACCAATTGGTAGCTCAGCTGCCATTTACTGTGACGAAGCATTGCTTGGACATAATTTGGTCTCCATAGACCTCTTCAATTACTCCAGCTTCGTTGGGGAACTGCATTACTTGATGGTAGGTTGATGCTACTGATCGCATGACATGCAGCCATGTTCTTCCTAAGATGATGTTATAAGTGGAAGGGACTTTCAATACCCAGAATTCCACTTGTTTTGTCATGCTTCCTGCTCTGACTGCGAGGATTATCTTGCCAACTGGCCACTCTGGCATTGAGTTGAATCCGATCAGGGAAGATACGGCTGGTGCCAGGTCCTGGTCCTTCAGTTTCAATTGTTTGAAGGTTTCGTAGTACATTATCTCGCATGAGCTCCCTTGGTCAATCAAAATTCGCTTGATGTCGTAATCCTTCACACGGAGAGTGACGACCAGTGCATCATTGTGAGGACAATATATCCTTGCCAAGTCTTTGTCCGAAAAAGACATGACGTTGTGGCCTCTGTTCTCCCATTTTTAATGGTAGGTTGTGCACTTAATACCTCCCTCAAGTGCTCAGCCTTCTTGATCGTTCCCCTGAGCTCACATACCCGCTTAGGTTCGAATACCCCATGTATTACGTTAATCACTCCTTGAGGTGGGGCGTCGATCGGCATATCGTTTGGGTGGTCGTGGTTCTGGGAGGCTGGCTGTGTTCCTCCTTCTATGTACTTGTCTAGATGCCCAGCTGCCACCAACACCTCCAAGTGTTGCCTTAATGGCGTGCAATTTTCAGTGCGGTGCCCCTTTTCTTTATGTAAGGTGCACCTGGATCTTCGGTCGTAGTCCTTTTGTGCTTCTCCCAGCTTAGCTGGCCATCTGACGAAAGGTTCATCACGTATCTCACTGAGAATTCGGTAGATTGGTTTCTTGAATACCGTGGTAATAGTAGTGCGGACTCTCAACCATCTTTTATCTCGGTCCTCTTCGTTGTCTCGCCTGCCTCGTCCATTCTTGCTTGGACGTTCTACCGCGTTGACTTTTGCCGTAGTCTTTTTATCTGGCGCTGCTGTTACACTAGATTTTGCTTTAGCACGGGCGCCATCTTCCTCCACCCGAATATGCTGGTGCACTCTCTCCATCAAGGCTTCCATCGTGAGGGGTGGCGTCATAGTGATTGAATCCCTCAACCTGTTTCTGACTAGAAGTCCTCTTTTGTGTTGTGCGATGACGAGATTGGTGGGGCAGTCCCCTATCTGGTTGAACGTCTCCCAGTAGCGACTGTTGTAGGATCTCAATGTTTCCTTGTCGCCCATGTCAATGGAGAGTAGCTGATCGATCTCCACTGGGGTTTTGGTGTTCGTTCTGAACCTTGTCACGAACGCCTCTGCCAATTGTGTCTAGGAGGCTATGCTGCCTTCTAGTAGCCTTTCGAACCAGGTTAAACCTAGGTCGCCAAGGCTTGATGGGAATAGAATGCACATTAAAGCCTCGTTTCGTCTGTAAACTGCCATGACCTGGCGAAAGTGGCTTAAGTGTGAGTAGGGGTTTGTCTTTCCCTCATACGTTGTAAATTTGGGCTGAAGGAAGCCGAAAGGTAGGGGTGCGTTCTCAATTGCCGGAACAAACGGCGAGGTCTGTAGTCTTGCTAAGGCTTTGTCTGCCGGTTCGTAAGCAGGGCGCGCTATTGGCATTCCTACCTCGACGCTTCCATGCGTCCGAAGAGCCAACCGCTGAAGGGCTGAGACTCTGCGCGGGTCGCGCGCCCTGGTATCCTCTTTCCATCGTGCCCTTTCTTCTAGCACAGTTCGTAGGTCGGATGATCTAGGCAACTTCGTCTGCCTGGATGACGTCTGGTGCGTGCGTGAGGGCCGATAGGTGCTTCCCTCAGTATATGACCTCTCAGTTCTCATTCTCTCAGACCTGGAGCAGCGAGTCCTAGAAGTCCTGGATTGAGTATCGCCTGTTCTGAGGCTTCTACTCTCTGCTTGTGACGGTGTGGTATGCCTGCCACGATCCTCTGAGTGGCGAGGGGGCGTGTTGCCTTTGCGCCCCTCTCCTGTCGCCACCCCTTTTCCCTTGATCTGGTGCTTCATGGCCTCCATGTTCGCCGCCATCCTCCTTATTAGCTCATCCTACTCTTTTACGCGATCCTCCAGAGCTTGAGGGTCGATTCTTCGCCTTGCCTTTCAGGACTTTGAGAGCGACGGGGGCTGTTGTTCCGCCTCCCCCTTGTATCCCTCCGGGGGTTCTGTCGCTGGGGCTCTAAGTCCACCATGGGAGGGATATGAGGCAAACCTTCGCGCCTCCCGCCCCCCTATGGGGTTTGTCCGTCAATGGCGGACTGAGGCAACTCTTCATTGTGCGCCATTACTTCCAATTTAGCGAGGAAAACTTGATCAAGAGGTTTTGTTCTTTCTGTGATTCGCACAGACGGCGCCAATTGTACGAGCACGAAATATTGTTCTCGTATAATCCTGTTGATCAAGATTGTGCTCCTCCGCACGACATCGCTTTACTCCCTTAAAACACAAACGTGAGCTAGCCGGCGGGTGTGTGCCGGATACCTCTCCGATGCCTAAGTCAGCAAAATAGATAAATAGACAAAAAACTCTGTGTATTCGGGAATCAAAGTTATGTTACCTCCCCATAGGTGATGTTGTGAGTTTTTATAGGTTCCACGTGGCACAATCCTAGTAGGACTCTTACTCCTCCATGTAAAGTCCTCATAGGAATCACATTCCTGAAAGATAATGCTTATCCTTCAACACCCCCCTCACTGCTTAAACCAAGTGAGATGGTTTTACCATGGTCGGATGTCAATACGACCGAGATAACATGGCCATGCTAAAGCCGCAGAATAGACCGAGCTTCAACTAGCTCGGTTCTTCCTTTCACTGCATGTACCTCGGTGCTGGGTTGTCTGAAACCGTGCTAACCATGATGAGTTTGGACCGAGCTAACTAATAGCAAGGTCTTGTGGTAGGCTTCAACATACCTCGGCTCAAAAAGTGTGACCGAGCTAATTGTTGTCACTCTAGCCGTGGTGACCGAGTTAACTGCAAAGCCCTTTTGGACCGGGCTAACTACAATGCTTTCTGGGACCGGGCTAATTATAAGGCTTTCTATGACCGGGCTAACTCCTGGGCCCTTTTTACCTTGCCCTTCTTACCGTGGCCCACTACCCAGCTCGGCCTAATTTATATAAATTACCCTCTCAGTAAGCCTTTAAAGTCCTTAGAATAAACCATTAAGAGAGAGAGAGAGAGAGAGAGAGAGAGAGAGAGAATCTTTAGGGGCATATGAAACACATGGGACCAGCCATCACCTCATAATTACAATTATCCAACTATACAGATTAGATGACAATAAGCTGGACAACAATAGAATTTGACAAAATAATACTCTAATATTTGTAAATATAACTCTTAGATAATTAACTCTATTATTTATAAGATGTGTCCGACTCTTTATGTTTTGATAATTTTATGACATTTAAGTGATGAAAAAATGGGTTGAAAATCTGATGTAAATTTTATTTATTCTTCATTTAATGAAAATTTGTTTCTCCTTCAAAAGAATCATACAAATTTTTTTTTACAGTGGACCTAATTTAAATTTGTCAAAAGTGCTCTCTCTCTTTTTCTCTCATACACACATTCACAAAAAACCATTAATCAAAAGTGAAGATTCACACACATTCGCAAAAAATCATTAATGAAAAGTGAAGATTCACGATCAATCTTTAATTCTTTTTGTTTTTATGTAAGTAGTTCTTGTTGTCTGTATATTATTCTTTGTTGTATCAAAAGTGGACATTGATTTTTAAGGTGAGGGACTACTTTCTATAGGAGTTTAATGTATTAATCTCCATGTCAAACAACTCCAACTCCAATCCAACTCAAGTATAGCAGTAAATTTCTGTTCAGAATAATAGTAGATGTTAGGCAAATAAAGCTAAGATGCATATAATATGTCCTTCACCCAAAACAATTCAGTAAACAATAATTGCAAGATTTTCTACATGAATAGTGATCTTCACAAAATAACTCAAAACACGAGTTTATGTTTTATCCTCTCTTTGAAGCGCTATTTACCCAAATTACATGAAATAATTCTCTCACTATTTACCGATTAATACTTGTGCTACAACGCAGGCCTTCTATGTTGCAATTTATCTGTGTCAAGTCAACAACTATAAAAGATCTTGAGAAATAATAATTAGGCCAAGTTTGGCATGTGCCCAAAAAGTCAAAAAGTCAAAAAGTTATCACTATTTACCAAAAGTCAAAAAGTACGACTGCATAACTCTCAATTTTAATTTTCCCTTACACACTAATTTATACAATTTTTTAATACATATTTTTCCATAAAAAGTCAAAAAGTTAACCCAAACAATCATATTTTTTTCCCTAACTTTTTAGTCCAAAAATTCAAAAAGTACACTTATTTAGGATATCCCAAACAACCCCTTAATGAACAAATATGGAACACAGCAGCAAATGAAATATAAAATATAATTACATTTCATTTCGTATATTCATAAACCAAATACTGTTTTAAAAATATTTTTATTCAAACTGTAGAATGACCCCCACGGGCAACGCGTGGGGGGCCAACTAGTATAAATAAAAAATATATATTTTTTGTAACATATTGCATATTAGTGTTGACGTGGTTATTGACGTGATATTTACAAAAAATTATTTTAAAAATATATTATTAAATTATTTTTGAAATAACATTTTTACATAATTATGTTTTTAAATGATAATATTCTTTCAAGGGTAATATTTTCAAAAAATCAAATGGGCTAGATCAAATAAGAAATAGTAAATATGAAGCAAGCAAGCAGAGATGCAACAAGCAGATGTAGGCACAACAGCGGAAGATCATTTGCCTAGCAATGGATGTTAATTATTTGTGGAGAACTAAAATGAAATGTCTTTTATGATGCAAAGCCTTTAGAGGAAGATCAAAATAGCAAAATCCTTTAGAGCATTTCCAATAATTTACCAATTTTTTCACCAAATCTGAGTAAAAACAAGGCAAGTTCCTCAATCTGATACGAGCCGCTCCAATAGTTGCACTGTAGCTTGCATTCAAAGATTGGGGACATCCGGTGAGACGACCGGCCGGTTGACCCATCAAGGCACTGAAATAATTTTTTTTCCCCTTCATTTCTGTTTCCCAATTCGTTTCCTATTTCTTTTGCCTTCCATTAAATATTTTTCATTTTTTGTTGCCTCCAATAATGATTTCCTTCCAAGAACTGATATAAACACATTAATCCATGTACCATATACCAGACAAGAGGTACGTTATATCTGGAAGACACCATAACTTAAAGCAGAGCATAATGAGTATTTCAAATTCTTGTTAGACAATCTTCACTATATTTAAATGGATTAAATTCTGTTGTGTACTAAACAACAACCAGAATAAAAAGAAATAAAGGAAAGGAGAGAATTTGTTTGATTATAAAAATCAAACTCGAAATAAAAATAAATAAATAAAAAAACAGATTTTATTTTGTTACAAAAACAAAATTCAAATCTAATTTAAACAAATAATAATAACACTGAAAATAAATTAAATAACTTACTTGATTTAATTTGTTCGAATTATAATCTGACCAAGTCCAGTGTTTGACACTGTGTCCTTAAGACAGATTCGTCCTCTCCACGGTGCTTTCAGAATTTGGACGTCTATCTCCCAGGATGAAATGATCTTCTACGAACAATAGCAGCACTACAAATTGTTTGCCTTACGAACACACTAAGTGTTTACACTCTTTCTTTCAGAAATTAAATGCAGCAAAATGCAGAGAGAATTATAGCAGAGGATGGAGTACGAAAATTGGAGTAAAATCCAAATGGGAGACTAGTCTATTTATAGATGTAAAGGTGGCTCTTGGTTTTGAATTGAACAGGTATGATACCTGTTGGCTTTGAATTCAAACAGATTTGAATCTGTTGGGTTTAATTTTAAACAGATACAAAAACGGGAAGGGCCCTGTTTGGGTGTGCAATAATACCAAACTAGTTTATTTCTGTTTGAAAACGAGAAGGGCCCTGTTAGGATGTACAGAAAATCCAAACCGGTTTAATTTGAATTCTGGATTTTATTTTACCAAAAAATAAAATTAAATTCAAATGTTTTTGGCCCAAAAAGATTAGTATTGGGCCGAACAAGCCCAACCCAACCTCACACCACGCACCCGCACCCAAGCCCAGCCCACCCGACTGGCGGCGGTGTGCGCGCGTGTGGTGATTTTTGGGTCCAATGGGTCTACCCCATTTTGCCCATAACCTCTCCCTCTAAAACACTTGGGTACCCCTTGGGGCACACCCCAAGTATTAAACCATGCCTTATAAACCCATTCAAAACTTCCCACCAAATCAATGTGGGACAAGCCTTATTCAATACCTTTAAGGATTTTCCACCAAAACTCCATTTCCATGGAGCACACTTTGGCTTCAATTTCCTATTCACTCGATAATGGTTTTGAGCAACCAAACATACCACGTGAATCACAACGCGGCATAGAACGCGTTACCACTTTGACCCGCGTAAATCGACGCACGGGGCCCACCTAAATATTAGACCAAACTTAGGATAAAATTCTGGTTTTACCCAAAATTTTATAACTATTTCCAACAATTCTTACCTGAACACAGTATCCCCCGGTTTACCCTCTGTTTTTTCCTCATAAATCAATCTTTATTTCTCTTTCTCTCTCTCTCTCTCTCTCTGTGCAATAAAACTGATTTCTTCTATTTCAAAGAATCAGCAAACAACTCAGTTCTAATCTGGGTGAATTTTATTCAAGCTGAAAAATTGCTACTTTCATATATATATTATGGACATCTTTAGTAGGTAGGTAAAAAGTATACAAATATAGTACAAAGCAATTGCTTTTGGAATCAATGCTCTACTGAAACTAAACCCTTTTTCCATTACTACTATCCCAGAAAGTCACTACACTTTATCCCAAAAATTTATCAAATGCATCTTCCTTTTCTTGCTATCATTTGTATATATATATATATGTACAGAGTTTCTTCTTTTATTTTCTTTTCTTCTTTCTTAATTATTTTTTATAAATTCCAATGGTAAAAAAATCTGTACCTATCGCTGGCAAGGTCAGTGCTCTCCAAACCCAAGTCAAGATTTGGGGAACAATCTATACCTATTGATTCAAATTTGATCGAAGAAATAGGTTTAGCAATGCAAGAAAGAACTGAATATAGCTCATTTTCACCTGAACACAATAGCTTTGCATTTTTTGTATGCAACGGATGACTAGTGGACAACCGGCCGAACGTTCGACCGGTTGTCTGGTGGGACCCATCTCCAACGTAAACACACAGTATTTTAGTGAAATCTGATCTAGCTCCTCATTTTGGTGAAGGTTTTGGCTCGTTCTCAATTTGATATTATTTTGGTGAAATCGTTGGAGAGATAAAAATAATTATTTTTTATCAAATTCAAATCTGATGATCAACCTAATTCACCGTTGGAGATGGTCTTAGGAGAAGACTAAAACAATTTCACTATAAAAAATGTCTCATAAATGAGAGGTTTTCCCTTTATATAGTTTTTCATCTCCTTAATTGATAGCTAGGATCAATTTGATCAAATGATCATCATTATTATTTTGAAATATTTAAGAATCACTTTGTCATTCCATTATATTTTAGAATTCTCTAAACTATTCCATCAAATTCAAATCTGGTGATCAATCTGATTCACCGTTGGAGATGGTCTTAGGGGAAGACTAAAACAATTTCACTATATTTCTCTCATTTATGAAACATTTTTTATAGTGAAATTGTTTTAGTCTTCCCCTAAGACCATCTCCAACGGTGAATCAGATTGATCACCAGATTTGAATTTGATGGAATAGTTTAGAGAATTCTAAACTCTTTATATAGTTTTTCATCTCCTTAATTGATGGCTAGGATCAATTTGATCAAATGATCATCATTATTATTCTAAAATATTTAAGAATCATTTTGTCATTCCATTATATTTTAGAATTCTCTAAACTATTCTACTGCTAGTGAATTTATTTTTTATTTTTATATTTTTTAAAAATATTCTACACCTTTCGAATTCTTCTAGAGTCCTAAACGACTACAAATGACCATTGGATTAAATACTTATTTAGGTCTCGTTTGGGAACATACTATTTTAATGATTTTTTGACTAAAATATAAGGTAAAAAAAACTAATCAACTTGTTTGGTTTTGGTTTTCAGAAAACACTATTTAGAAAATTCTATTTTTTTATTTTTCGTATTTTTTTTTTGTTTTCAATGAATTTTTTAATATTTTAAGCAAATTTTTTTTTTAAAATTTTTAGATACACCTAACATAAATACACTTAAAAAGTATAATATTTGTGAAAAAATCTTTACAATTTTTCGTATTTTTGTGTATTTATTAATTTTTAAAAATATTTTTTACAAATATTTTACTATTTAGGCACATCTAAGTAAGGTGCATCTAAAAAGTAAAAAAAATTACTTAAAATTTTAAAAATATTCACTAAAAATAAAAATAAAAAACAGAAAATAAAAAACTCAATTTTCAGAAAATTGAATTCAGAAAACTAAAACCAAACACACTGAACATGTTTGGAATGACTTTTTAGTTTTTTACGAAAAGATGTACAAAAAGTAGAGAGAAAATTGAATTTTTAACTTTTTGGTATAGGTTATAGATTTTTTGATTTTTTAAATAAATTTTCAATTTTTAGGAGCAAATTGTTGCATGCCAAACGAGGCCTTAACCCAAAAGAAAGATGATAAGAATACAGGAAATACTAATGATGATCATTCGATAATCTATTACGTCAATGTTGTATTCAGTGACACATGAAATAATATAGTAAATACAAAATAAAATGATAATAAACATAGCATTACTGTTATAACATTATTCATAAAAATTATAATTAATTTAAGGGTGTGATTTTAAGATCCATGTTAAACAAACTTTAAAAAATTACATATTTTTATTACATTACTTTCAAGTAAAATGAATAATTATTTTAAAATTTAAGCATAATAATATGTATTTGGAAACACGTTAATAAAGTTTTTATTTTAAAATATTTCAAGTAAAATGCAAATTCTCAAATAAAATTCATCTACATATGCATAAATTAATTACAAAATTTAATGTCAACCAACTACTATCGTTATAAATAAACACAATTTATCTTAGAATTCCGGTCTAATTTCATCACATCAATAATTTCCTCACTCAGTATGCTGTACTGATAATCACCTTACTTAAACAAGCATGACATTAGTACTTTTTGTAATAATCGGATACTTGAAATATTCGATTAATCTTGAGACCCATACAGGGGTTGTTTGGCAATGACTTTCTGGCTAAAAATGCACAAAAAGATAAAAATAAGTTAATAAGACAAAACGTTACATCTAAATTATAATTATTTTACTTTTTCTCTCACAAAAATCAAAAAAATCAAACCAAACAAAATTTTAATCCCAAACTAAAATAACCAAAATACTAAAAAACTAACTTAAAAAAATTAATTGCCAAACGGCAACACAAAGTGTCCTCTACCTGCGTGCATATATATTATTGCAGGTTAAAAATAATAATTTAAACTTATAATACAATTATCTTACAATACAAATTAACCTTATAAAACAATAATTTAAACTCGTAATACAATTATCCACCTGTGTGAATTCTTATAATTATTATTAATTTTTTAAAGTTTGTTTAACATGTATCTTAAAATCACATCCTTAAATTAATTATAATTTTTATAAATAATGTTATAACAATAATGTTATGTTTATTATCAATTTATTTAGTATTTATTGTATTATTTCATGTGTCACTCAACACATGATCGAATGGTCATAATGTATTTAAATACTAAGAGAATTTCATTTGTATCCCTATACTTTTTTTCAATTTTCATAGCTATTCCAAGGTCATGGAACACGGTCAATCTCAAGAAGGTTGGCAGATTTGACCAACAATTTTTTTTTGCACTCTTTGTCCAACTGGGGGCAATGAAGGTTGGCAGGTTTGATCAACACATTTTTACACTCTTTAGCCGAGATGAGTATCTAGGGAAAAAAAGGTGGGCAAGTTTGACCACAAACATTTTCTGCACTCTTTGCCCAACTAGGGGCAATAAAGGTTGGCAGGTTTAACCAACACATTTTTTGGACTTTTAGCCAAGATGGTTATTTCAGCCAAAGAAGGTTGCCAGGTTTGACTAACAACTTTTTGCACTATTTGACCGAGATGGCAGTTATCTCAGCCAACGCGGGGTTGGTAGGTTTGCCCAATATTTTTTTTGAACTCTTGGACCAAGATGGCTATCTAAGCCGAAGAAGGTTGGCAGGCGTGACCAACGTTCTGTACTCTTTGACTGAGATGATTATCTCGACCGAAGAAGGTTGACAGGTGTGACTAACTTTTTGCACTCCTTGACTGAGATGGTTATCTCGGCCAAGGAAGGTTGGCAGGTGTGACCAACTTTTTGAAACCTTTGCTGAGCTAGTTAGCTCGACAAATTAGGTTGACAAGTTTGCCCAACTTTGAAAAATTTAACCAGCTCGACAAAGTAGGATTGGCAAGATTGTCTAACTATAAGAAATTTATGATTGAGTAATTTTGGTGAGCTCGGTTGGATGGAGCAAAGTAGCTCTGCTGGACAGAGTAATCCCAATCATCTACTGCAGATGAAATTAAGGGGCAATTGAAAAGGTAATTTATGTAGCCAAATTGAGTCGAGCTAGGTTGGAGTGGCGGTCAAAAATGACCAAACTAGTAAATGTCCATATTTTTGGACCTAGTTACGGGACCTAGCTATAGGACCTAGCTACGGGGCCTAGTTACGGGACCTAGCTATGAGACTAAGCTATGAGACCTAGCTATGGGATTTAGCCATTAGACCTAGCTATGAGACCTAGCTACAGGACCTACCTATAGGATTTAGCCACAAGACCTAGCTATGAGACCTAGCTACGGGACCAAACTATGAAACCTAGCTACGGGATTGAGCTATGAGACCTAGTTACGAGGCCTAGATATGGGACGTAGCCACGAGACCTAGTTGCGGGACCTGGCTACTTCCTAGTGGCGGTCAACGCTATGGCCGAGCTACCAAGCAAGATAGTCAAACAGAGAGAAGAACCGAGCTAGGAGGAAAGCCATGCAATGTTAGCTTTCACGGTGCTGCGCGTTGCATGGCTAAGCCATTGGCGAACAAAGCAGAGGTAGTCTGATTGGACGATAGAAAGTCGAGCAAAGACTTGTGTCATCTCACTTGGCTTGCAGTGAGGAGGGTGTTCTAAGGATAAGCAATATTTTTAGGTATGAGACTCTTGAGAGGACTCTACTAAGGAGAATTAGAGTCCCGCTAGGACTGTGTCACATAGAATTTATAAAAGCTTATGATAGAACCTATGGATATGTATCACAATTCTTACTCTCAAATATACAGAGCTTTTGTGTCTATTATTTATTTCGCTAACTTAGGCATTGGAGAGGTTTCCAGCACACCACCACCGGCTAACTCACGTTTGTGTTTTCAGGTAGTAAAGCGACGACGCTTGGAGGAGTACAAACTTGATCAACAGAATTATACAAGAAAATTATTTCGTGGTCGTACAGTATCACTTATTTTATTCTTCATTTTAGAATTATATTTGAGTTTTAACTCATTCCAATCATTAATAGTTTTTAAGTCTATGGTTGAAATGTTAGTAGAGCCCTTTGACGATTCAGGAATTAACTGCGTTTCGACCTCCTTAGATGTTCATGCATCATTCAAAATGTAATCAATATTCATGCGTAATAAAATTTTATCATTTAAATATTGGATCTCATGTTCACGTGTTATCGTATACAATGCTAACAAATTAGTTTATTTAGTTCATTTCTAATTTTTTGACTTTTTATTATTATTATTTTTTTAAAATATAAACATGTTTGGATTTTCTAATATATCCTTCTTGTGAGGGCAGGAAGATAACTATGGACAAAGTTGGGCCGGCAGGGCCCAAGTCCACTGATGTTTTGGTGCTAACCCATCCACGCATCAGTTGCTATTAAAGGCCCAACAGCCCATCGATTTGAACGAACCGTTGAGATGAGAGGTTCGGTGAAACTTCAAACTTGAGCCTATAAAGTTGAGGCCCGTCAGTTAAAAGTTACAGCTACCGGTGGGTCGGGTCATAGCTTATCTAAAACAATTCGAATTGTGTTTCCACATTAATTTATTTATTTTTTTTAAAATGGTCATTATAAAACAAATTTTAGTACAAAAAAAATTGAGTGAAATTATCATGAAATGGATTTTTCTACAACTATAAGAATAACACTTAGAATAGGAAAATATAAATAATTACAGAGTGAAATTGTATTACAAATAAAAAAATATGCATATAATTTTATTATTAAATTCACTTACAATAATTTGGAGTTTGGGACAAATAAATTAGATAAATAGCATACCATATCATCGTGAATCAAATTAGGAGAGACTTTTTAGAGGTCTCAAACATTTTTAAAAAAATAAAAGTAGTGATATACAAAATATATATACATACACTCAAAATAGCATAATGTCACAAATCTTACTTTTATCGTTTTAAAGCAAAAGATCTATTAGATTGGAGAGGAACTGAGTTTTAAAATTAAATCTCAATCGCGCAATAATTTTTTAGATATGTTTTTAATTATGTGTAATATCTCTAGTGTTAAGTGTAACCCACACTCCACTCAAATGAATAGTCACAAAATATTATTAATTATCTTATTTTTTCAAAATACCACATTACCTATGTACTCGTCTAATAATAAATATCTATATACTCACATGGTCCGCGAAATAAAAATAATAATAGGCAAATTATTTGAAAACACAATCACATCACATAGTGTTTTGTACCTACGTAATAATTTTGGCACAAAATATACTCTCTAATTGTAATTTTTTATATTCTAATTTTGTGAGGATAGTATATATTTTGTTGGTGACATTAAATAATTGCAAAAAAACAGAATGAACATGATTTGTCTTAGAAATGATATGTGTTAGGTTTTTATTATTGGCAACCCCGTTTGACAAAACTCCTTTCAGATGTATTTATTTTCGCCTTTTTATTTCAGTGAGGCTATGAGTTTATTAGATGCAAATCCAAACCCGAATCAAGCCATGCAGAGAAGTTTGTAATGTTAATGCTTTTAAGATTGCCACTTCGCTGATTATTACGGGGGTCGAGCTGCCCGGTCAGCTCGCGGCCGAAGCAAAATTCAAAATTGCATTCAAAATTGCATATCAGCCGTTGCTCGCTCGAGCCAAGGAGTGCTCGCTCGAGCCAAGACTTTCTCGCTCGAGCCAAGGAATGCTCGCTCGAGCCAAGGATTGCGTCCATACAAAAACCTGAAGAAGTGTATTCCTCGCTCGAGCCAAGGATCCGTCGCTCGAGCCAAGGCACTAGTAGAAATCATGAAAATTACTCTCCTCGCTCGAGCCAGGAAAGCTTCGCTCGAGCGAGCCTCAGAATCCGGGTTTCTCAAGGAGTTTGTTTTCTTCCCAATCTTGGATTACTTTTGGTTCTCTATAAATACTTGGTTTTCTCCCAAAACTAAGTAAATTCATTGAAGTCCTCCAGATCTTCTTTTTGGTTCTTAAAGGTTTATATCTGGGGATATTTTGTTATTTTTTCTTTGATGTTTTATTGAGTATTCAACTCATAGTTTAAAGAGAGTACATCAAAGGTTTGTTTGTGATACACAAAAGAGAGTTGTTCTTCAGTTGTGAATTCTGAAGAATTCGAGCCTGAAGCTTTGGAGGGAATCCGGAGTGGCTCATCAGAAAGACAGTTCCGTGCTGAAGATGGGGTTGGAAGAGGCACATAGAGGTTGGTTCAATTAGGCGTTGTGAATTCGCTAGATAATTGAGAGTGATACCTGTGTAATTCCTTTATATCTTCTTAGTGGATTGTTCTTGTGGCTGTTGCCCGTGGTTTTTTGATCACAATTGGAAGGTGTCCAATTGTGGTTTTTCCACGTAAAATCTTTGTGTCTCTTTCTCTTGATTGTTTGATTGGGATTGTTATATTCTGCTTAAAATTGTTACATAATCACAAATCAACATCTAGGGGGTTTCTAGATTTTTCAATATGAATTGTCAGCTTTTGCTTTTGAAGCCAGACCCAGCAGCCTCACTTTCATTTCCACTAAAGTGAACCTCCCATTTCGCTCCCACTAAAGTAAGCTTTTGATTTGATTCGAATTAATCAAAAACAAACCACACACGTCAAGTTATTTAGTTTTGGACTCAAAACTAGCAATCCCTCAAGAATCGAATCGAATCAAACCTAATTGAAAGCGGAATTTATTCAATTGATGGAATTAATGGTTAATTGACCATCCCTATTTACAACTTTAAATTAGGTGTTTGTTTCAAAAGAGACTTTTGTCCTACCCATTCACAAATAATAATAATAATAATAATAATAATAATAATAATAATAATAATAATAATAATAATAATAATAATAATAAAATAAAAATAAATAAATAATAAATTTTGAAAATAAATAAATTAAGAAAAATTTATTACTTACCATGTTGATCAAAGGAAGGATGATGTAGGGGATACCGGCAGGACGGTTGCACCCCTAAAATGCTTAAAAATTATGTACATTAGTAAGATAATTTTAAATTTGAGTAGCTCGCATCCTCCAAAATATTTACATTACAAAATTTAAAAATAATTTTTAATTGAATTTTATCAAATGTTGATCTATTCTATTTTTTATCTGTATTAATAATTTTTATATTTATATATTGTTTAAAATTACTTGTATTCTTTTATTTGTTTCTATTTGTTACTATTCTTGTTTTTTCTTTTCATATATCATTTATATATTTTTTTCTTTTTTTATTAATCACATTTTAATTTGCTTATGCATCTTATTTTACATTTATTCTAATTTGTTCATTCTCTAGAAATAGAAATATTGTCTAGAAATAAAATTTTTATCTACTTCAACATGACATTCTTAAAATAACTTAATAAAATTTAATACCGCTTATTGAAACGAATTATCATTATACTCATAAGAACATACATTTTCAATTATAACTACATAATAAAATGAAAGATGATTTTGTAACAAGTTATTTGATCAAATTTATTGATAAAGATATTCATTAAGGTTTTGATGTTGAGTTTATCATAGATGTTTTTATATATATTATAAAAAGTGGTGATTACAACATTTTCAAATAGTTAACTTAGGTAGATGGAGATATAGTAATAGTAATAGCTAATATTTTATTAAGTTAATGCAGACAAGCAATGTGTCTAATTATATTTTTGTTCTCAATTATGTTAACAAAGAATGTTCGATAAATAGTAATATTATTCATTTTTCTTGTGTTGGTATAAATCAAAATTAAAATTTTATAATAATTTTTTTGATAAAAAATTACATGTGTTTTTGCTCCCTCAAAACTCAAATCTTAGATTCCTGGATCAAAGAGTATAACCTTTATGACGGTAAGGGCCCTACATTTTTTTTGTTTTTGTTTTGTTTTGTTTTGTTTTGTTTTTTTTTTTTGTTTTACACATTTAAATTTCATTTCAATTCTTAAGAAATGTTACATAAAATCGAATTTGTTATCACCACTTCTGTGTCTAGTGATTGAAAATTGAATAAAAAATTTGTGTATAGATAACATTAATTCTTATGTACAAGCTAGAACGAGAGAAAGAAATTAATCGTAAAAATAAAAATAGTTATAAATTGGTAGATTCCTTACAGGAACAGCCGAATGTACAAATCGAGCTGGGCTCAGAGACGGGTCATAAAATGTACAAGTCATCACCAGAAGCATCTCCAAAAAGCCATATGACAGTCTTTGAATTCCAGGTAACACCTTCTAGTCAGGTATCAGTGAAAATTGAGAGGACTAAAAGTGAAAGAGGTTCATCTAACCAGAAACGTAGGTTTAACCATGATTCTGTCGCAAGGAGCAGTTTGGAACAGTTACTTAAAGAGAATAAAATTGGGAAGAGACGCAATTCTATGGTTCAGGGAGACCTGATTATGTTGATCAGGAACCAAGAGATAGTAAAAGTAGTAATTCTCTCCTAAGTTACATGCAAGCGACAGAATCTGCAAGAGCCAAAGCTCTTGCAACTAGCTCCCCGAGATCAAGTCCAGATGTGCAAGACAAGGACATTTACATTAAGAAGAGACATTCATTGCCTCCTTCAAATGGAAGGCATGGATCTTCTCGTATCCAGCGATCTACGTCTCAGGCACAGCCCGATGCTAAGGGAAATGGTCATCTTCACGGTATTTTCTAAACTACCTCCTTTTTCTTTTCAGATAGAAGGTATTGCAAATGTACTTCATAAATCCATTGATTTAACTTAATGGACTCATCCCTAGAATTTCCTTCTAGCTATGTTTAATCTGTCTAGGATCTGGTACAATTTGATCTAGATCGGTGACACAGTAAATTTTGTTTGGTTTTTGTAGGTAGTTTATCTGCTTTTAGAAAACAGTTAATGTAGTTTAGCGTTCAATATTTTGACTTTCTAAGAAGAAATTATAGGGTAGTTATAGACTATAAGAATTTGAACTGAACTAAAAGAGCAGCAAACCAAGCCTGGGACTGAATTGTACTTGCACCTTCTAGTCAAATTCCTATGGTCTATATACCCTTCTTTTCCTTAGCTTTAAGAATATAATAATAAACTTCTGGCGAATGGGGAGATAGATTCATAAGCATCTCTGTTACTTGTGTGGTTAGTTGGATTTCACTCCAAGTTACTATGTTGTATCTCTTGTCATATTGAAGGTTCTCCACTATTGAGATTTTGTTTGTTGTGTTTTCCCAGCCATGTTTTTTGCGTGCAATATTTTGCCAACATTGTCAGTTTAAAATTGTTTCTCAGCTGTTCTTTTAAGATTGTTTGGATTTACGATTCAGGTAAGGATATGTGGAGGGAAATGAAAAAAGTGAACGAAATAAGCTAATTTTTTTCTCTATTTTCCTTGCATTTTTCTTTTTCTTTCCAAGTCCATTATCCAAATACAATCTAAATTTCTTTCAGTTGTTTGTCATGACACAATATTTGCACAAATTACTCTAAGTTGTTTGTCAAAAGTTTTTTTGTTTTCTGTTTTTTTGGTGTCAGCTAATTACTCTATTGTCACCCTTTTCAGATGCTCATGATTTTTTTTTTTTTTTTCTTTAGTAATCATTCTTAGGTCATCATCTACCCTTTAAACTTCAGCATAATGTTACACAGTTTGTCCAAAGTCTACCAATGTGAAGTTTTGGTATATGTTTGGTTCCTTATTGCCTAAATCTTGTTTGTTTCAGAGAGAAAGTGGCAAAGGTAAAGAGTAGATTTTTAATTTTGATTATCGGCACGGGCATGCCTTGGATTCAGGTTTGCTGGTGGAGAATGTAGAGAATGAAGTGAAATTTTATGTATAGTGGTGAACTACCATCTTATTATTTTTTATTTGATTATGAAGAAATCTGTTTTGGAGGTTTGCTTGTATTTTTGTTCGAGAGTATATGCGACTTTGTTTAAGGTTTGTTTTAAGATGGTTTTGGTGATTATTAACGTTTGAAATATTGAGTTATAAGTTCGAGATATTTATTTTATTTTATTTTTTAAAATTTTGAGTGAAATATGAATTGAATTGCGTTTTTTGTGTGTGTTTTGCTTTGGGGGCCACTTTTACTAAAAATCTGTGGGGCCAAGACAGTTGACCGTGCACCACTCAAACACACAAGTCGGAATCCAAGTGTAGGTGCAGCTTCCTATGTTTCTGATCCACATGTTAGCTTTAAGTTTTATTTTTTCCTTTTCAAGTACAAGCTGGAGCTCGGCTTAATTGAGTTGGTTCCATTCGAGCTCGAGTTTCTTTTTTTGGAGCTTGAGTTTCTGAAATTGAAGGAACCAAGCTCAAGCTCGATTTGAGCTATTCTCTAACTCAAACTCGATTAATTTTCTGTGAACCAAGCTTTAATATCAATGTTTTGAGTTAAATTCTTGATCCAAGAATATCATCTTCCATAAATCACAAAAAAAAAAAAAAAAAACCAAGAGTACAACTAATACATATAAAGGACAATATATGTGAACCTTATCAATAAAACCATAAATCCAATGTAATATATACTTATGAAATCCTATACTCTATATATATGTTCAAAATCCTATAAGTACCATATACATGGCAAGATCCAAGTAACTACGAGTTTGTAAAAGTTTATATGTTTCTTCCTTCATATTTCAAGGTATGGAGTTTCTTCACTCATATCTCACAGTATGGAGTAGGATGACAAGGCAAGAGAGGCAAACCAATAGAAACTTCTTGATCAAGAGCAGCACCAACACCGTTAAAAAGCTTCTGATCATTATCTGCAGCACTATCGAGCCAATAGGAATTCCAATGGTTGGGATGGTCATGAAGAGCGCAAACATGACAACGAAATACCTTCTCCCTTGACTTCATATTCTTCAGTTCCACCTCCATCATCCGCATTTTACGATAATAATCGCAATTTACAAAATATGAAACAGTCATTTTTGAGAAAACCATAAAAGCAAGTGTAGACATGGCAAACATAGCAGAGAAGATGGAAAACTTAAGCCTCCACTCTTTTTTATTTAGAATAAGTATTATTTCAAAATAAATGCCATAAGCTGACCTAAAGTAGAAATAAGACCAAAAACTTCTAGAAAGGCAATAGGCTTTTTTGTTTTTCTTCAACCATACAACTTCTACAATTGCAAAAGTAAATGCAACCACCGTAAAACCAAGCCCCACGTAAGAGTATATTATATTTTTTTTCATTTCCAACTTGTTCCATTGTGGCACTTGCAAATTCTAGCAAGACATTGAAGGCAGCATAGTAAAAATTTGATTGTTGTTCCTTAAAAAACTTAAACACTTTGAACTTCAATTTCCTGAAAACTTTGTTGGTGAAGCATAACACTATGAAAACCATGTGAAACACTGTGGGTTTCATTTTCTCAAAAACTTTGCAGGTGAAATGACACACTTTGAAAAATAGGTAAAATACTTTGGACTTCATTACCTTGAAAACCTCGCAAGTGAAGTGAAGCACCATGAAAAACATAGGAAAGACTTTGGAAAACATTTTTTATGTCTGTAATACAGAGAAGGGATAGGTGAAGGATAGAGAGAAAATGGAGGTTGGAGAGAGGGAGAGAATGTAAGAATGAGCAATGTAAGAATGGATGTTCCATTCCTATTTATAATGGTCTAAAGAAATTACCTTTGTTTTTTTTTTTTAATGCATGATTTTGAAGCATTAAATTACCAAACATTATTAAAAAAAATAAATAATGAATGCTATAAATACACACTAATTAGTGCACAATTTTGAAGCATTAAATTAGTATATCGATTAATAGCACGATTTTGAAGCATTAAATTACCAAACTACCTTTTTTCTTTTTTAATGCACGATTTTTTATTTTTTTTTAACCTATAAGTACCATAAACATGGCAAGATCCAAGTAACTACGAGTTTGTAAAAGTATATTCGTTTCTTCATATTTTGTGGTATGGAGTTTCTTCACTCAAATCTCACAGTATGGAGCAGGATTACAAAGCAAGAGAGGCAGACCAATAGAAACTTCTTGATCATGAGCAACACCAGCACCGTTAAAAATCTTCTAATCATCATTGGCAGCACTATCGAGCCAATAGGAATTCCAGTGGTTGGGATAGTCATGAAGAGCGCAGGCATGACAACGAAATACCTTCTCCCTTGACTTCATATTCTTTAGTTCCATGTCCATCGTCTGCATTTTACTATAATAATCGCAATTTAAAAAATACGAAAGAGTTAATTTCGAGAAAACCTTGACAACAAGTGGTGACATGGCAAACATAGCTGAGAACATGGAAAAATTAAGCCTCCATGCTTTTTGTATAGAATAAGTATTATTTCCAAAATAGATGCCATAAACTAGCCTAAAGTAGAAATAAGACCAAAAATATCTAGAAATGCAATAGGCTTTTTGTTTTTCTTCAGCCATACAACTTCTAAAATTGCAAAAGTAAATGCAATCACCGCAAAACCAAGCCCCACGTAAGATTATATTATAATTTTTTTCATTTCCAACTTGTTCCATTGTGGCACTTGCAAATTCTAGCAGGACATTGAAGGCAACACAGTAAAAATCTAATTGTTGTTCCTTAAAAAACTTAAACACTTTGAACTTCAATTTCCAGAAAACTTTGTTGGTGAAACATAACACTATGAAAATCAAGTGAAACACGGTGAGTTTCATTTTCTCAAAAACTTTGCAGGTGAAGCGACACACTTTGAAAAACATGTTAAATACTTTGAACTTCACTTCCTTGAAAACCTCTCAAGTGAAGTGAAGCACTATGAAAAACATAGGAAAGACTTTGGAAAACATTTTCTATGTCTGTAATACAGAGAAGGGATAGGTGGAGGATTGGGAGAAAATGGAGGATGGAGAGAGGGAGAGAATGTAAGAATGAGCAACGTAAGAATGGATGGTCCACTCATGTTTATAATGGTCTAAAGAAACTACCTTTTTTTTTTATTTTTTATTAATGCACGATTTTGAAGCATTAAATTACCAAGCTACCTTCTTCTTTTTTTTCTATTGCAATTTTTTTTTTTTTTTTTTTTTTTTTTTTTTACCTATAAGTACCATATACATGGCAAGATCCAAGTAAATACGAGTTTGTAAAAGTATATACGTTTCTTCCTTCATATTTCATGGTATGGAGTTTCTTCACTCATATCTCATAGTATGGAGCAGGATGACAAGGCAAGAGAGGCAAATTGATAGAAACTTCTTGATCATTAGCAGCTCCAATACCGTTAAAAAGCTTCTGATCATCATCGGCAGCATTATCGAGCCAATAGGAATTCCAGTGGTTGGGATGGTCATGAAGAGCGCAGACTTGACAACAAAATACCTTCTCCCTTGACTTCATATTCTTCAGTTCCACCTCCATCATCAGCATTTTACCGTAATAACCGCAATTTACAAAATACGTAACAGTCATTTTCGAGAAAACCTTGAAAGCATATGTAATCATGGAAAACATAGCTGAGAAGATAGAAAACTTAAGCCTCCCCCCCTTTTTAAATAGAATAAGTATTATTTCCAAAATAGATGCCATAAGATGACCTAAAGTAGAAATAAGACCAAAAATTTCTAGAAATGCAATAGGCTTTTTGTTTTTCTTCAGCCATACAACTTCTACAATTGCAAAAGTAAATGCAACCACCATAAAACCAAGCCCCACATAAGAGTATATATTATATATATTATATATATATTATTTTTCATTTCCAACTTGTTCCATTGTGGCACTTGCAAATTCTAGCAGGACATTAAAGGCAGCACTGTAAAAATCTAATTGTTGTTCCTTAAAAAACTTAAACACTTTGAACTTCAATTTCCTGAAAACTTTGTTGGTGAAGCATAACACTATGAAAACCATGTGAAACACTGTGGGTTTCATTTTCTCAAAAACTTTGCAGTTGAAATGACACACTTTGAAAAACTGGTTAAATACCTTTGACTTCAATTGCTTGAAAACCTCGTAAGTGAAGTGAAGCACTATGAAAAACAAAGGAAAGACTTTGGAAAATATTTTCTATCTCTGTAATACAGAGAAGGGATAGGTGGAGGATAGGGAGAAAATGGAGGTTGGAGAGAGGGAGAGAATGTAAGAATGAACAACGTAAAAATGGATGGTCCACTCCTATTTATAATGGTCTAAAGAAACTACCTTTTTTTTATTTTTTTTATTTTTAATGCACGATTTTGAAACATTAAATTACCAAACTACATTTTTTTTTTAATGCACGATTTTTTTTTTTAAACCTATAAGTACCATGTACATGGAATGATCCAAGTAACTACGACTTTGTAAAAGTATATACGTTTCATACTTCTTATTTCGTGGTATGGAGTTTCGTCACTCATATCTCACAGTATGGAGCTGAAGGACAAGGCAAGAGAGGCAAACCGATAGAAACTTCTTGATCATGAGCAGCACCGGCACCGTTAAAATGCTTCTGAGCATCATGGACAACACTATCGAGCCAATAGTAATTTCAGTGGTTGGGTTGGTCATGAAGAACATAGACATGAAGACGAAATACCTTCTCCCTTGACTTCATATTCTTCAATTCCACCTCCATCATCTGCATTTTACCATAATAATCGCAATTTACAAAATACGAAATAGTCATTTTCAGGAAAGCCTTGAAAGCAAGTGTAGACAAGGCAAACATAGTTGAGAAGATGAAAAACTTAAGCCGCCACTCTTTTTTATATTGAATAAATATTACTTCCGAAATAGTTGCCATAAGCTAGCCTAAAGTAGAAATAAGACCAAAAACTTCTAGAAATGCAATAGGCATTTTGTATTTCTTCAGCCATACAACTTCTACAATTGCAAAAGTAAATACAACGACCGCAAAACCAAGCCCCATGTAAGAGTATATTATAATTTTTTTTCATTTCCAACTTGTTCCATTGTGGCACTTGCAAATTCTAGCAGGACACTGAAGGCAGCACAACAAAAATCTAATTGTTGTTCCTTAAAAAACTTAAACACTTTGAACTTAAATTTCATGAAAACTTTGTTGGTGAAACATAACACTATGAAAACCATGTGAAACACTGTGGGTTTCAGTTTCTCAAAAACTTTGCAGGTGAAGTGACACACTTTGAAAAACAAGTTAAATACTTTGGACTTCACTTCCTTGAAAACCTCGCAAGTGAAGTGAAGCACTATGAAAAACATAGGAAAGACTTTGGAAAACATTTTCTATGTCTATAATATAGAGAAGGGATAAGTGGAGGATAGAACAAAAATGGAGGTTCGAGAGAGGAAGAGAATGTGAGAATGAGCAACGTAAGAATGGATGGTCCACTCCTATTTATAATGGTCTAAAGAAACTACATTTTTTATTTTTATTTTTAATGCACGATTTTGAAGCATTAAATTACCAGACATTATTAAAAAAAAAAATATTAATGCTATAAATTCACACTAATTAGTGTACGATTTTGAAGCATTAAATTAGTACATCGATTAATAGCATGATTTTGAAGCATTAAATTACTAAACTACCTTCTTTTTTTAATGCATAATTTTTTTTTACCTATAAGTACCATATACATGGCAAGATACAAATAATTACGAGTTTGTAAAAGTATATACGTTTCTTCCTTCATATTTCTTGGTATGGAGTTTCTTCACTCATATTTCACGATATGGAGCAGGATGACAACGTAAGAGAGGCAGACCAATAGAAACTTCTTGATCATGAGCAGCACCAGCACCATTAAAAAGCTTCTAATCATCATCGGCAACATTATCGAGGAAATAGGAATTCTAGTGGTTGGGATGGTCATGAAGAGCGCAGAAATGACAATTAAATACTTTCTCCTTTGACTTCATATTCTTCAATTCCACATCCATCATCTGCAATTTACAATAATAATCGCAATTTACAAAATACGAAACAATCATTTTTGAGAAAACATTGAAAGCAAGTGTAGACATGGAAAACATAGCTGAGAAGATGGAAAACTTAAGCCTCCACTCTTTTTTATGTAGAATAAGTATTATTTCCAAAATAGATGCCTTAAGCTGGCCTAAAGTAGAAATAAAACCAAAAACTTCTAAAATGCAATAGGCTTTTTGTTTTTCTTCAGCTTTACAACTTCTACAATTGCAAAAGTAAATGCAACCACTGCAAAACCAAGCCCCACGAAAGAGTATATTATATTTTTTTCATTTCCAACTTGTTCCATTGTGGCACTTGCAAATTCTAGCAGGACATTGAAGGCAGCACGGTAAAAATCTAATTGTTGTTCCTTAAAAAACTTAAAACACTTTGAACTTCAATTTCCTGAAAACTTCATTGGTGAAGCATAACCTTATGAAAACCATGTGAAACACTGTAGGTTTCATTTTCTCAAAAACTTTGCAGGTGAAGTGACACACTTTGAAAAACTGGTTAAATATTTTGGACTTCACTTCCTTGAAAGCCTTGCAAGTGAACTGAAGCACTATGAAAAACATAGGAAAGACTGTGGAAAACATTTTCTATGTCTGTAATACAGAGAAGGGATAGGTGGAGGATAGAGAGAAAATAGAGGTTGGATAGGGGGAGAGAATATAAGAATGAGCAACGTAAGAATGGATGGTCCACTTCTATTTATAATGGTCTAAAGAAACTCTTTTTTTTTTTTTCTTTTTTTAATGCACGATTTTGAAGCATTAAATTACCAAACATTATAAAAATAAAATAAAAATGAATGCTGTAAGTACACACTATTTAGTGCACGATTTTGAAGCATTGAATTAGTATATCGATTAATAGCATGATTTTGAACCATTAAATTACCACACTAACATTTTCTTTTTTAATGCACGATTTTTTTTTTTACCTATAAGTACCATATACATGGTAAGATCCAAGTAACTACGAGTTCGTAAAAGTATATACGTTTCTCCCTTCATATTTCGTGGTGTGGAGTTTCTTCACTCATATCTCATAGTATGGAGCATGACGACTAGGAAAAGAGGCAGACCGATAGAAACTTCTTAATCATGAGCACACCAACACTGTTAAAAAGCTTCTGATCATCATCATCAGCACTATCGAGCCAACAGGAATTCCAGTGGTTGGGAGGGTCACAAAGAGCAAAGACATGACAATGAAATACCTTCTCCCTTGACTTCATATTCTTCAGTTCCATCTCCATCATCCGCATTTTACCGTAGTAATTGCAATTTGAAAAATACGAAACAGTCATTTTTGAGAAAACCTAGAAGCTAGGTAGTGAGATATGGCAAACATAGCTGATAAGATGGAAAACTTAAGCCTCCACTCTTTTTATGTAGAATAAGTATTATTTCAAAATAGATGCCATAAGCTGGCCTAAAGTAGAAATAAGACCAAAAAACTTCTAGAAATGCAATAGGCTTTTTGTTTTTTTCAGCCATACAACTTCTACAATTGCAAAAGTAAATGCAACGACCGCAAAACCAAGCCCTACATAAGAGTATATTATATTTTTTTCATTTCCAACTTGTTCCATTGTGGCACTTGCAAATTCTAGCAGGACATTGAAGGCAGCACGGTAAAAATCTAATTGTTGTTCCTTAAAAAACTTAAAACACTTTGAACTTCAATTTCCTGAAAACTTCGTTGGTGAAGCATAACCCTATGAAAACCATGTGAAACACTGTAGGTTTCATTTTCTCAAAAACTTTGCAGGTGAAGTGACACACTTTGAAAAACAGGTTAAATACTTTGGACTTCACTTCCTTGAAAACCTTGCAAGTGAAATGAAGCACTATGAAAAACATAGGAAAGACTGTGGAAAACATTTTCTATGTCTGTAATACAGAGAAGGGATAGGTGGAGGATAGAGAGAAAATGGAGGTTGGAGAGGGGGAGAGAATATAAGAATGAGCAACGTAAGAATGGATGGTCCACTTCTATTTATAATGGTCTAAAGAAACTCCTTTTTTTTTTTTTTTCTTTTTTTAATGCACGATTTGAAAGCATGAAATTACCAAACATTATAAAAAAAAAAAAATGAATGCTGTAAGTACACACTATTTAGTGCACGATTTTGAAGCATTAAATTAGTATATCGATTAATAGCATGATTTTGAACCATTAAATTACCACACTAACATTTTCTTTTTTTATGCACGATTTTTTTTTACCTATAAGTACCATATACATGGCAAGATCCAAGTAACTACGAGTTCGTAAAAGTATATACGTTTCTTCCTTCATATTTCGTGGTGTGGAGTTTCTTCACTCATATCTCATAGTATGGAGCATGACGACTAGGAAAAGAGGCAGACCGATAGAAACTTCTTAATCATGAGCACCACCAGCACTGTTAAAAAGCTTATGATCATCATCATCAGCACTATCGAGCCAACAGGAATTCCAGTGGTTGGGATGGTCACGAAGAGCACAAACATGACAATGAAATACCTTCTCCCTTGACTTCATATTCTTCAGTTCCATCTCCATCATCCGCATTTTACCGTAGTAATTGCAATTTGAAAAATACGAAACAATCATTTTCGAGAAAACCTTGGAAGCTAGTGTAGACATGGCAAACATAGCTGAGAAGATGGAAAACTTAAGCCTCCACTCTTTTTTATGTAGAATAAGTATTATTTCCAAAATAGATGCCATAAGCTGGCCTAATGTAGAAATAAGACCAAAAACTTCTAGAAATGCAATAGGCTTTTTGTTTTTCTTCAGCCATACAACTTCTACAATTGCAAAAGTAAATGCAACGACCGCAAAACCAAGCCCTACATAAGAGTATATTATATTTTTTTCATTTCCAACTTGTTCCATTGTGGCACTTGCAAATTCTAGCAGGACATTGAAGGCAGCACAGTAAAAATCTAATTGTTGTTCCTTAAAAAACTTAAACACTTTGAACTTCAATTTCCTAAAAACTTTGTTGGTGAAGCATAACACTATGAAAACCATGTGAAACACTGTGGGTTTCATTTTCTCAAAAACTTTGCAGGTGAAGTGACACACTTTGAAAAACAGGTTAAATACTTTGGACTTCACTTCCTTGAAAACCTCGCAAGTGACGTGAAGCGCCATGAAAAACATAGAAAAGACTTGGAAAACATTTTCTATGTCTATAATACAGAGAAGGGATAGATGTAGGATAGACAGAAAATGGAGGTTGGAGAGAGGGAGAGAATGTAAGAATGAGCAACGTAAGAATGGATGGTCCATTCCTATTTATAATGGTCTAAAGAAACTACATTTTTTTTTAATGCACGATTTTGAAGCATTAAATTACCAAACATTATATTTTAAAAAAATGAATGCTATAAATACACACTAATTAGTGCACGATTTTGAAGCATTAAATTAGTATTTCGATTAATAGCACGATTTTGAAGCATTAAATTACAAAACTACCTTCTTTTTTTCATGCACGATTTTTTTTTTTAACCTATAAATACCATATACATGGCAAGATCCAAGTAACAACGAATTTGTAAAAGTATATACATTTCTTCCTTCATATTTCGTGGTATGGGGTTTCTTCACTCAAATCTCAGAGTACGGAGTAGGTTGACCAGGCAAAAGAGGTAGACCGATAGAAACTTCTTGATTATGAGTAGCACCAGCACCGTTAAAAAGCTTCTGATCATCATCGGCAGCACTATCGAGCGAAAAGGAATTCCAGTGGTTGGGATAGTCATGAAGAGCGCAGACATGACAACAAAATACCTTTTCCCTTGACTTCATATTCTTTAGTTCCACCTCTATCATTCGCATTTTACTGTAATAATCGCAATTTACAAAATACGAAACAGTCATTTTTGAGAAAACCTTGAAAGCAAGTGTAGACATGGCAAACATAGCTGAGAAGATGGAAAACTTAAGCCTCCACTCTTTTTTATATAGAATAAGTATTATTTCCAAAATAGATGCCATAAGTTGGCCTAATGTAGAAATAAGACCAAAAACTTCTAGAAATGCAATAGGCTTTTTGTTTTTCTTCAGCCATACAACTTCTACAATTGCAAAAGTAAATGCAACCACTGCAAAACCAAGCCCACGTAAGAGTATATTATATTTTTTTCATTTCAAACTAGTTCCGTTGTGGCACTTGCAAATTCTGGCAGGCCATTGGCAGCACAGTAAAAATCAAATTGTTGTTGCTTAAAAAACATAAACACTTTGAACTTTAATTTCCTAAAAACTTTGTTGGAGAAGCATAACACTTTGAAAACCATGTGAAACACTGTGGGTTTCATTTTCTAAAAAACTTTGCAGGTGAAGTGACACACTTTGAAAAACAAGTTAAATACTTCGGACTTCACTTCCTTGAAAACCTTGCAAGTGAAGTGAAGCACCATGAAAAACGTTGGAAAGACTTTGAAAAACATTTTCTATGTCTGTAATACAGAGAAGGGATAGGTGGAGGATAGAGAGAAAATGGAGGTTGGAGAAGGGGAGAGAATGTAAGAATGAGCAACGTAAGAATGGATGGTCCATTCCTATTTATAATGGTCTAAAAAACTACCTTTTTTTTTAATGCACAATTTTGAAGCATTAAATTACCAAACATTATACATAAAAAAATGAATGTTATAAATACATAATAATTAATGCACGATTTTGAAGCATTAAATTAGTATATCAATTAATATCATGATTTTGAAGCATTAAATTCCCAAACAACCTTTTTTTTTTTTTTTAATGCACGATATTTTTTTTTTTACCTATAAGTACCATATACATGGCAAGATCCAAGTAACTACGAATTTGTAAAAGTATATACATTTCTTCCTTCACATTTTGTGGTATGGAGTTTCTTCACTCATATCTCACAATATGGAGTAGGATGACAAGGCAAGAGTGGGAGACCAATAGAAACTTCTTGATCATGAGCAACACTAGCACCGTTAAAAAGGTTCTGATCATCATCGACAGCACTATCGAGCCAACAGGAATTACAGTGGTTGGGATAGTCACGAAGAGCGCAGACATGGCAACAAAATAGCTTCTCCGTTGACTTCATATTTGTAGACACCCCATTTTTGACCGACCTTAAGACTCAGACGTCACCGATTGAGCGCTCGGTGATGTTGCATATTGTGCTCGTTCAAAAGTCTCAGAGTCGCGGCCGTGTGCCCTGCCTCCGGACTTCCGAACTCTCTTCTGTGCCTTGCCTCGGTTTGCGAACCGGACTCGATTTTCTCTGTTTTCTTTCCTGAGGGGAGGGAGAGGTCCCATAGACCATCTCTCAGTGGCCGTGGGCTACATTTCGTGGCCGTAGGCCATTTTGCCCATTTCGGAGCCCGGTTCCCAGTTTTCGGAGCCGTCAGGCTGTGTGCCTCAGTTCAGGACCACCCAACCATCTCCGATTCCTCCGATTTTTGGCATGCATCTCATTTACTCCCTTTCGAGGGACACTGGGGTCTTAGATACCCACTTCGTGGCCGAATGCCACTTTCGGTGCTTAACGGCCTATTTTCGGGATCCGAACTGCGCGTTTTGGCCCCCGAGCATTCGTTTTGCATCGGTTTTTGTTCATTTTTGGCAGGTACCTCTGTTTTATCACCAGGAAGATCACTGGAGGGTGGGAGGCCAGCAATTGTCTCAGCAACCAGGTATGCTCTTCCGGCGCCCTCCGACGCCCGTTTTTCTCACTTCCGGGCTAATGTTGACCACCCTAGGAGCATTTTCTTCGAGCCAAAACCACATATTTGTGTTGTACACACATGGGAGGATCCTAAAAACACATGGCCGGCCAGTAATTGTTACTGACCCTTTTGAACCCCTCTTTAAATTGGCCTATTCTCTCTCCTGTTTTAGAGTTGCCAAACTTGAACCACATGGTTGTGTTGAGAAGACCTGGGAGGACACCAATACCTGGTGGCCGGCCACTAATTCATTTGGCCCATTTTGACCCTTGGCCGGCCGGCCACCTACAGCAAAAACACATGGCCGGCCATGATCCCCATGCTGTGTACTTTACAGCTGTGCACCTTTTTTCCCAAAAAGATCTGTATCCGGGGGGATATTTTTGAAGGGAAGCTTGGAGGAAGTTTCCTCCCTTCTTTTCCTCCTCTTTTTTCCCCCATTCTTGCCCATATAGTTGGCCTCCCAACTCAAGAGAAAGGGTTAGAAAATTTCCCTCAAGCTCACATACACATATCCATCTCTATCTCTCTCATTTCTCTCAAGTTTGGTTCCATTTCTTCATCATCATCAAGCACCACCACCACCACTCCATTTCCAGCAGCTAGGAGAGCTTTCCAGCAGCTAGAAGGCATCCATTCTTCAAGCAAGAGGCAGCCAAGACTTGTCTACAAGGGTAAGCTTCCATTTCCCTCTTTTGTAGCCTTTTCTTGCCTCATTTCTTAAGCCTATTTGCTTATTGTTTTGGGCTCCGACCTTAACTGGAACTAGGTCTATTTTGAGCTATTCTTCATGTTTGTTTAAGGGATCAACCCTGTTTGAGCCCTCCATTTGGCACTTGCTTCAATATCATCTTATATGCCAATATTTTGCATGAAATTTCTAGCCCATGTGTGATCTGTTTTTGAGCATAATGTAAACTGTAAGAGGGCCTATTTTGAGCCCCTCTTCAACATTGAAGAAGGGCTCAACCCTGTTTAGGCCCCCTATCTTTCACCTGCTTCACAATTCCTCCCATTTACCGTAAATTTGCATGATTTGTTTGGCCTATATGTAAATTGTTTTGGAGCATTTCATGAACTGTGAGTAAGCTTATTTTGTGTCCCTCTACAACATTGTAGAAGGGATCAACCTTGTTGGGGGTCTCCATGTTATACTTGTCATTATACCCCTCTTTGACCCCCATTTTTGCATGCTTTTTTAAGCTTATCTAGCTTCTGTTTTCGGCCATCATCAGAACTGGAAAGAGTCATATTTTGATCTTCTTGACATATTTCATTAAGGGTCTTTTCTGGTTTGATGAATTTTTGGGGTACCTCATGTTATAGCCTTATGTATCCTAGTTCTTGCATGACATTTTTAGCATGTTTGCATACTGATTTGGGGGATGTCATCTACTGTAAATGTTCATATTTTTAGTCCCTCATCAGTGTTGTAGAAGGGTATTTTTCCGTTTGGGCATCGTATGTATCACTTGCTTCAATACCCCTCTTGCGGGGCCATTTTTGCATTCTTGCTTAATCCTATGTGTGCTTGCTGTTTAGCCCTTTTTTATGACTGAAAAATGCTTGTCTTGGGGCTGCCTTTCTACTGTATTTTCATTCCATGTCCATATTGTGCATGCATTGCATAGCTATAGGCCACTTCGGATGCCTAAATTCGCATTTCGGGACCATTCCTTGCATTTGGTGTCGTTTCGCCGTCATTTCGGGGCTGTTTCCCCCCACATTTCAGTGCCAAAATTCATTTGCATGTTTGCATATCATATTTCATGCCATTTCATGCCTTAGGGCCATTTTCTCGGTTTGCGCGCCCGTGTGCACGCATTTCGAGGCGCTTCATTTTCATCTATCGGCCTCTTATGTGAGTGTAGCTGAGGCTCTCTCATGTTGGTGTAAGCCCATATTGCATCGCATATCTCATTATAGTCCTGTTGCATTCCGTATGCCATTTTCTCGGTTTGCGTGCCCGTGGGCACGCATTTCGAGACATCTCATTTTAGTCTCATTGTATATCATATTTCATGCCATTTCATGCCTTAGAGCCATCGCCTCAGTTTGCGCGCCCGTGTGCACGCATTTCGAGGCGCTTCATTTTCATCCATCGACCTCTTATGTGAGTGTGGCTGAGGCTCTCTCATGTTAGTGTAAGCCCATTATTGCATTGCGTATGCCATCTCATCCATAGAATTGTGTATGCCCGGTTATGTATTACCTCGTATAGCGTGTATGCCATTCCATGACATTGTGTATGTTAGGGTTGCATATTAGCTACATTTCATGCATGTCATGCATATTGCATCGTGTTCGGGATAGGAGTTAGCCCGGGCACGGGAAACGAGGCGCGTTTCGTACTCCGAGTGACGGAACGGGTCTCAATTCCCAAGTCACGGACACTGCAGATTACTCATGATGGAGTTAGGTTTTGTTGTAGCATTCATACGCATTCATCCTATATTGAGTTGTGCAATTCGACTCCTCGGCCATCATGCATCGAGATGCGTGATTGGTGGCACGAGGATCGAGGCATGCATATATCTGTGAAATACATTGCTATGCCCCTTTCCTGCTCTCTGTTGCAGCAAAATGAAGAATCAGCAATTTTTCGGAGTCTGGCACGCATTTCGAGAAACATTGCAAAACAGAGGCTAATTGGGGCATCCTAGTGGATTTCCGCGCAAGGCAGCCCAAACTTGTAGCATTCATCAGAATCAAGGCACCCCTGGCTTGCATGCCAGTTTACCGCTTTCTTAGTTAATTTGTTAATTAATTAGGAATCTGTATATTTCGGACTGTATTATTCTTTTATTTCGGACTGTATTATTATTTATTCGGACCCTCTGCGCGAGGGCATAATTGTAATAAGTGTGCGTGAGTGTGATGTATGTCTTCCAACCCCACGTCTTTCTCCCTTTTATTTACCCGCTTACGATGGTTAGATATAGGGCATATTTCAATTAGCATACAGTATGACAGCATGTTTGCATCATTCATCTGTTTTGCACGCACCGGGCTCGGCGCATCATACAAACTGCATTTGTATTTCAATTCTAAATTGAATACGTGTTAGTTGTAGCATTCCATATGCCGTGTTTAGAATAGCCGAGCCTGCTATAGTTGCATTCTGCATGTGTTGCATTAGGCATCTCTGTATAGTTAGGATCATGCATGATTTCTAATCAGTTTCTGTTTTTGGCTTGGAGTACTCGGTAAGTTTTATGCTTTAGCATCCTTGCACGCGTGTGAGTGCTGCCATGAATAGCATGCTTGCCATGAGGCTATATGCTTATGTGATATAACTGCCTTGAATGCCTGTGGGTGAAGGTTGAGTTACTTGAATTGGAACAATTCGTCAAATGTTTGTTTTAAGCCCACTAGATAGTGGCAAAATCATGTTTTTCTAAGCCCACCTGAGGGTGGCAAATCCACGTCTTAGCCTACCTGCGGGTAGCACCATCAAACCATTTTCAAACAAACAAACATGAAATGTTTTGTTCCAATTCAGGCGGCCCAGTTTATACTTGTTTGCTGCAAGCATCACATGGTAACCTAGGCTAATAACCGGAATAAGAACTCACAATGTTTTCAAAATAAGATATCATGGTTAGTAGAGGCCGGTCTTTGACCGGGCGAGCGGGGGTGCTCACGAAGTGACCTTCCCCAATCGTACCCAAGTTCCCGAGCCGAGGCAACTTTGGTGATGACGGACACGTGGCCTTCGGCACCGAGTCAGGGTTTCCTAAATTTCCCATAAAAAACATTTAGGTGGCGACTCTGTATCTGGCAAAGCAGTCCATGTTTGGCACTTCTTTTCAAAAAATCTGTTTTCAAAATCGATTTGCCGGATTTGGACTCTTTGGTTCAAGATTAAGAACCGTGACATTTGAGTCCTTGAACTGTAGTGACCCCAATATGAACGGAACGGGACTTAACCCTCCCGGGGCGTTCGGGGACGTCTACAATATTCTTCAGTTCCGCTTCTATCATCCACATTTTACCTTAATAATCGCAATTTACAAAATATGAAGCAGTTATTTTCGAGAAAAATTTAAAAGCAAGTGTAGACATGGAAAACATAGTTGAGAAGATGGAAAACTTAAGCCTCCACTCTTTTTTATAAAAAAATAAGTATTATTTCCAAAATAGATGACATAAGCTGGCCTAAAGTAGAAATAAGACCAAAAACTTCTAGAAATGCAATAGGCTTTTTGTTTTTCTTCAGTCATACAACTTCTACAATTGCAAAAGTTAATGCAACCACCGCAAAACCAAGCCCCACGTAAGAGTATATTATATTTTTTTCATTTCCAACTTGTTCCATTGTGGCACTTGCAAATTCTAGCACGACATTGAAGGCAGCATAGTAAAAATCTAATTGTTGTTCCTTAAAAATCTAAAACACGTTAAACTTCCATTTCCTGAAAACTTTGTTGGTGAAACATAACAAATCTGGGTTTCATTTTCTCAAAAACTTTAAAGATGAAGTGACACACTTTGAAAAACAGGTTAAATACTTTGGACTTCACTTCCTTGATAATCTCTTAAGTGAAGTGAAGCACTATTAAAAACATAGGAAAGACTTTGGAAAACATTTTCTATGTCTGTAGTATAGAGAAGGGATAGGTGAAGCATAGGTAGAAAATGGAGGTTGGAGAGAGGGACAAAATGTAACAATGAGCAGCGTAAGAATGGATGGTCCACTCCAATTTATTATAGTCTAAAGAAACTACCTTTTCTTTTCTTTTTTTTCTTTTTTTTAATGCACGATTTTGAAGCATTAAATTACCAAACTACCTTCTTTTTTTTTTAATGATTTTTTTTTAACCAATAAGTACCATATACATGGCAAGATCTAAGTAACTACGAGTTTATACATTTCTTACTTCATATTTCGTGCTATGGAATTTCTTCACTCATATCTCACAGTTTTGAGCAGGATGACAAGTAAAGAGAGGCAGACCGATAGAAACTTCTTGATCTTGAGCAGCTCTTGCACCGTTAAAAATTTTCTGATCATCATCGGCAGCACTATTGAGCTAATAGGAATTCCAGTGGTTGGGATGGTCATGAAGAGCGTAGACATCACAACGAAATACCTTTTCCCTTGACTTCATATTCTTTAGTTCCACCTCCATCATCTGCACTTTACAGTAATAATCGCAATTTGCAAAATACGAAACAGTCATTTTCGAGAAAACCTTGAAAGCAAGTGTAAACATGGCAAACATAGCTGAGAAGATAGAAAACTTAAGCCTCCACTCTTTTTTATATTGAATAAGTATTATTTTCAAAATAGATGACATAAGCTGGCCTAAAGTTGAAATAACACTAAAAACTTCTAGAAATGCAATTGGCTTTTTGTTTTTCTTTAGCCATACAACTTCTACAATTGCAAAAGTAAATACAACCACCGCAAAACCAAGCCCCACGTAAGAGTATGTCATATATTTTTCATTTCCAACTTGTTCCAATGTAGCACTTGCAAATTTTATCCAGACATTGAAAGTAGCATAGCAAAAATCTAATTGTTGTTCCTTAAAAAACTTAAACACTTTGAACTTCAATTTGCTGAAAACTTTGTTAGTGCAGCATAACACTATGAAAACCATGTAAAACACTGTGGGTTTCTGTGGGAGCCGAATAACATAATTACATAGGGAAGCCGATTTAGTTTAAAGAAAGAAATCAAGTTATGTACTATACGGCTCTATCTTGGAGGGACACAGGCCGAATAACCAAATCAGCCGTAGAATCAGCTGTAAACTCGGCCGAGTACAAATAGGTAGGACAGAATAGCCGAGTAAGCAATTATTCGTTGGTCGAAAGGTGGGCCCGACCATCAATATCAAGGACGACTATAAATAAGAGGAGCATCAGCTAAGAAAAGGTATGTGAGAACAAATGAGATTAACTTGAGATACAAGCATCCAAGGGAGTATACACTGACTTATCCGTCGGAGTGCTAATTCTGGCACCCCCGACTGGAGTGTGCATTCATTTTCTGGTGACTAGCTAAGGATTAAGAGCGTCCTACAGGATCCATAGAGTATTTCCAATCCATCTCCACAATTGGCGTCGTCTGTGGAATACTCAAGCACATCCATGGCGGGCGTGACAGAAGATCCTCCAGTAGTCACTGACGACCTTATGCCACAAGATGATATCACTCCATGAAATATGCTTGGGCCAGAGAACATTGCCGCACGAAGGGCCTTGAACTTTGACTCAGTTGCCCAGACCTCACCCTCGACATCAGTACATGAGACAATGCAAGCGATTATGGATTAGGCGAAGCAAAATGAACAGAGGTTGGAAAACATGATGGCTGAGAACGAGTGCCTTTGACAGGATTTGGCCCTGGAGGTGGCAAAATCGTAACTTGCTGCGTGCCAAGATCGGGATGACCTTTGGGAAATCATGGTCGACGACCTCGAATTCAGAGACATGATAGTGGCAGTGATTCTGACTCATCATCCCCAGAATCCAAAAAGAAGGGATGAGTTGAAGTCTCCAGTTCTTCTGGAGGAAGTCCGCGTGCGCGGAATAAGCGAAGAAATGATTCAGACGAAGAGGATCAACATGACCCCTTTGTGCGATGGATCGCAAGGGCAATGCTACCCAAAAAGTTCAAAGCTCCATCATTCACCCTATACGATGGAAAATCGGACCCCACTGATTACATTCGTCATTATAAACAAGCCATGACACTTCATGCAGACGACGAGGCCCCTCATGTGCCGAATATTTCTAAGCAGTTTGGGACCACTAGCTGTTAGATGGTATTATAAATTGGAACCGGCATCGATTAAGAGCTTGGACCAACTCCAAAAATCTTTCAGGGCAATGTTCATTACCAATGAGGTCCAACCGAAGCAAGCCGATTATCTCTGGGCAATGCAAATTCAACCAGGAGAAACCCTTCGTATATATTCGGTGCGCTATTGGGAATATTTTAATCTAGTAGATGATGCCTGCAATGACTCCATGGCCATCACTGCCTTTAAGATGGGATTGCATCCTGATAGTGCCCTCCGCAGCTCCTTGACCAGACGGCCCCCCAAAACAGTATGGTTGTTAATGAAGAAAGTCGAGGAATACTGCAAAGTGGAAGATAATGCCCTGTGGGTCAAAGCCGGGCACAAGCCTAACAAGACGGCCCCGTCTGAAATTGTTTAGCCGATAAACTTTGTACCATCACGGAGCCCTGAACCACGAAATCGGGCTAAACGGGACAAAAGACGAGATTCGCGCCGATCAAATGACCAATGTTCACATCGAGATAATGAACAACTTCAAGTGGATAGTAGGCGCATAACGCGCGGACAAGAAATATACGGAGTTATCGGAGCTGATCAGTACGGTTATGTCTAAAGTTCAACATCTTTCGTTCTTTAAATGGCCACCCAAGATGGTGGGACCTCCCGACATGAGGAGACGGGATAGGCGGTGCGAATATCACAAAGACCACGATCATGATACCGACAGTTGTTATGCGTTGAAGGACCACCTTGAGGAGTTGGTACAAGACGGTCGACTTTTGCAACACGTCCGAAAGAATAATTCAACAAAAACAGTAGCTTTACGGCAGGATTCACCTCCACTTGGCGTAATTCATATGATATACAGCTTGCCGATGGCACCCGCGATATATACAATTCAGTTGTAGTCTAACCCCCAAAAGCAAATCACAACAGTGAAACGGCCCCATGAAGCTGCGAGTATCAGTTTCGGTGATTCTGATTTGGTCGGCGTAATGCTACCCCACACTGATCCTTTAGTCATTGAATTACGTGTAAACTGATTCACCGTTGAACGTGTTCTCATTGACTATGGAAGTACTTCAAAAATAATGTACTACAAGACCTTCGTTAAACTCAGCTTCACTAAGTCGGATCTGTCTCTGGTTGATTACCCGTTATTCGGCTTCAACGCTAATTCGGAATATCCTTTGGGCAAAATCACACTACCAGTTCGGGCGGGCTCCCGATCAGTGGATGTAGAATTTTTGGTTGTCAAGCTTCCTTCGCCGTATAATCTCATCATGGGACAAACTTGGTTGCATACCATGCAGGCCGTACCAAGCACCTATCATCAACTACTTCGCTTTCTGACTGAACACGGCATAGAGCAAATTCGAGGTTCCTAGAAATCAGCGCAGGCATGTTATCTTCTTGCTGTAAAGACACCAAGAGAGCTGGAAGTGAATTCAATTGAGGTGTAGATCGGGAGAGCCTCGACGACATTGGGCGGCTCCCAAGTGAAAAGGCAACCGGAGCCTTGGATCGGGTTGAAATTGAAGGGAATCCTAACAAGTTCTTCATGGTCGGCGTTTCCCTGAATAAAGTTGATAGGCAAGAGCTAATATCCTTTTACTCGGAAACTTTGATGTATTTGCATAGTCACCATATGAGATACCGGGGGTGGATCCATCCGTGTCCCAGCACCACTTAAACGTTGATCCCAAATGTAAGCCAATTATTCAGAAAGGCCGGCGGTCAGCCGCGGAACATACTGCTGCCGTTGTTAAAGAAGTTGATCGGTTACTTGATGCCGAGGCAATCCAGGAAGTGACCTATCCTACATGGTTGTCGAATACTGTAGTTGTAAAGAAGAAAAATGGAACTTGTCGTGTTTGTGTGGATTTCACGAACTTAAACAAAGCTTGTCCCAAGGATTGCTTTCCCCTCTCAGAATAAACCAACTCATAGATGCAACGGCACATCATCAACGTATGAGCTTCCTGGATGCCTACAGAGGCTACCATCAAATTGCCATGCATTTGGAGGACCAAGAAAAAACTGCATTCCTCACCCCAAGAGGAACCTATTGCTATAAGGTTATGCCTTTCGGGCTGAAGAATGCGGGGGCAACCTACCAAAGACTAGTGACTACCATGTTCAAGTAGCAACTCGACCATACCATGGAAGTATACATCGACGATATGGTGGTCAAGTCCAAAGAAGAGCAAACTCATCTAGCCGATTTGGAAGAGACATTCGGCATTCTTCGCAAATACAAAATAAAGCTGAACGCTTCCAAATGTACATTTGGCATCGGATCCGAAAAATTCCTTGGTTATATTGTTAACCACCACAGAATTGAAGCCAACCCAAGGCAAATCATAACAATTCTAGAACTTGGCTCTCCTCGGTCGGTCAAAGAGGTTCAGAAGCTTATGGGAATAGCTGCCGCACTCAACAGGTTCATTAGTCATTCCACAGATCACTGTCGACAATTCTTTCATACCCTTCAGCAGAGTAAAGCTTTTGAATGGACCCCCGAGTCCGAAGCCGCTTCGGACGGTTAGAAGACTTACCTCCGATCAATTCCACTCTTGACAACACCTTCGACAGGTGATTCGCAAATTTTATATCTGGCAGTTTCTAACCGAGCAGTCAGCGCCGTACTGTTAAAGGAAGAACTAGGGGAGCAGTGGCCAGTTTATTATGTCAGCAAAGCAATGGTCGACATCGAAACACGTTACCTTTCCTTGGAAAAACTCATCCTTGCTCTCGTCATGGCAATAAGAAAACTGATGCATTACTTTCAGGGGCATACCATTGGGGTACTAACGGACTACCCCCTCTAGTCAATGCTCCGCATCGCGGAAGCATTAGGGCGCGTTTCAAAATGGGTTCTCAAACTCGGCCAGTACGATATCCAATTTCTACCCAGAACCTCAATCAATGAGCAAGTGCTCCCCGACTTTGTGGCCGAATTCACTGGGTGTCTTGCCGACTTTAAGCCTGATCAAATTCAACCTAAGCCGAACTGGAGAATTTACATTGGAGACATTTGGCAATTGTATTGTGACAGGTCATCCAACCAACATGGTAGTGGGGTGGACGTAGTGATCATGGCTCCCGACGGGGCAATAATCGAGCAGGCTGTCAAACTGGGGGAACAATGAGGCCGGATACGAAGCATTGTTAACAAGCTTATGGAATGCACTTCTCCTTGGTGCTCGGCATCTACTTATCTTCTGCGACTCAAAACTAGTCATCAACCAATTGAAGGGGAATACGCAGCCAAAAATGACCATATGGCAGCCTACATGAAAACGGCGAATTCTTTGCTGGCAAAATTCGACCATCATGAGTTAAATCAAATAACCCAAGATCAGAACACACATGCAGACGCCCTGGCTTGCCTAGCCTCCGCCATCAACTTAGAAATTAAACGGACAATTGAAGTTGGATTCATCCCTAAGCCGAGCATTGCCCCTTCGGAGTCAATTCAGATCAATATCATAGAATCAGGTCCAAGTTGGATGGACCCTGTCACTGCATTCCTATCTTCCGAACAGCTCCCGATGGACAAGAAAGAAGCCCACAAACTACGAAGTAAAGCCCTGCGATATTACTTAGATCCGCAAGGAAAGCTCTACAAAAAATCCCTTTCTGGTCCATACCTAGAATGCGTTCATTCGGATAAAGTCGAGGAACTCTTAACTGAAATACATGAAGGTAGTTGTGGTGCCCATTCTGGCGAGCGTTCTTTGGCCCATCGAGCTGTAACACAGGGGTACTATTGGCCAACCATGAGAGTTGATGCCGAGTGTTACGTCAAGAAATGTGAACAGTGCTAGAAATTTTCCCCTTTAACTCATTTGTCTGCTGAGGAGTTAAGCTCTATCACTAATCCTTGGCCGTTCGTTCAATGGGGACTTGATATCGTTGGACCATTGCCACGGGCCCTAGGGAATAAGCGATTCTTGATTGTCGCGACAGATTACTTCACAAAATGGGTCAAAGCGGAGGCACTAACACACATTCGAGATACTGATGTTAGGCGTTTTGTATAGAAAAATATCATAACACGATTCAGCATTCCAAGAGCACTCATTTCAAACAACGTCACCCAGTTTGATTGTGCCGTCTACTTAGAATTATGCAGCACGTATGGTATTTGGCCCTATTTCTCCACCTCAACTTATCCACAGAGCAATGGTCAAGCTGAAGCCTCCAACAAAGCCATTTTGGACGACGTCAAGAAATGGTTGGAGAAAGCTAAAGACAGGTGGGTTGAAGAGCTCCCCAGTGTGTTGTGGGCTCATCACACTACACCAAGGCGGTCCACGGGAAACGCCGTTCGCCCTATGCTTTGGAACCAAGGCAATTATCCCCCTGGAGAGGCTTACCTACTCTGAAAACGAAGGTCTTCGACTTGGCCGTAATGACATGATGTTAGCATTGGATTTGACTTTGATCGAGAAACGTCGAGACCGTGCCCTCGCATCTATGGCACGGTATCAGCAGCATCTCGCTAAATTATATAATCAACATATGCAACTATGACGTTATATACTCGAAGAATTGGTCCTGAAGAAAGTTCTTCTCGCTACTAAGAGCCCCGCTGATGGAAAGCTAGGTCCCAATTGGGACGACCCTTATCAGGTTGAGTCAATCGCCGACACAGGGGTATATCGGCTCAAAGACATGTTTGGGAGAAGTCTGCCACGTCCTTGGAATTTCACACATTTGCATAAATTTTATCATTAACCCGACTTGTGGGGCATGATAACTTGTTTTGAATGTTCGCCTATACAACTTTCACTTTTACAATGTAAGGCTTCTTATTTCCTCGATATGTGAAATTTAGTTTGGTAAATCAAAAGCCTCCGCATTCAGAGCGCCCTTCATGGATACCACGATTGGCCAAAACAAAAGCCTCCGAATTCGAAGCCACATCCGTGAATGACACATTTGGGCCAAATAAGCCTCCAGATTCGGAGTGCCCTTCATGGATATCATGATTGGCCAAAATAAAAGCCTCCAAATTCGGAGCCCCATCCATGAATGACACGTTTGGGCCTAATAAACCTCCGGATTCGGAGCACTCTTCGTAGATAACACGATTGGCCAAAATAAAAGCCTCTGAATTCGGAGCCCCATCCGTGAATGGCACGTTTTGGCCGAATAAGCCTCCGGATTCGGAGCACCCTTCGTGGATATCACGATTGGCCAAAATAAAAGCCTCCAAATTCGGAGCCCCATCCGTGAATGATACGTTTGGGCCGAATAAGCCTCTAGATTCGAAGCGCCCTTCATGGATATCACGATTGGCCAAAATAAAAGCCTCCGAATTCAGAGCCCCATCCGTGAATGACACGTTTGGGCCTAATAAGCCTCCGGATTCAGAGCGCCTTTCGTGGATAACAGGATTGGCCAAAATAAAAGCCTCCGAATTCGGAGCCCCATCCATGAATGACAAATTTGGGCTGAATAAGCCTCCGAATTCGAAGCGCCCTTCGTGGATAACACGATTGGCCAAAATAAAAGCCTCTGAATTCAGAGCCCCATCCGTGAATGACACGTTTGGGCCGAATAAGCCTCCGGATTCGGAGCGCCCTTCGTGGATATCACGATTGGCCAAAATAAAAGCCTCCGAATTCGGAGCCCCATCCGTGAATGACACGTTTGGGCCGAATAAGCCTCCGAATTCGAAGCGCCCTTCGTGGATGACACGATTGGCCAAAATAAAAGCCTCTGAATTCGGAGCCCCATCCGTGAATGACACGTTTGGGCCGAATAAGCCTCCGGATTTAGAGCACCCTTCGTGGATATCACGATTGGCCAAAATAAAAGCTTTCAAATTCGGAGCCCCATCCGTGAATGACACGTTTGGGCCGAATAAGCCTCTGAATTCAGAGCGCCCTTCGTGGATATCATGATTGGCCAAAACAAAAGCCTCCGAATTCGGAGCCCCATCCGTGAATGACACGTTTGGGCCGAATAAGCCTCCGGATTCGGAACGCCCTTCGTGGATAACACGATTGGCCAAAATAAAAGCCTCCGAATTCAGAGCCCCTTCTGTGTATGTCACGGTTGGGCCAAATAAACATCCAGAAGTGGGGCGCTTCGTCGACATCGCAGTTTGCCGCCGCAAACACGATTAACAGTAATCAATGGTCATGACTTAATTTACGAACAATAATTGAAACAATATAGTGACATTCAAAATAAGATGTTTCACTCAATAGATCGTAAATACATAATTCGCATCAAATTTGTAATAGGTCATGCATATCTTTGATCTATTTCATTCAATACATGTGTTAAAAAAAAATAAAAAATTAAAGAGAAATATCTTATTCGGCACCGTCCTCGTCGTCAGTCTTCTCGGCTTCAAAAGCCGCGAAGGGCAAATTATAACTCTGATATAGAGGCGACGCCGAATCCATGCCCGCTACTTGTAGAGCCTTAGTCCACCCATGCTTGAATCCACGATTTTCGCATTGGCAGACCTCCTTGGCCAGCTTTTCCTTCGTCTTCTCTATACCAATCTTCCGACCGTAAAAAAATCCATCATTGTAGGCCTTCGTCCTTATCGCTTCTTTAGCGAACATGCTCGCCGTATCTAGGTCGGCAGTGGCCTAGTTTAGTAGCCGTTGGGTCACCCTTTCCTCTACAATCAGGTTACCTTGACTTGCCAAATGATTTCCGGCAGCTTTTGCCTATTTTAGTTCTCGCTCGACTCTCTTTATGCGCGTCTCTAAGTTCCGAATGCGCTCATCTTTCTGCTCAATCTCCCACCGCGCGGCACGGAGACGCATGCCGATTTCATATGAAGTATATAGCCCTTTCACCGCTCCATGGACGCTCTCCCGAAAAACTTCGAAATCAGGTCGCCCAACCATCGACTGCTGGACTTCCGGCAGAAAAATCTGTCGGGCAAATTCAACTGCCACGTTTGGATCGCAGATGATCAAATCTGCCTCTGTCATCGTTTTGTTCCCCACGAAGACGAAAAACTCAACGGGCGTGGTGCCCTACTGGTCTCACTTCACGAGCGAGGGGAGTTCCCCCGCTGTTGCCTTTCCTTCCTAGGTGACCTGCTTCAACGACATGGAGAATGACACCTTTCGCACTCCCTCGACGTCCTACTTCCCGTTCGCAACGGTTCACCACCTCGATTCATTGCTGAATCCAGCTCAGCTAGTGTCTTACCCTCTCCTCTGTTGTTGAAGAATAGTCTTCTAGACATCTAGTTCAAACCCACTACTCTTCTCCCTCCTGTGATCTGCCAAATTTGGACACCAATATGGACCCTAAACGAACGCAGCCCCCATCCTTCTTATTAATAGCGGGTGCAGCGTTCCCAAAGCGTTCCCTTCAATGCTCTGCTCCACAAACTAACGTTGATCGGCGGTCTTGTTCATTAATTTGCTGGAGCAAGGGCAGATTCATCAATCTATTCGGCCTAAATATCGGAGCTATGCGCCGAAATGTTACTCTGCCCCAGCCAATCCCTGAACTACCGTTGTTCGGCGGTCCTGTTCATCAATTTGCTGGAGTAAGGGCAGATTCATTAATCTATTCGGCTTAAATATCAGAGCCATGCGCCAAAATGTTACTGTGCCCCAGCCAATTCATGAACTGCCATCGTTCGGCGGTCCTGTTCATCAATTTGCTAGAGCAAGGGCAGATTCATTAATCTATTCGGCCTAAATATGAGAGCTATGCGCCGAAATGTTACTGTGCCCCAACCAATACCTGAACTATCGTTGTTCAGCGGTCCCGTTCATTAATTTGCTGGAGGAAAGGCAGATTCATTAATCTATTTGGCCTAAATATCAGAGCTATGCGCCAAAATGTTCCTGTGCCCCAGCCAATCCGTGAACTGCCGTTGTTCGGCAGTCCTGTTCATCAATTTGCTGGGGCAATGGCATATTCACTATTCTATTTGGCTAAGTCGCAGTGCTACGCAGTTATTTTAGCACTTGATTAATTCAGTAGTTTGTTCCATTCATCTCATTTCATGTTTTACATCTTACTTAGCTGTTAACAAGCACATGCATCAGGCAGAAAGGCAAATGCAATTTTCATTCATAAACTGAGTACAAACAAAAGTCACTATTCTATTCGGCTAAGTCGCAGTGCTATGCAGTTATTTTAGCGCTGGATTAATTCAGCAGTTTATTCCATTCATCTCATTTCATGTTTTTACATCTTACTTAGTCGTTAACAAGCACATGCATCAGGCAGAAAGGCAAAGGCAATTTTCATTCATAAATTGAGTACAAACAGAAGTCATTTTACAAATGAAAACTACTCTACGTTAGCTTCTCACAAAAATAAATAGTCAAAAATCTAACAAATCTAACAAAACCTACATACACAAGATACCAAAACAAAATGAAAAATACTTTGACCCTAGGTCAGTCTTCAGGGTCAGACTCCAGCGGCTCAACGTCTACCTGCTCGTACGAAATTGGCTGCTCCGATACCACGTTAGCGGCAGCTAAGGCTTTGAGCCAGCCGTGTTTGAACCCCCTATTCTCGAACTTAGGCACTTCCTCTACATAGTTCTCCAAGGCCGCATCCTTGCCAGCTTGGAATGACTTGGAAATCTCGGATTCGGCGTTTGCCATCGCCCTCTTCGACTCCTCCAAATCGGCCTCCAGCTTGGCAATCGTCTCGTTGGCCAATTTGAGTGCTTCTTCGCTTGCGTTCGCCCTTTCCTCGGCGGCCAATCTCAGTTGGTCAGCAGTCTTGGCCTTATCTGCTTCGGCATCGGCCCTCGCTCTTTCTTCCGCCGCTTTCATGGCCTCAGACTCGGCTCTGAGAGAGGCCTCTGCTGCCTTGCCCTTTTCGTTTTCCACCTCGGCTGTGAGAAAGCCGATCTGTTCGATAGCGTCATGTTGGCGACGGCCAATCTCAGCTATCCTTCCCGCCGCCTACAAAACAAGGAATCAGTAAGATAGCTGATATAAAACATTTTTTTTGTTTTTGTTTAGACTTGCAAAATTATAAACAAGGATCATGTACCAATATCGCTGATTAAACGGCTAATGCGATGGACAGTAGATCGGGCTCTGCCCTAAAGGTTACTCTGTTAACCAGCAGAGAAATTGAGAAGGCCAAGCTCAAGGCCACAACGGTGTCTTTTACAGTCGATGCATCAGAAGCAACCGGTATGTTCTTTATCCTTGGTTGTATTATAAACGGCACAACCAGGTCTGATTCTTCCATGCGTGACCGTTTATCCACTAGGTTTTTCGAATAATCGGCTTCGTGTTTGGCCGGACGTTTTTCCCCCTTGTGCTCTGTCACTTGGCCCTCCTATTGATTGACAACAGGCTCCATTTCAGCCACATTAGTCTGAACCATCTCCTCAACAGGAGTAGGTGGAGGAGATTCTGCCCTAGTGTCGAGTGGAGGGGGTGGAGGTTCAGTTTGCTCGACTTCGGCTCTCCTACGGGCAGCCATCCTCTCGGTATTTTTTCGCCTGGCCATTTGAGTAAGCGACTCACCAGCCATGTTGTCAGGATATGAGCCGGGTAGGTTCCCTAAGTCAGTGAAAATATCTTCGAAGGACACGTCCGCTCAGCCAGAAGTGAATCGAGGATTAAGGCCGGCTTATTCAAAAGCCAAATTTAGTGCTGCGTCAACCTCCTCCTCTAGTCCGTCAGATCTGTCCAAGGAGGGTTGATTCGGCTGCTCAGCGACTCCTTCGGCTGCTTGTTCGTCCACTGGCTCTGAATCTGAAGCTTCAAGACTAATCTGCCTAAGGTTCTTGAAGTTCGAAAAAATAAGCGCCGTAAGGTGCTATTCACCCCTCGGAATCGGAATCGAAAAAAAGTAGCGTAAGTTGGCTCGTATCTCAGAAGAATGTGGGCCGCCCTCCCTTACTTCTGGAGGTTCGGACGGCCAAAGAACTAGAGTGCGGTTCTGATCTGCGCAAGTATAGCGTTGTCGGCCGAGACGAGAACTTTTTTCAAATCGTTTTCTGCACAAATAAAATGGTAAATACATAGAATTTGAACCAGGTAAATACTTAATAAATATTTGTGGGGGGTTAAACGGCCACCTGGTTCGCCTCTTCACTTGGGCACTGGATCTAGGCGATCTTCGCCCTCGCCGAATTCCCAGTTGCCGCGGACAACGACCATGACATCATCAACACGCTTGCCAGAGCTGGCAAGCATAGTCACCAAATGATGGTCGGTGTCCTTGGCCTTGAGGAAGTAGCGCCCCTGCCGGCCAGAGGATTTGGCCAAGGCATAACAATGCCGAATAGCAGGGATTCCAAGATTAAGCCTAAGGCGTCGGTTTAGTTCTAAAATTCCCATTATTATTCAATAAAAATTTATGTTCGGCTGAGAAAGGATTAAACCCCAATGGCGAAGGACAGCCCTCAAAAATGGATGAAGGGGGGAACAGACTCCGTCCTCAGCGATTGATAGGAGAGAAAAGACGATTGTACTCTCATCAGTCCTCTCCATGTCAACTATGCTCTCTGCCAAGAGTGACAGATGGACGTCGTCAGGAATGGAAAAATGGCGACGAAAACCAGAGACTCAATTCGCAGAAAAAAGGGCTTTCAAATGTTTCGCCATCATAGCCAGTAAAGTGGACACTCTAAACAGAAAACAAACAAGGAAATGGGAGTCGAAATGGAAGAGAGAAAAACTTACAAGAAATGAGGACAATGAGGAACGGAAAGAAGTTGCAGAGGACGTGAAGCGAGGGAGGTGAACTGACAGGCAACGAGAAACCTTGTGTATTCAAAAAAGCATACAAACGAAGAGACAACACGGTTTCAAATCGTATTAAATGAATGAATCGTATGAAGGGGTGGGAGATTATAATAATTCCTAAAAAGAGTAGGCGTTCTGACGCTTGCGTTGGAATAAGGGAAACTGCCGTATTTTTTAACCCTCTAAGTCCAAGACCAAACATGCCGAATAACTAACATTAATAGGATGTTTGGGGGCAATTGTGGGAGCCGAATAATATAATTACGTAGGGAAGTCGATTTAGTTTAAAGAAAGAAATCAAGTTATGTACTATACGGCTCTATCCTGGAGGGACACAGGCCGAATAACCAGATCGGCCGTAGAATCAGCTGTAAACTGGGCCGAGTATGAATAGGTAGGACAGAATAGCCGAGTAAGCAATTATTTGTTGGTCTAAAGGTAGGCCCAACTATCAATATCAAGGTCAACTATAAATAAGAGGAGCATCAGTTAAGAAAAGGTATGTGAGAACAAATAAAATTAACTTGAGATACAAGCATCCAAGAGAGCATACACTGACTTATGCGTCAGAGTGCAAATTCTGACACCCCCGACCGGAGTGTTCATTCCTTTTCAGGTGACTAGCTGAGGATCAAGAGCGTCCTACAGGATCCATAGAGTATTTCCAATCCACATCTCCACAATTTCATTTTCTCAAAAACTTTGAAGGTGAAGTGACACACTCTGAAAAACAGGTTAAATACTTGGGACTTCACTTCCTGGAAAACCTCTCATGTGAAGTGAAGCACTATGAAAAACATAGGAAAGACTTTGGAAAACATTTTCTATCTCTGCAATAAAGAGAAGGGATAGGTGGAGGATAGAAAGAAAATGGAGGTTATAGAGAATGAGAGAATGTAAGAATGAGCAACGTACAAATAGATGGTCCACTCCTATTTATAATGGTCTAAAGAACCCACTTTGTTTTTTTTGTTTTTTAATGCACGATTTTGAAGCATAAAATTACCAAACATTATTATAAAAAAAAAAAATGAACGCTGTAAATACAAACTAATTAGTAGGGATGGCAATGGATAACCTACCCTGTGGGTATTCATGGAGACTCAACCCAAATACATGGGTTTTCTCCTTTTTTTTCTTATCCATTGGATAGTGTAGGTGATATTCTTTAAATATCCACTGGGGATGGGTTGGGGATGGGTACCCACTAATTTCCCCATATATATATATATATATATATATTTTTTTTTTTAAGATTCACAACCAAAACTAAATATACATTCAATTTTTTTCTTTTATTTATTTATTTTTTCAAGTTCACAAAAAACTTTTTTTTTTTTTTTTTTTTTTTTTTAAGATTCACAACCAAAACTAAATATACATTCAATCTTTTTTCTTTTATTTATTTATTTATTTTTTCAGGTTCATAATTTTTTTTTTTTTTAAGATTCACAACCAAAACTAAATATACATTCAATCTTTTTTCTTTTATTTATTTATTTATTTTTTCAGGTTCACAAAAAACTTTTTTTTTTTTTTTTTAAGATTCACAACCAAAACTAAACATATATTCAATCTTTTTTCTTTTATTTATTTATTTATTTTTTCAGGTTCACAAAAAACATTTTTTTTTTTTTTTTTTTTTTTTTTAAGATTCACAACCAAAACTAAATATACATTCAATCTTTTTTCTTTTATTTATTTATTTATTTTTTCAAGTTCACAAAAAATATATATATATATATATATATATATTTTTAAGATTCACAACCAAAACTAAATATACATTCAATCTTTTTTCTTTTATTTATTTATTTATTTTTTCAGGTTCACAAAAAACTCTTTTTTTTTTTTTTTTAAAGATCCACAACCAAAGCTAAATATACCTCCAATCTTTTTTTTATTTATTTATTTATTTTTTCAGGTTCACAAAAAACATTTTTTTTTTTTTTTTTTTTAAGATTCACAACCAAAACTAAATATACATTCAATCTTTTTTCTTTTATTTATTTATTTATTTTTTCAAGTTCACAAAAAATATATTATATATATATATATATATTTTTAAGATTCACAACCAAAACTAAATATACATTCAATCTTTTTTCTTTTATTTATTTATTTATTTTTTCAGGTTCACAAAAAACTCTTTTTTTTTTTTTTAAAGATCCACAACCAAAGCTAAATATACCTCCAATCTTTTTTATTATTATTTTTATTTTTAAGGTTCACAACTATTTTTTTTTATTATTATTTTTAAGATTCACAACCAAAGCTAAATATACATTCAATTTTTTTTCCTTTTTTTTATTTTTTTTATTTTTTAAGGTTCACAACCAATTTTTTTTTTTTTTAAGATTCACAACCAAAGCTAAATATACATTCAATCTTATTTTATTTTATTTGGCTCAATAATAAAATCAAATACACATTAATTAACATTGTCAATTATTCTTGTCAAATTTTATGCATATCTAGAATTTTTTAAATTTATTTAAAAAAATTAAGGACGCTGTCTTGTGCAGGTTTCGGTTTGTTTTTCGATGTTATTTTATTTTGTTATGTATTGTAATTTTCAGAATGGTTTGTTTGTTCTGAAATTTCAATTAACGAGTATGAATCTATTTGTTTCATGTTATCACACAATTTATACAATATATATATATATATATATATGAATGTATTTGAAAATAAGAAAATTGTAGAGAATCGAAACAAGCATGAGTCGTGATTGGTTAGAAATGATGGGTACAAAGATTTATTTGCTGGAAAAACAAAAAGGGATACAAAGTCTTACTAAATAATTTTTTTAAAATAAAAGAATTTTTCTTAGTTATGGACAGATTTAACTGAAATCAGCTTGTTTCCCAATGTTATGCTTCATTTATTTAGATAGAAAATATTTTTTAATGAAAAATATTTTTTATAAAAAAAATTAAAAAAATATTTTTTTATATTTGGTGGTGGTGGTGATGGAACGAAGGTGAAAGTAGAGATTGTAACATAGTGGTGGGGTGATGGCGGTAGTAATGATGGTAGTGGCTATGGTGATGGTAGTGTGATAGTGAAGGTGAGAATAGTGGTGATGGTGTTGTGAAATTAATAAAAATTTAATTGAAAAAACATTTTTTGTTTTTTAAAAGTAACAAACAACAAAATTCGTGGGGGACTAAAGGAAGAAGATGGAGGATGGATTTGGTGTGGTAAGGCGTAGATATCTTAAAATGAATGGTTCAGATTTGTTAAAAGGTATAATTAGATTTTGGATAAATTAAAATGAATGGCTCAAATTTGCTAAAAGAAAGATGGTTTAATGTCTAAAATGTCCGTGGCTAAGAGATCAACAAACAATTCCTTATTTATGTCCTGATGCAATTTAATATGGGTCTTATAACACTTTCTTCAAACAGGTTCTTTCACATTTTATTTCTTCAAACAGGCTCTTATAACATTGTAAACAGGTTCTTATAACATGTAGGGAGAGAGTGAGAGTGAGAGTGAGAGAGAGAGATGGTTGTAATTTTTTTTTAATCTTCCACGTTCTTCCACATTTTTTTTTAATTACTAAAACTATTTTGATTGTCTCAAAATTATATATTTGATTATTATAAAACAAACTTTTTAATTAATTAATTAATGTCTATTTGATTTTGTTGTTGAACCAAATAAAATAAAATAAGATTGAATATATATTTAGCTTTTGTTGTGAACCCTAAAAAAAATAAAAAAATAAGTGTTAACATTAAATATATTACAAAAGAAAGAAAAAAGATTGAAGGTATATTTAGCTAAAACCTTAAAAAAAAAAAAAAAAAAAAAAGTTGTTAACATTAAATATATTAAAAAAGAAAGAAAAAATATTGAAGGTATATTTAGCTTTTGTTGTGAACCTTAAAAAAAAAAAGAAAAAAAAAAGGAGTTGTTAACATTAAATATATTAAAAAAAAGAAAAAAGGAAAAAAATTTGAAGGTATATTTAGCTTTTATTGTGAACCTTAAAAAAAAAAAAAAAAAAAAAAAAAAAAAAAAAAAAAAAAGGAGTTTTTAACATTAAATATATTAAAAAAAAAAAGAAAAAAATTTGAAGGTATATTTAGCTTTTGTTGTGAACCTTAAAAAAAAAAAAAAAAAAAAAAAAAAAAGAAAAGGTTGTTAACATTAAATATATTAAAAAGAAAGAAAAAAGATTGAAGGTATATTTAGCTTTTGTTGTGAACCTTAAAAAAAAAATTTATTAACATTAAATATATTAAAAAAAAGAAAAAAATTTGAAGGTATATATAGCTTTTGTTGTGAACCTTAAAAAAAAAAAAAAAAAAAAAAAAAAAAAAAAAAGTTATTGTTAACATTAAATATAAAAAATAAAATAAAATAAAAATGGGGATTAAAGTGGGTTGGGGAAAATCCAAACCCATTAGGATATGGGGAGGGTGGTACCCATGGGGAATGGGGAATGGGGAATGGAGAAAATTTATTGTAGGGGAATGGGGATGGAGAATTAATATCCACCCCATTAACCCCCATTGCCATCCCTACTAATTAGTGCACAATTTTGAAGCATTAAATTAGTATATCGATTAATAGCACGATTTTGAAGCATTAAATTACCAAACAACATTCTTTTTTTTTTTTTAATGCATGATTTTTTTTTTTACCTATAAGTACCATATACATGGCAAGATCCAAGCGACTACGAGTTTATAAAAGTATATACGTTTCTTCCTTCATATTTCTTGGTATGGAGTTTCTTCACTCATATCTCACAATATGGAGCAGGATGACAAGGCAAGAGAGGCAGACCGAAAGAAACTTCTTGATCATGAGCAGCACCACCACCGTTAAAAAGCTTCTGATCATCATCGGCAGCACTATCGAGGCAATAGGAATTCCAGTAGTTGGGATGGTCATGAAGAGCGTAGACATGATAATGAAATACCTTCTCCCTTGACTTCATATTGTTCAGTTCCACCTCCATCATCCACATTTTACCGCAATAATCGCAATTTACAAAAAATACGAAACAGTTATTTTCGAGAAAACCTTGAAAGTGAGTGTAAACATGGCAAATATAGCTGAGAAGATGGAAAACTTAAGCCTCCACTCTTTTTTGTATAGAATAAGTATTATTTCCAAAATAGATGCCATAAGCTGGCCTAAAGTAGAAATAAGACTAAAAACTTATAGAAATGCAATAGGCTTTTTGTTTTTCTTCAGCCATACAACTTCTACAATTGCAAAAGTAGATGCAACCACCGCAAAACCAAGCCCCACATATGAGTATATTATATTTTTTTCATTTCCAACTTGTTCCATTGTAGCACTTGCAAATTCTATCCGGACATTGAAGGCAGCACAGTAAAAATCTAATTGTTGTTCCTTAAAAAACTTAAACACTGAAGCATAACACTATGAAAACCATGTGAAGCACTGTGGGTTTCATTTTCTCAAAAACTTTGCAGGTGAAGTGACACACTCTAAAAAACAGGTTAAATACTTTGGACTTCACTTCCTTGAAAACCTCGCAAGTGAAGTGAAGCACTATGAAAAACATAGGAAAGACTTTGGAAAACATTTTCTATGTCTGCATTACAAAGAAGGGATAGGTGGAGGATAGCGAGAAAATGAAGATTGGAGAGGTGGAGAGAATGTAAGAATGGAGGTCAACTCCTATTTATAATGGTCTAAAGAAACTACCTTTCTTTTTTTTTTAATGCACGATTTTGAAGCATTAAACTACCAAACATTATAAAAATTTAAAAAAAAAATGAATGCTATAAGTACACACTAATTAGTGCACGATTTTTAAGCATTAAATTAGTATATCGATTAATAGCACGATTTTGAAGCATTAAATTACCAAACTACTTTTTTTTTTTTTAATACACGATTTATTTAATTTTTTACCTTTAAGTACCATATACATAGCAAGATCCAAGTAACTATGATTGTGTAAAAGTATATACGTTTCTTCCTTCATATTTCATGGTATGAAGTTTCTTCAATCATATCTCAAAGTATGGAGCAGGATATACGATTTTGTAAAAGTATATACATTTTTGTAAAAGTATATACGATTTCTTTTTTAATTAGTGTGTATAATTGATATACTAATTAGTGTGTATAATTTTGTTGTTTCAAAAATTAATTGTAAAATTATGAAGGTGTTTATAATTCTGCATATTAATGTTTATAATGAATGCTATTGATCTAAAAATATTTTTGTGCGTATACATTGAAGTGATATTTTCTATAAAAAAATAAAAACTCAACTTTTTGCAATTTTCCGACTTTGTCTCTATCCATGATTCTTATGAACTTTTTTTATTCATGGATAAATTGGTAATTTTACATAAAAATATAAAATTGAAAAAATTACCAAACGTTGCACGAGACAAAAGGTTAACAATGTATCAAATAAATTAGTTTTTTTAGTATTAAATTTTTATAAGTTGATTTTGAGTCAATAAATTATGTTTAGCTAAAATTCCAATAAAAATTATATTTTAGCAAATAGACAGGTTTCTTCATTTCACCTCTATTTGGTTGAGTTTTAGAAATTATGTTTTGAAAAATATTAAAATTTGAAAAATTAGTTTGGTAAAAAAAATAAAAATATATATTATTTTCATCTGATTTTTTATTTTTGGGTAGGAAATAATTTTTAATTTTTTAAAAATTTTTTTTTATATTTATTTATATTAAATTAATTTTTAATATTTAAAAAATAATAATTAAAAACTCAACCAAATGGAGCCTAAGCCGAGGAGGAGCGACAAATCTTCTAAAAGCAAATAATCTCTTTGTTGTGCCATGTTAGCAGCACACAAACAAACAGTGCCTTGTTTTGGAGAAGTTATTAGTCGGTTTCATCCCATGCGTACAAGACCCGAGTAGGTTTCCGTCCAAAAAGCCAACGGCTGTTAACTATTGGATCATATAGAGCCAAAAATCAAACTATAGGGGCAAAATTGATGCAATTAGAAGTACAGGGACCAAAATGAAACCACAGATAAATTATAGGGACCATTGCTATAATTTGTCTTTGGATTTATAAACATAATCCAAAACCTTAAGCCTGAGTTACTTATTAGTAGTGGTGTTTATATAATGTGGTACATTTACATAATTCATTCAATGTATAAAAGTTCCATAACAACCACAACCACGAATTATATTCAGTCCAATTTACAGATTATATGCCAAAAACTAAAACTAAGAGTGGCAGAAAAAAATAAAAATAAATTAATTAATTAAATAACGGAAAATATAAGATGAGAAACCACATCCAAAGTTATGCGAGAGGAATTAATCCAACAACAAACAAGGAACTTAGTAGAATAACAAAAATCTCGACCCAATAGCAAACAAACATCTTAATTTTTGTTTTGATCAGCAAAGAAAAAGAAACTTTATTGATGAAATGAGCAAAAAGCAACAAAATACATCAAAAAAGGGGGGGAGTGCAAAAAACATCATAGCTAACACTCCGCAATCCCAACTAGGTTGGCACCGAGGAGGAAGCACAATCATATGCTAGCACAAAACCCACAGATTGGCGAGAGACCAATCCAAAAAAAGAGGCCAAAAAACCAGAAACAGAACTGTTGAACTGATGCACTGCTGTTGTAATGCCACAAACTGCCAATTTGAATCCCAAATTAACACTTATGGTAGCCAGAGGCCTTCCTCACTCCTGCATTCTCTTCAAAAAATACATCCACAAAACCCCACTTAATGGGCAGAATAAGCCTCTGCTGCTGCCCAGACACCTGCTGCGGTTCCAATAGCTCCCAAACAACCCATAGCACACCAGCTGCCTTTGTATGCTGCCAAATAGAGTGCCCCAAAACAGAACAGAATGCCCCAATGCCAGCTGATGTTGAGCCCATAAACCGGCAGAACAGAACCAATAGCCCCAAACAACCAATACCTGCTGCCTTTGTATGCTGCCAAATAGAGTGCCCCAAAACCGAACAGAAGGCCCCAAAACACATTTGGCAGCCATAGCAAAATGAAGAGTAAATCATCAGGGACCAACAACCAATAGCAGCACACAGCAGACCAATAGCACACCTGCTACTGCCAAATAGAGTGCCCCAAAACAGAACAGAATGCCCCAATGCTGTCAAATAGAGTGCCCCAAACTAGAGCAGAACAGAACCAATAAACCAGCAGAACAAAACCCCACTAATGTTGAGCCATAAACCAGCAGAACAGAACCAATATGCTGCCTTGTATGTTGCCAATAGAGTGGCCCAAAACAGAACAGAAGGCCCCAGAACACATTTGGCAGCCATAACAAAATGAAAAGTAAATCATCAGGAACTAAC